>OY728164.1:1460795873-1461395873 GCA_963277665.1 Viscum album
AATTGACACTATTGTTTTTTTATAAAAATAACATATTATAAAATTGTTTAAAAATCCCAAAAATATTTACAAATTATAAATTTAAATTTATATGGTCTATAATGTTATAAATTAACCAATTATGGAAAATTCACAACAAATAAGTAATTAATTGTTAAAATTTAAAATTTAGAATATTATTACCACAAATAAAATTAAATTGATTAAATAAGGATAAATCAAGTTGATAATGTTTAAAATAATTTCCTAACATGTCTAAATTTTATTGGTTGATGGGATTACAAACCTATATCATCTAATATTTTAATATGAGTCATTTTTTGAGGTTTTTAAGTGGGGTTAGATTTATTGTAAATTAATATTTTTAAGATTTCCAAAGGTGCCCCTCTTCTCCCTTATAAAAGGGCACCTCCCCCCTCTCATATTTACACAACTTTGAGCCTTAAATCTCCTCCAACACATACCCATTTCACTTCTCCAATTCCCTAGAAACATCCTAGAGGTTATGGTCTTCTTCAAAGACCAATCTTAGTTCCCTAAGAGGAGGTTTCAAAAAGGCGTGTTGAAAGAAGAGGTAATATCCGTTACCGAATCTTTCAACTTTATTTCTTCTTATACTTCTTCTTCTTTAGTTGTTTAATTATTAAGTAATATCATAATTATCACTCATATACTTATATGTTATTATAAGTATTAAACAACCCTATTTCACCATCTATCCATCCTACGGAAAATGAAATCATCGCGTGTGTGTACGTACGGAATACCGTCTCCACGCCGCGGTGTAATCTATTTTCCACCATCACCGTACTTGGATGGGTATAATGGTGTAAATAATGATTATATATGATTATTGTAATGTGATATTGATTCTGAAATAGTATACATACACTCCAATACAATTCCACGATCATGGGAATGATATCATCGCTCGTGCTTACGTACGGACTACCGTCTCCACGAATGCGTTGAGATTCATTTTCAATGATTAACCATTCAAGAATGATTATAAAGTATATATAATGAATAATAATGAAATATATGACATAATAATGCTACTGGATTTATGTATATATATGTATGTCATATATGCAATTCCATTCAACTCAATAAGGAAACGAAAACAGCGTTCATGCATACGTACGGCCTACCGTCTCCATGAACGGTGTATTTCATTCCTTTTATCGATCTATAATATATATGTATATAATGAATATATATATTATATATAAATAATTTTTTACATTATATAATTATGTAAATCAGGATATAAGTAATAATATCAAGAACGACGAGTCGAAACACATATGATAAATGAAACGATTTTACCTAAAATGCTCTTTAACATGGAATTTACAAAAGAACGGGTAATATAAAGTCATAAGTGAACCATATATGATATCATAAAAATGAATATGATTCTATAATAAGTCAATTACATTATTTAAATCATCATACAGGAGGTTCGAATACATACGAATCATATTGGACATAAGGTAAGGGATAATGTTGCAATCTCAATTGTTTTCTATCCGAGATTGCTTATATGTAAGTATTTACTGGGGTTATTTATATCATCAATGTCCATGTTTTATAAAAGTGTTATCATGTATTTTTAAAGTCCTTTTTACCCATTTTTTACTTTTACTACATGGTATGTAAGGAATCTTTCTTTTGTTTACGTTATGAGGTACTTTTTTTACTTTTTCGACAAAAGTACGAGGAGAATGTTATTTTTAACTTATACGGTGTGAACAAATTTTTACGGTTTCATAATGCCTCATTTTCAAGAAGCTTCCTCTACAAGATTGCATGATTATTTTCAAAAAAACCCTTTTATTTTAAAATTTCATGTAATTTTGTGAAAAGAAAATGATTTTAAATAAGAAAGCATATTTTCCTCAAGAATTCATTTCAAGTGTTTTGCCAAAACTATTTTCCATCTAAGATGAAATTATTTCATATGTGTATGTTTCAAGTAATATGTCTCTATTATTTAAAATGGTTTCAATTTTCTTATGATGAAATGATATCAAACTTTTATGGATTATATTATGATGGCATGATGTTTAAGAATCCCATTTTATTACATGGGTTATTCTATGATGTATGATTTATGATTTTGTGGCATACGAAAGAATGATTTCATTATGAGATGGGTGGGACCTATATCTCCTTCCAATTTATTGGGTAAAGATTTATATCTCATGATATAGACATGGCTGGAATGGTAAGTTAATATGGTTCAGTATTACAGGACTAAAACGAGGAGTGAACTCGATTCAGAAAGGGTCTTTTCCACTAAGATGGTCTTGGCAGCAATGTCTTGGCTACTATGGAAATCATGACATGTGCTAAATGGTTGCCACAATTACATGTTTTATTCCCATTTTATCATGTTTGATGTTCTATTATGATATATGTCTTACGTACTTCCACGATTTATGTCTTTTCTCAAGATTTTGATGTTTAAATTTCATGTTCAAGTTTTTGCTTCCAAATGTTTATGGATTGTTTTATGTTATCTATGTTTGCTCTTACTAAGCATTTGAGCTCACCCTTTTTATGTTTTATTTTCCCTAGCAAGTAAAGAAAGGTTTTAGGTAAGGAAACAAAAAGTGGAAGATCGTTATGGGAGTTGTTGAAGATATTTCAACATGATTAGAAGTTTATATTCCGAGTTTTAAAAGACACTAAACTATTACGGTCCTTGTGTGTCTGTTTTTTTTATGTATTAAGTATTCTGCAAAAGTAATGTAATGTCCATGTACGTCAAGCTTCGGGTCTCTACAGTTGGTATCAGAGGAAAGGTTTAGTCAAACTTTGGAAACTAGGATGCGAAAATGTTAGTGAGATCCCTAGAGATATTTCTAAGGTATGTCTAGGGATGTCCCTAAGGTTAAGTATATGAATAGGTTATAGTCCTAGAATTGTGCTAACGATCTTATAATTAAACCTAATATGTTAGATGTCAAAGGTACTCCCCCTTGATTATATTATTTTCCTTTTATGATATTTGCCTCTCACAGAATTCTTTTTGTGTTTTAGTCAATGGAGGGAACAAGAAGGAATTCGGTTAACATTGAATCCAATGGACAAATTAGTGACTATGAGCAAAAAAATTGCATAATTCCTAGAGAGAAAGATATTGTGATTATTCAAAATCAGTCATCGCGATATATGATTAACAAGGTAAAATTTAGTGGTATGACTAATTCATTAAATAAGAGTAAGATAGACTTTTATGCATGTTCACATGATGAGAAGCATAAAGAAATGAAGATTGAGATTTCTAAAGAAGGGAAGAAGAACCTTGAGGAATACCTCAAATGGAGGGACAGATGTTATCTGTGTGGAGAAAAGGGTCATAGAGTGACAAACTATTTTGGAGTTCAATGTCTTATTTGTGGAGAACATGGGCATTACCCAACTCAATTCCCTGACCTAAAAAGTTACTTCTAAATCAAGGAAGGAATTATTCCAGGACAATCATTGAAGAGGATGGATTGAAGTTCTTATGTATTGGTATTCAAGAATAATGTTGTTGAGGTACTTTTATGGTGTATTAGAATATTTTTGTATTAGTCCATTGTGGTTTTCAATAATTTTAAGGTACCGGTAACCATGAAAAGTGACTCAAATATTTTTGGAAGGCAGATGAAATGTGCATATGGAAGGGATAAGGAGAAAATAATATGATAGTAATCATGAGATCATGACTAGAATAAGGACAAAGTGATATCATGGATTGAGTATATAGAAATTTTGGGATTTTGGTATGTGGAAAGAGTTAACTTTTGACAGCATTCATGTTTTCACTAAGGTTAAATGGGTATTCATTTTTCAAGAGAATACAAGATTAAGGTATTCACATGTTTGTAATTTGACCAAAAAGATATATCTTATGATATATAGGGGATAAATGATGGAATTCATGTGATTGTTATGTGACATTTCAAGTAATCATTTTCTTTGTACTATGAGCTTCGACCGAAGTATTTTAGAGAAGACTAAAGATTGGAATGGATTATGTTGGACATAAATTAGTATTGTTTAAGGATATATATTTTTTCGATATTATTGATGGGATGTTATAGTAATTTAGTTTTAGAAAAAGGACAACCTGCAGGACTGGCGACATCCAATCGCGTCGGACAAGGCTGTGGGAATCGAACCCACAACCGAAGTGCAACTGGCCTTTATCGCATACCACTGGCCTACAGGAAGTCCCTGGTTAGTAAAAACTAGTTTTATTTTATTAAGCGGTATGATATATGAAGTATAAGTTCATTTTTGGAACCATATATGATTAATCTAACTATATGATGGACTTATAACTTTTTATAACCTTTTGTTTGAAACAGATGGAATGACCCATCATTCTATCACATGATTTGCTAACACATCACGAATAACAAATTCAACTTCATTTATTTAAGGGATGAAGTGGAAATTGTTCAATTCATGAACAATAGTGAGATTATACCAAAATCATGTAAGTATTTCTTTTAATTCATCAACTTTAGGGAAAAGATCTTGAAAACCAAAAATGTTGTCCTAGTGACCTTATATCCAATGAATCAGATGGTACCTTAGATCATCACAAATCTATCGCTTTGTGATTGTTGGCTTTTTCATAGCCATGATCTCTACCACTCTCTATCAGAACTTGATGGTGAGATTTCTCTTCCATATCCATATTTTCACCTATGTTCTCCTATGTGGAAACCTAGTGATTAGTTTATTTGGGTAACCATTATGTTTCATACTTTAGTTTTTAAAGATATGTTTTGGTATTCCTTTTTACGATGTGGGTTTCAATTAAGGAAACTTTCAAGTAGAAAACCATTTATAACCCTGAAAAATTTCGAGGGAAAAATTCATTTTAAGGGGGGTAGAATGTAATAACCCGAGATTTTATAAGATATATTCTTTTTAATTTCTTTCATATCTTCTGTTGTATGATACACCAAGATTATCTTGCGCTATACGCAACACCGTATTAGCTTGCAGTATACTCAAAAATAATCCTGGATCGTGTTACAAAAAATTTAATCTTTGTTTGATAGTAGTTATTCTACGAAATATTGAGTATATATATATATATATATTCAATTTATTTTGTTATACGCAACAACAAAGGAGTCTTGCATTACACGCAATCACGACTTTCCTCGATAGCGTGTGTTGTACGCAATACCGGGTTTTACTAAACAACGATATATTATTATAATATTATTATGAACTAGCCGTTATAAATAGTATTAACTAAATTTCTAATTTTATAACATTATTATTTCATCTTACACATTTTCTAGAACATGGTATGTGAACAAAATAAATTTTTTGGGTAAAATAATTATTTTACAAAAAATACAGTTTTGTCGCCTTTTAATGGCGCACCCACATTAAATCTAGTTTTTGACATGTTTATAAGTTCAATTTTACAAAATAAAATTCTTCTTTTGAATCAGGATATAAAAATTTACATTGGATAAATTTTTGATATTTTTCTGACAACTTTCATATTTTAATGAATAGTAAAAATACGCTATATTTTAATTAAAAACAAATTTTTTCATCATAATAACTTATGTGGTTAAATTATAATATTGAATGGTTTTAAAGTATAAATATAATATATATTTTTACCATTTAATATAATGTATGTCATTAGCATTTATTTTATCTTGAATTCGTAGGTTAAATCAATTCAATCTTTTGCAATGTTTTAAAGAAAAACCAGTTTTCTTTCGACAACGGGATTAAGTTTAATTTAATTTCTGAAACTTTTGTGTATTGAATTTGGAAAAATGGATTCCATATTTGGAATCAGTGGGTCCAAATTATGTTAATAAGCTACTTTTTATTTTTGGGATTTATAGTAACTGGTAAATTTTATTTACCATAGTTAAAGGTAAATCTGGTAATTAAGGGTAAATATAAGATTATAAAATTTCCCTAAAACCTACCAAAATTCTATTGGATGACTAAAAGTCGACCCATATCACCTAAGGGTCTGATTAGAATCATTTAATGGACTTTTGTCCATGAAAATAACTTAATTATTATTAAAACCAAAGAAAGTGATAACATGTCACTCTCTTAAATCTTATAAGAATATTAATTTTAATTTAGTGATAAAATTCATGAAACTTCAAACATGAATAGTATCCAGAAATCTAATAAAATTATCTACATTATATGAATTTATTTATAATTTTTAGGGATTAAATAATTATCATTAATTATGACACAATAGTGATGCGGAAATTGTTTATCTGGTGAAAAATCAAGAATATAGTTTTTATTAAACTAATAGTGACCATAAAAGGCACTAAACCCTGACCAAAACTTATTGTTCATTTAAATATAAACCATAATCATCCAATGGTTGAATATTTGACCATTTGGAGCCTTATAAAAGCGATTATGACACTTATATTGTTCTATTTTAAATGATTTAATAAATATAAAAATTTAAATATTGTGATTTTAAGATGATAAATTAGAGTAAAAGTATAATTGAGAAAGGTAATAGATTTATCTTCATCATAGAATTTTATTTTTAATTTTTATGCAACAAATAATTATATTAAATAATTATACAAAAATATTGTAGTAATTATTTTATTAAAAGATAAACCAAATAAATGGTTTTAAAAATAAAAAAAATATTATATGAACTATTTAATGTGCTCCACTAATTTTTTAGATACATATGACCTTTTATGAATCTATTAAAGCTTTTAGTTTGAACATATCTTTTGTATATATTTTATTTATATTCAAATAAATGAATAGTGTCAAAATTGACACTATTGTTATTTTATAAAAATAACATATTATAAAATTGTTTAAAAATCACAAAAATATTTAAAAATTATAAATTTAAATTTATATGGTCTATAATTTTATATAGTAACCAATTATGTAAAATTCACAACAAATAAGTAATTATTTGTTATAATTTAAAATGTAGAATGTTATTACCACAGATAAAATTAAATTGATTAAATAAGGATAAATCAAGTTGATAATGTTTAAAATAATTTCCTAAAATGTCTAAATTTTATTGTTTTATGAGATTAAAACCCTATATCATCTAATATTCGGATATGAGTCATTTTTGGACGTTTTTAAGTGGGTTTAGATTTATTATAAATTAATATTTTTAAGATTTCCAAAGGTGCCCCTCTCCTCCCTTACAAAAGGGCACCTCCCCCCTCTCATATTTACACAACTTTGAGCCTTAAATCTCGTCCAATCCCTTACAATTTTACTTCTTCACTTCCCTAGAAACATCCTATAGGTTCTGGTCTTCTTCAAAGACCAATCTTAGTTCCCTAAGAGGAGGTTTCAAAAAGGCGTGTCTAAAGAAGAGGTAATATCCGTTACTGATTCTTTCAACTTTATTTCTTCTTATACTTATTCTTCTTTAGTTGTTTAATTATTAAGTAATAACATAAGTATCACTCATATACTTATATGTTATTATAAGTATGAAACAACCCTATTTAACCATCTATCCATCCTACGGAAAACGAAATCACCGCGCGTGCGTACATACGGAATACCGTCTCCACACCGTGGTGTAATCTATTTTCCACCATCACCTTACTTGGATGGGTATAATGGTGTAAATAATGATTATATATGATTATTGTAAAGTTATATTGATTCTAAAATAGTATACATACACTCCAATACAATTCCACGATCATGGGAATGATATCATCGCTTGTGCGTACGTACGGACTACCGTTTCCACGAACGCGATGAGATTCATTTTCCATGATTAACCATTCAAGAATGATTATAAAGTATATATAATGAATAATAATGAAATATATGAAATAATAATGCTACTGGATTTATTTATATATATGTATGTCATATACTCAATTCCATTCAATTCAATAAGGAACCGAAAACAGCGTTCATGCGTATGTACGACCTACCGTCTCCATGAACGGTGTATTTCATTCCTTTTATCGATCTATAATATATATGTATATAGTGAATATATATTATATATAAATCATGTTTTATATTCTGGAATTATGTAAATCAGGATATAAGTAATAATATCAAGAACGACGAGTCGAAACACATACGATAAATGAAACGATTTTACCCAGAACTCTCTTTAACATGGAATTTACAAAATAATGGGTAATATAAAGTCATAAGTGAACCATATATGATATCATAACAATGAATATGATTCTTTAATAAGTCAATGACATTATTTAAATCATTATATAGGAGGTTCGGATACATACTAAGCATATCGGACATAAGGTAAGGGATAATGTTGCAATCTCAATTGTTTTCTATCCGAGATTGCTTATACGTAAGTATTTATTGGGATTATTTCTATCATCCATGTCCATGTTTTCTAAAAGTGTTTTAATGTATGTTTAAAGTACTTTTTACCCATTTTCTACTTTTACTACATGGTATGTAATGAATCTTTCTTTTGTTTACGTTACGAGGTACTTTTTTTACTTTTCCGACAAAAGTACGAGGAGAATGTTATTTTTAACTTATACGGCGTGAACGGATTTTTACGGTTTCATAACGCCTCATTTTCAAGAATCTTACTCTATAAGATTTCATGATTATTTTCAACAAAACCCTTTTCTTTTAAAATTTCATGGAATTTTGTGAAAAGAAAATGATTTTAAAGAAGAAAGGATATTTTCCTCAAGAATTCATTTCAAGTGTTTTTTCAAAACTATTTTCCATCTAAGATGACATTATTTCATATGTTTATGTTTCAAGTAATATGTCTCTATGATTTAAAATGGTTTCAATTTTCTTATTAGGAAATGATATCAAACTTTTATGGATTATGTTATGATGGCATGATGTTTAAGAATCCCATTTTATTACATGGGTTATGCTATGATGGTTGATTTATGATTTTGTGGCACACGAAAGAATGATTTCATTATGAGATGGGTGGGACCTATATCTCCCACCAATGCATTGGGTAAAGATTTATATATCATGTGATAGACATGGATGGAATAGTAAGTTAATCCGGTTTAGTATTACAGGGCTGAAATGAGGAGTGAACTCGATTTAGAGAGGGACTTTGTCCACTAAGATGGTCTTGGCAGCAATGCCTTGGCTACTATGGAAATCATGGCATGTGCTGAATGGTTTCCACAATTACATGTTTTATTACCATTTTATCATGGTTGATGTTCTATTATGATATATGCCTTATGTAATTCCACAATTTATGTCTTTGCTCATGATTTTGATGTTTAAATTTCATGTTCAAGTTTTTGCTTCCAAATGTTTATGGATTTTTTTATGTTATTTATGTTTGCCCTTACTGAGCATTTGAGCTCACCCTTTTATGTTTTATTTTCCCCGGGAAATAAATAAAGGTTTTAGGTAAGCAAACAAAAAGGGGAAGATTGTTATGGGAGTTGTTGAAGATATTTCAACATGATTAGAAGTTTATATTCCGAGTTTCCATAGACACTAAACTATAACTGTCCTTGTGTGTCTGTTTTTGTTATGTATTAAGTATTCCACAAAAGTAATGTAATGTCCATGTACGTCAAGCTTTGGGTCTCTACAATTGACCAGGCTGAGTCTCATGTATGAGGAATTAGAGAACATGAATTTGATTCATAAGTTGTTGGGTAGCACTTAGAGTAGAAATATATCTTATGTATACTAGTGATTATGACCACTTGATTTTTGGGTTGGGGAATTAGTATTTTTTGAGTTACTTTTAGACTACGGAATCATCAAATTCATAGGCATGGTATGTTTTCACCCAAATTTGTAGGGTCATTCAAGATAGTGGAGAGGATCAGTCTAGTGTCATATCAGTTAGCTCACCTACAGTTCTTTTGTGTTATAAATGATGTTTTTTTTATATATCAAGGATGATTCATGATCCATAACAAGTGATTGAAACTAATGATATTAATCTTGAGTCAGACATGTCCTTTTAGGATCATCTGGTTTTTATAGTGATCGAAGTGAGAAGATCTTTATGGTTTGATAGTTCCTTTGGTACTAGTGTTGTGGAAGAATGATCATAACCAAGATGATACATGGGAGTAGGAATTAGACATGAGGACTCAGTGCCCAGAACTATTTAATGATGAAGACCTATAGTGACCCAAGCCTTTTTACACATATTATTAAATTATTTTTAACATAAGTATCCTTTAATAAAAAATAAGTGTTGAAAAGTACTAGTGTATATATAATATTGCATACATAAACCATAAATATGAAAATAAAGAATCATTATTTTAATCTCCATAATGAGATCATAAATTCCATTGATCTCTTGAAACAACATGGGATAACCTAGGAAATACAGGGACAAAAGGGGTGAGTTAAAAATCCTAGTAAGGGAAAAACGTGATAGGGAAACATAATGTGTGAGTCAAAGGTATAACATCATATCATGAAAAAAAATCTCATGAGTAATAACATGGTATCATAACATAACAAACATGGAACATAGAAACATAGGGAATGTGGAAGCAACAAAAAAATGACATAAGTATATTTCAAGGATAACAACCTAGAAAACATAATGTGGTGGAAAAAGTATCATAGTGGATTATTTTTACTCCATAATCCCATAAATAATTTCTCATGAGAAAAAAACTTTACATAATGCTTTATACTGCTATATGGTCACACCCATCATACCATGTTCAGGATTATTTGTGCCAAAAAAAAGAAATAAATTTTATGGAATAAAAATCATAATTACCCTTGTAAATAAAATGTGTTGCATAATTCTTCATCATATCATAATTAAAAGAGATTTTGTAAATATGGAATTTGATAACTGGTCATAAGGCATGTATTACCCCATAAAAGGAATGGATAATAATCTAGTTATTTATATGAGATACATATAAACTAATTAAAATAATATCATAACTTTAGTAAGTTGACTAAGGTCAATGAGATTATTATTTTATCATCTAATGAATAATTATGAAGAAATAATTATCGTTTTTATATATCAATTATACTTTTATAAAAAACTATGAAATGTGGTTATGAAATATTAACTATGTTACAATCATGGAGACAATAGGTCATGCATACGCATGAGTAACGTTTTTAATTTTCAATAATCATGATGAAAATAAGGTAAGTGTTATTTTATATTTAAATAATTATAATTATATCATAAATAACATTTTATTTTAATACACTTATATATACCATCCTTGTTATTTGGTGAAGAAAAATTAATCATATCGTTTCATGAAGGTGGTAGTCCACAAGTACACTTGAACGACGTTATAATTTTTTAGTGAATTCAAATTTAGGAAAATATATAATATATTAATTTTAAATAATGTTTAATATTTCATGAATATAATATATTTACTTTAAATATATCATTATAAACAATATTGAGAGGTGGTGATGGAAAATGAATTATATTGGTTTGTGAGGTGGTAGTCCTCCATACAGAGGAATGGTTATTGTGTTTCCAATTTGATGGAAGGTGGTATGGGTGTAAGTTAATACATTAAAATAATAAAATATATATATATGGGAGCTATTTATTTTATTATATCATAGTTTTTGAGTAAACTTTTATGGATTTCAAAGAAGAAATAAAACAAAAACTCTCTCTTAAAAACAATAGCTCTTCTTCATACAACCTCTTTAGGTTTACAACAAAACCTTCCTATGAGGGTTTTGTATTTAAACCGAGTCCTATAGGATATAGTAAGAGAATTTATGAATTTAATTTTACACATATTTACTAAACCAAAATTATCTTTATGTTTGAATAAAATAGGAAATGAGGTTTCCCTTCAAAAGTGTGTGGAGGGGCTCATCTGGAGTTTCTTAAAATATAAAATTAATATAAATTAATTTTCATTAAAAAAAGGATCCAAATTGATATAACATTAAGGTGGAATTATTATCAGTAAAAATAATATCATACACTAAAATTTTAACAAGATTATATTAGTTTTTTACCCTTATATCTTTATTTTTATCTACGTCAACTCTTTTTGATAATTACCATGATAAAAAAGTTTTTTACTCTTTAGGGGTAAATATAGTTACTATAAAAAAATTGGTCAATAAATGGGATATATATTATATTTTAAATAATAAAATAATATATTGTAAAATGATATGATTTTTAGGAAGTTTAAATCATTTAACAAAATATTATTAATTGCAAAATAACATTAATTTCTTTTTTTAGAACTATTGATTTAATTTGGATTGGACAACAACATTAAACTAATGGAATTTGAATATAATAATTTAAAACATCACTAACTTGTAATATGTATCATAAAAAAATTGGGGAACACATTAGCTGATTTAATTTATATTACTTTTAATATTTTTAAATCGTTTATTTTATTTTTCAATTAATTGAATAAATATCGTATCAACATTGTATAAGCATTTAACAAAATTATTTCATTAATAAAAAATTAGAAATAAATTAATATGATAAAAAACAATTTATCTTTCAAATGAATTTTTTTTAAATTAACATAAGTTTTTTTATCCTTTTCAAAAAATATTATTATAACTAAAATTTAGAAAGTGGCATTCCTATCTTTATCTTTTACTTAAATAATATAAAAATAAAAATCAAGAAAATATAGAACCAAGTGCCCATATAATCAAGAATTGGATGTAAATTTCTAAAATACACTCATATAATAGGATAAGGGAAAGTTTTGGGGTCAATTTTTAGTCCTTATCATATTATGTTTCACCGTAATTACTTGATTTACCCTTACTGTACTGATAATTATTTACCATAGTTACTATTTATAATGACTGAAAATAAAAATGGCCAATTTAAAAAATATGAACCTTCTAATTTCAAATATGGAATCCATTTTCAAATATTAAATTCAATTAATTGGAAGAAACTAATTTAAAATTAGACTATTGAGACACGATAAAAAATGAGTTTTCTTAAGAATGTATTTTTAAGTCCAAAAAATGTACTTATACCAAAATTCAATATAAAGATGATTAAAATGTAATTAATTATTTTAAATATAACTAAATAATATTTATTTAACATTTAAATAAAATTAAAATCATAATGGTACTTTTAAATAACTTAATTTATAGAAAACAAATAACAGGTTTACAAAAAGTGGTATTTTCACTATTCATTGAAAAAGCGCACTTTTCAGAAAAATAAAAAAAAATTACCCTAATATAATTTTTATATGATAATTTAAAAAATTATATCTTTGAAATAAAATAAATTTGGTAAAATTTTCATAAATTAATTATAATATTCACTCACAAAAATAGATAAATAACATTTTTGAAGAAAACGTATTTTTGAAGAATGAAATGACTTTACTAAAAATTGAGTGATTATTTACTAAGTAATTATAAATACTAATTAAGAACATCATATATGTTCAATAAATTATTTAATATTATTAATTCCATCCAATTTAGTGGCTAGGTTATAATGATCATATTTAAATAATAATATTTCATTGTTCTTTTAGGATCAGTGTTTCATGTCATATAAGCTATCAAACATTTTTTTTATTTTTAAAAAAATAAGGAATGTTATATTTTTACCACATAATAAATTTTACCCTTGAAATATCATATTACATACTAATGTGAAAATAGCTGAGTATACTTCTAGTTCATAGCTTCCTCCGATTTCCAGGTTGACTCTTCATATTTATGGATATGCCATTATACATTGATAAGGTAAGTTGTCATGTTGAATAAAACATTATATCTATAGTCAAAGATATTTATTTTTTTCTCCTCATAAAAGAGATCATTTTTTAAATATACCACATTTTAATTTAGTATATGTGAGGGATTTAGTATGTAATTGCTGGACATGGATACATGGAATGTGTAATGTACTTGAGAAACAGTTGGTGAGAGTGCTAGTGGATAAGCCAACACTCTGATACGATCAAGAATATCAAATGGAAAATTTTAACTGGGTATTAACATTCACTTTTTATGAAATATCATGACTCTATTCAATGGTGATATCCAGAGAAAAACTTTACCAACAACCTCTAACTTTAGGTCTCATCAAAGATTGGAAGCATAACTCTTATGTTGACTCTGAGAAGCCCTAATGTGTTGTTGAATGGTCATAACATTTTCCACCATTTCTGCAATAATTTTAAGTCCCAAAATCTTGTGTTCACCAGCTTTAACTCAACATGTAGGTGTTATACATATCTTCCCATAAATTTCTTTAAATGATACAATTTGATACTTGAGTGAAATCTATTATTGTATGAGAACTCCAATAAAGAAATATTTTGATCTCATTCTCCATTGATGTCCATCAAGTAAGATCTAAAAATTTCTTCCAGTGTTTGCATAATCCTCTTAGATTGGCCATTATTTTGGGGTTTATAAATTTTGCTGATGTTCAACATAGTTTTTAGATCTTTTTGGATACAATTATGTAACTTGGAGCTAAATTTCAAATCTCTGTCAGATACAATCAAGAGTAGTGTTCCATACAGCCTCACCACCTCTCTGATGAATATCCTTTCAATTTTGTCAAGTGATATGTCCTCTTTAATTTCATTAAATTGAGTATCCTTTATAATATGATCCAATACAACTGATATTTCATTATTTCTTCTTAATGTCTTTATAAAACCAATGATAAATTCCATGGTGATTTTTTTCCCATTTTTATATAGGTATGGGTAATGGTTGCATCCTCCCCTTATACTTTTACCTTTAAACCTTCAATTTTTGACATACCAGATACTTTTATGTATATTACCTAATCTCCATATTCATATTGTCCCACTAATTATGCTCTTATAAATCTTGATATATCTTTAGGATCCCTAGGTGGTTAGAGAAGTTTAAACTATGTGCATCATTCAATAGCTCCTTTTTTATCTTTGTATTTCATGGTACACATGGTTATGACCCAAATCTTACAACTCCTTATTCATAAATTTTTAACTCCAAGGATTTCCATTTTTTATAGCTTCCACCTTCTTTAAAATTTCCATAACATCTATTTGAGCATCCTTTATCTTCTACAGAAGGTATGGTTAAGCAATCATTTTTTAATGGAATGATGATATTCCTTCTATAATGATTCTCATGTCCATCCTTTTCATGTTTAAGAAGATTAGATCCTTCAAAATTCTCATCATTATTAAAGTTGATGGATCTTGTCAATATTGAGCATTTTCCATTTTTTACTTTCATTGGATAGTAATGTATTAAGTAGTCATAGTACTAAATCATCAGTAACAATATACATTGGTTCCTAATAATATCCTTCTACATGAATATATATTTTAGGCTCTTATTGGAATGTCCTGAAGGCCTTCATATTTTTTATTATTTTGATAATACACCTTTCAAGGGGTGAGGTGGAACCCTTAAAAGGCCTGAAGACTTAGATAAAATTACATGACCCGTAGGTCTTAGAGGAAATCACCTAGATAAGAAAACTTAGAACTGATCCTTTGGTTGCACCCAAATTTACCCTACAGGTATGCGGTTTTTGTAGTACAGGTAGGAGTCAAATCCACAGGGATGGAAGAAGAAACCTTGAGACACTTTGATTAGATGTGGGATTGGCTATGAAGTGGCCAACTATGGTGTTGATTGATTTGAAGAAATATTTATTTAATTTAAAGAACAAAACCAACAAATTTACTTGATCTAAAACAATTAATTAATATGGGTTGTTCTTAGGTTGTTTCTTTTGGTGGATTGGATGCATTTCTTTTCTTAAAAATTTCATGTCATTAATTGAAGACGTATCCAAACAATGAGATAATTCTCCCAAATCATTCACCAATTTCATCCCTACACAATTCCAAGGCCAATCACCAATTCACTATGAGGATCACTTTATTGATCACTAAAAGTAAATAGATCGTACTAGCACTCAAAATGTGTCATCGTTAAACTTGGCAAATATGAAGAAGAACATAACTCATCGAATGAAAATCTTAAAATAACAAACAGATTTAAAAATTAAAGTACATGAAATAACATCCAATCCATCGCATGCAACTCTCTAGGACCAAACCATAAATTTTTAGCCCTCCATAGATACTATTATATCAATGGAAGCGAGAATTCGACTTAAATAAGTGGAATTGAAGAAGAAAAACATTAATAAAAATGAACACTCCACCGTTGTGTGAGAAATTCACAAGTGCTGGTGTGAATAATTTCACACCTTTATTCAATGTTATCAACGTGTGAAGAAAAGGAAAATGAAAAGTGAATACGAAGAAGAAATTTTATTAAAATAATAAACATGAAAGAAAAACGTACATGGGAAATCTTGATGATGTGATTACAAATTGAAAGCGGGAAATTACAATTGAAAGAAATACAATAGATGAAAGAAAAACATGGATTCAAAGAAAAAATGTTAGATGATAATTCCCTTCACCACCATCTCCTTATATAGTCATATTAGGAGTCTTAATTCCACCCCCCACAATAAATTCACCCCCCAACAATTAATAGAGTCAAAACGAGGGTGAATAATCAAAAGGAAATTGACGTTTCAAAGTTGACCCGGAAAACTGTCCAGATTCGTCCACCATTTTTACATTCGAATCTTTAATTTATGGAGGTAGAATCTTGAGGGGTCATATAATACAAATATCTTCATCCATGTGTCCTATATCCTATTTAAAAATTTCAGGACATTTGGCTCATCCGTTTGGAAGTTATGGTCGAAATGGTGGGACGACTTTATGTGAATTAATGTCGGGTCCACCATTTAAATCTCAGATTCAGATCCCTTTATCATCATGAAAACTTCAGAATTAGCTCTGGAAACAGTTGAATAAAATGATCCTGATATTCTTATCTTTCTACTGTATAAATTTGAGCTTCATTGGGTTTGTTTTGTGAGCCCCACATTTGTTTTATGGGCCTTAGGCCCATTATGATTTCTCCAGAAAATTTCTACATTCGGGCGGAAAATTATCCATATTCCCTTGGGATTCATCCATCGGACCTAAAAGATAAAATTTTCCAAACAAAGTGGTAAGTCATATCCCAAAATGTCAAATTCTGGAAATTAATATAATATTCTACACAAATAAATGAAGGATTCGGCCCAAATTTTCATTTTAAACAAGAATTGCATTTTAGATGAGAAATGAAGTTCTATTTATGTAATGCACTAAAAACAATGTTTATGGACTTTGGAACAATTAATTTAAAGATATTAACAATGAATACTAGTCAATATTAGTGACTAATCACACCCCCCAACTTGGGTTTTTCTAGTCCCGGGCAAAATAAATTACAAATATGAAATTCAAATCCCATTTTCCAAAAACATTTTAATACACATTACTCACCCAAATATCTCATACCAAAAAAATTATGGAACCAATAAAAATCATTTAAAACAAGATAGGTTCATAAGCATATCCCAAGACCAAGCCCATTCCTTTGTTCAAATTCATCGCCACATTTCATCCAATTTCAATTAAGTATGATAAAGTGTTGTGCATCACAAAAGATATGGGGCCCATTTTATTGTTCAAAGGGAAAAATGGAAGCGCTAGGTGGGAATCACATTAAACCATAATATGAGTATCAATTTTTTTTATTGTTTTTTTGATGATTTTTTTTATCCACAATAGATATGAAAAGACTAACTCTGGGCAAGACAACTATGTAGTCGCGATCCCCAAGTGTCGGACGCCACACATATTGTCAATTCCATTCTCTACAATAGAGATATAAAGCCTAACTCTGGGCAAGACAAATACAGAGTCATGATCCCCAAGTGTCGGACGCCACACATTTGGACAAAACATTGCTTTATGTGGTCATTATTTTTTTTTATAATTTTTTTTAAATAATCAAATTAAACTAAAAGTGACCCCAGAACCCTATGCTATAACTAAAGGGACCCAAGAACTCAAATTTACACCCACGATCCAGTAGATGTGCATTGTGGCATTTTTACTAAGAGGATGAAAATGTAAACTTTGAAAAATCACATCGGACAACCGCACTTTCCAAAAACTATGCTCATGAACTTAAACATGCATTAAAATCAGAATCAAGGCATGAAAAATTATTTGATATCCAATTTCAGAGTTTACAATGTGTGTTATCATGTTCAAGGTTAATGGAATTTTTCTTTCCATATATGTTCTTAAAAAAATAATTTTTTATTTCATATCCCCCCAACATAGAATAACATCTTCCCCAGTGTTTAAAGAAAAAAAAAAGTTAGAAGGGGGTATGTGGGGGTTGTTCAAAGAGGAAATTTAAAATGATAATCATGGAATGAAGTCACCTGTGGTTGATGATGATAACACATGCCACAGTCTCCCTTCAATCATGGATTTGAGTCTCAGCGGCTTGGATGGTGGTGAATGGTTTTTCCTTATGGCTTACGACATGTCATTTTATATTTTTTTTAACCTATAAAAACATAAAAATAAACTAAAAAAAATAAACTGATGATACATTGTCTTCTTTTTATATTTCTGGGTATGGTATTACTTAGAGATCACGCCACGTGACACGGATGAATATGGTGCTCCCCTTTCATACCCATCCTTACTCATAAAAGAAGAACAGGTCAACAGTCAATGGTAATTTATTATATGAAAAAAATGATACAAAATTATTAGAAAACATGAAAACCATGGGTTGCCTCCCATACAGCGATTTTGTATAACATCGTTAGCTCGACTTGAACCCCCCAACTTATCCAATTCCAACTTTCAAAATTTTAATTAACCCATCTTTCTCCACTTCAACAAGATTGTGATTGATTGTTTTTTTGAAATTTGTTTCGTATGGAATCCTATTTTCTACAATGATTGGTAAAATCCAAGGAATATCTAAAATGGTTGATCGTGTTTTATCTGGATTATTTCCTAATATTTCAAGGTTCATTCCTACTTGGTGAGATTCTTGATGAAAATTGATGATAATTGAATGGTCTTGGTTATCATAAATAGAGGGATTATTGAGTAGGGAAGGAAGTATTAAAACATCGAGTTCAGTTTGATTGAATTTTCTTAAAGAAGAATGATAATTTGAATCAAAAATTTTTTCTTCTTTAAAAACATTTGAAAGATTTGGTTTCTTTTGAAAAGATGATTCGTCCCCAAAATTTTCCATTTGAATTTCATGAGTGTGTATAGACACAATATTTGTTTTATCTCACAATGGTTCAATGATCTGTGATTCTAAAAAATTGTTATTGGAGCAATATTCTGAACACTCAATCTATAAAGACAAATTTTCCCCTTGTGAATCCATAAAATTAATTTCTTCTTGATTTAATCACCCATAAACAATTTCTTTATTATCTTCAACTATACCAAATCCAATGGTTGTTTCTTCAATAAATTCATGTGAGGATTTTGGAAGACAATATTCTTGTATTAGTGATGAGGAAGAGACAACCTCAGTGGGAATGGGTTCCACAACCATTTCAATGCTTTTAAGTTCTACTCTTAATGATGAAACCTCGAAAGTCATTCTATCCATTTTTTCACACAAATGTTCAAGAATTTTTTCAGAATTAGGATTGATAGTTGTTTGGAAATTATGAACTTCATTATGTTTGATCTCTTCAATCATCCTCGAGAGGTATGGAAATTGATCTTTTAAACATTCACCATCCCATTGATTGTTCATGTTATCGGGTGTGGGGTAATAATTCAAGTGTTGATCAAAGTAATTTTCTATCTGAGGGGATTCCCATTGTTGATTTTCTATTTGATTCCAGCCTGAGTTTATGAAAGTAAATTGTTGATGATACTCCATTGGAGTTGAATGAAATGTGGATTTGGATTTTTTTTGGACACACGAAAACAGAAAGGGGAAAAGAAAAGAGAAATATAGGTGAGAAAAGATAAGTTAGGTGAGAATAGAAGGTGGGTGTCTAGGGTACTTACTTGGGTCCCTGGCAACGACGCCAAAATTTGGTTGCACCTAAATTTACCCTACAGGTATGCGGTCATTGTAGTACAGGTAGGGGTCGAATCCACAGGGACCAGAGAAGAAACCTTGAGACACTTTGATTAGATGCGGGATTGGCTATGAAGTGGCCAACTATGGTGTTGATTGATTTGAAGAAATATTTATTTAATTTAAAGAAAAAAACCAACAAATTTACTTGATCTAAAACAATTAATTAATATGGGTTGATCCTAGGTTGTTTCTTTTGGTGGATTGGATTCATTTCTTTTCTTAAAAATTTCATGTCCTTAATTGAAGACGTATCCAAACAACGGGATAATTCTCCCAAATCATTCACCAATTTAATCCCTACACAATTCCAAGGCCAATCACCAATTCACTTTGAGGATCACTTTACTGAGCACTCAAAGGAAATAGATCGTACTAGCACTCAAAATGTGTCATCGTTAAACATGGCAAAGATGAATAAGAACATAACTCATCGAATGAAAATCTTAAAATAACAAACAGATTTAAAAATTAAAGTACATGAAATAACATCCAATCCATCGCATGCAACTCTCTAGGACCAAAACATAAATTTTTATCCCTCCATATATACTATTATATCAATGGAAGTGAGAAGTCGACTTAAAGAAGTGGAATTGAAGAAGAAAAACATTAATAAAAATGAACACTCCACCGTTGTGTGAGAAATTCACAAGTGCTGGTGTGAATAATTTCACACCATTATTCAACGGTATCAACGTGTGAAGAAAAGGAAAATGAAAAGTGAATAAGAAGAATAAATTTTATTAAAATAATAAACATGAAAGAAAAACTTACATGGGAAAACTTGATGATGTGATTACAAATTGAAAGTGGGAAATTACAATTGAAAGAAATACAATGGATGAAAGAAAAACATGGATTCAAAGAAAAAATGTTAGATGATAATTCCCTTCACAACCATCTCCTTATATAGGCATATTAGGAGTCTTTGGTCCACCCCCCATCAATTAATAGAGTGAAAACGAGGGTGAATAATCAAAAGGAAATTGACGTTTTGAAGTTGACCAGGAAAACTATCCAGATTCGTCCACCATGTTGACGTTCGAATATTTAATTGATGGAGGTATAATCTTGAGGGGTCGTTGAAGAAAAATATCTTCATCCATGTGTCCTCTATCCGATATAAAAATTTCAGGACATTTGGATCAGCCGTTTGGAGTTTATGGTCGAAATGGTTGGACGACTTTATGTGCATTAATGTCGGGTCTACCTTTTAAATCTCAGCTTCAGATCCCTTTATCATCATGAAAAATTCAGAATTAGCTCTGGACACAGTTTAATAAAATGATCCTAATATTTTTATCTTTCTACTGTATAAATTTTAGCTTCATTGGGCTTGTTTTGTGAGCCCCACATTTGTTTGATGGGCCTTAGGCCCATTATGCTTTCTCCAGCAAATTTCTGCATTCGGGTGCAAAATTATCCATCTTTCCTTAGGATTCATCCATCAGACCTAAAAGATAAAATGTTCCAAATAATGTGATAAATCATATCTCAATATTTAAAATTCATAAAATTAATATAATGTTGTACACAAACAAATGAATGATTGGTCCCAAATTTGCATTTTAAACAAGAATTGCATTTTAGATGAGAAATGAAGTTCTATTTATGTAATGCACTAAAAAGAATGTTTTTGGACTTTGGAACAATTAATTTAAAGATATTAACAATGAATATTAGCCACTTTTAGTGACTAATCATCCTCCCCAGCACATGTCATGATATCATCACTCCACCTTCATAGGGCTGGTCAGCAAGCTGTCTTATGCAAAGTGGCAGAGGCCTGGTACTAATGGCAAATCCATACCCTCTCGTTCTTCCAAATATGGTTAACTCTACTCTAGTGAATGTGCATGCCCTGAGTCCTCATCTGATTCCTTGTTCCTTGAAGTCAAACTGGTACTTCTGAATTTAAGTGGCCTGATGACCTTGGGTAGCCTTAAGGCCTTAAGGTTGCCCAAAGGCCTTGAGAATCAACAGGCCTGAAGGCCTTGGGTGGCCCAAAAGCCTTGCAGGACCCGAGGCCCAAACTGGTGGCCCAAAGGACCAAATGGATGAATAGTTATGGTTGCTACAGTACCAAACAATACCTACTATAGTACTGCTACAGTACCCTAGAAATACGCCTCCACCCAGATTTGATCATCTGTATATATTTCACACTTCTCACTATAGAGATAATTTTTCCATTCTTTCAAAAAAGGACCACTATAACCAACTACAGATCATGTGTTAGATAGTTTGTCACATGAAATTTCAAATTCCCTGAGGTATAGGCTATCATTTTTTCTTTTTTTCATTAGTACACATCCCAAACTATTCTTTAAAGTATTTCTATGTACCACAAAAGGTTCCCCACTTGAGAGAAGCATGAGGACTAAGGTAGTGATATGAATATTTTTCAAAACCTTAAAGATCTATTTATATTCACTAATCGAAAAAAACTTTACCCCATTTCGAGTTATCTTGGTTAGTGGGTTTGATAATCATGACAATTTTCTCACAAATAATAAGTAATACCCAACTAGTCCAAGGAAACTACGAATCTCTATTACATATACAAGTTTAAGTCACTCATTAATTTTTGTTGTTTTAAATTGGTAAAAATATATCCCATTTAGGGTGATAACATGCCATAATATTGATAATTCCTTCATATAAAACAAACATTTACTATACTTTTTAAATATATTCTCTTTTTTAAAATTCATTAGCATAATATTTGAATGCATCTCATGATCCTCATTACTTTTAGAGTGTAACATCCTGTAATTTTATGAAATATATTATTTAAAATTAATTTGAATTCTTTAATATATTGTGTTACATGAAATACGTATTTCTTCTTTCATCACATGAAACCCCAATTTTATCTTCTGTCACACACAACATCAAGTTACTTTAATGACTTATGTTATACATAATCCTGAGTCTTACCATACAACGGAATTCTATTAATATTATTATGATAGTTATCACCAAGATGTTATAATGGAGGGAATGAATGAGATTAACTAAAATAATAAAATTATAGTTTAAACATTTTTATAAAATTAATACATTGGTTACCAATTAATTATAAATGAAAATAATGACCAATTGAATATAAAGGATGTTTTTTCATGAAAATCTATTTTTATGACCAGAATGGATTATTATCTTAAAAAATTAAATTAATAGATATTAGTTAAATATATTAATAAAATTTATATTTTATATATTTAATAATTTTTTTTGAAATTCATATAATAATATTTATATCCTAAAGATAAGAATAAATCCAATATTAAGCATAACAAGTTGTATATTATTAAAAAAAAATTACTTCCTTTTAAGGGTGAACCTATTTTAAATATAATTTTTGACCATTTTATAATTTTTATTTGAAAAAATAAACATATTGTTCAAAATTATGACATAAAAAATTACTTTGGGTGATTTTTTGGAACATTATGAGAAATTTCATATTTTGATGAATAGTGAATGACCTTGAATTTTAATTGAAAAATGCTTCTTTGTCTAAATAATATATTTTTTTAAATTATATTTATAATCAAATTTAAATTATAATTAGGTAAATTTTATGTCATATAAAAAAATTTAGTTTATTGGAATAAATTTCACATTTAAAATTTGACATAAAAAAATTTCAATCTTTTGAAATTTTCTCTTGAAAACCATATAGTCTCATCCCGTCTACAATATTAATTTTAAATTATTTTCTTTCACTATTGTGATTAGTATTTGTAAAAATGGATTAAATATTTAAAATAATATTAATTTATAATTTTTAGTAATATCAAATCAATTTTTAACCCAATATATTAGTGAATGTAATGAAAATTAATTACAACGATTAAGGTAAAAATGAGTTTACTTAGTGGTTGAAATTTAATCTTAAGTGAAAAAATGACCTAGAAATGTGTCCAAAACCAATTTTATGGACATTATTCTACCATATAACATATTTTATATAAATTTTAATCATTATTGGAGTAACATTATGTAAGGGAGACCTCTCAATATTTTTTACCTTTTTTTATATTTACAAGAATGTC
This sequence comes from Viscum album, assembly GCA_963277665.1. NCBI lineage: Eukaryota > Viridiplantae > Streptophyta > Magnoliopsida > Santalales > Viscaceae > Viscum > Viscum album. The sequence goes on from OY728164.1 coordinate 1,460,819,951, forward strand.
ACTCCCCCTCCACTATAAAAAGGCACTCACCCTCCCCATTTATTCAAAGATATAAAGACAATTTACTCATCCAAAACCTGTAAAAATAATCTCCCAACATAACTCCTCTCATCCTATAATCCTCAAATTTTTCATAAAGAAAACCATGGAAGCCCTTTTGTACAACATAAAAGTAGTTACCCGAACAATATGTAACATATTCAACAATCACTTTTGTTTTATTTATTTCTCAAAACACTTTAATTATTATTACTAAATTATTATATAATAAAATTATTATTATAAATAGACCTATATTTTGTTATTTTTATGTTTATACGTACACCTTCACACACTTCCATTAAATGGGATAAGCAATCATCATTCGCGTGTAAGGTGGACTACCGCCTCATGAACCAATGACATTTGTTCTTCAATTACAAAATATCAAGGTTGGTAATAATGTTTTACATGTGAATTTTATAATATATATATTATATTTATAATATTATTATGCATTTTTAATTTTTATATAACACATACCTACATGCTTTCTATTTTTTGGAAATATGATAATATTGTTGTGGATGTGTGGACTATTGCCTCCTCAAAGTGATGTGATATGTTTAAAATTTAAATGGAATGTATTAGGGATGAGTATAAATAAAAATATGTGACATACATGAAATATATATATGATATTAATGACATAATTAACTTTCTATAAATATAATATTTCATTTTCTTTAACACATTTTCACACACTAAAAAGGTGATAATGCCGTTCATGGACGTGTGGACTACTATCTCCTCAAAGCGATGTGATTCATTTTTAATTTAAATAATTATATGAATAAGTATATATAATTAAGTAATGTGGTATTTATTATATAATTATATTTCTGAAATGATAAATGTTACTTACCTTTTTTCCATAATGATCATTGAAAAATGGGAATGTTGCTCATGTGTACGTACGACCTATCATCTCCATGATTGTAACATTGGTTCATTTTTCATAAACATCACTAATGATTGGTTGTAAAAATATAATTTATGTATAAATATGATAAGTATTTTGTGATTATTATTCTTTGTATGTTTTAATAATGACCCCTTTGATCATAGTAGAACTACCTAAGTAATTTTTGACGCATAAACCAAATATGATCAAAACATCTAATTTAAAAATTATTGATAAGTAATTTTATATAAAGTTTTTATAATTAGAATAAAAATAATAATAAACTTGGAAATTTTATTAAGAAATTATATAATTAACTTAAGTTTATTATTCATGATGATAGAGTACGATCATGACAAATCGGACTCGAGTTAAGGGATTCTTGTCTCACTCTTACTTTCATAAAACATACACCATAATGCCAACTTATTTATTTAGTGTGTTGTATATAAATCCCCTATTATATTTTATATGATTTATAAATTTATCTTCATGTTATTTAAAATTTAATTTGAAGTTTTTTATTTCATGGGTATTATGATTCAAATTTTACTCAAGTATAAATGGATTTCATCTCAATTTCATTTCATTGAGGCATATTGTATTGTTATGAATTAAGATTATTTTATATGGTGTATATAATTCAATATTCCATGTTATATAATGAATTTAAATTATTTAATGATATTTAAATCTTAAATTTATGTTGTTATTTTTTAGGGATCATGATTCAAAAGTAACTAAAGTGGTAAAGGATTTATTAACTCAATTTTCATTCATTGGGTCAAACTTCTATTTAGTTGGTTATGTTATGCCAATAATATGTATGAAATGACCTCTGATTTTATTATTATATATTTAATATTTAATATTTTGAATTTAATTTTTTCACACATAATTATTTCATTGATTTATTATCAGTGTAATGATACAATCTTTGAAATGGATTTCCAGCTCACTTTTTACATCTGGGGTATAAATGTCATATTCATTACTTATTTTTGCTATTTAGTATATCTAAAATACCTTTTGATATTTAATATAATGAATTTTTTATCTTCATGGTATTAAAAGTTTTCTTTGATGAGTATTACTTTTGATGTTTTCGATTCAAATGGTACCACATTTGTAAAAGGATTTCTAGTCTCACTTTTATTTCTGTGAGACTTATTCCATATTCACCAATTATTATTTTTGTGTGGTGTATATTATACCCATGAATTTATTTTATTATTATTATAATTAAATTTATAGGGTTTTACATATTATTTTTTATGATCACTATTTCATGGGGCTTATGGTTTCATAGGTACCAAAGGGCTAATGGATTTTTATCATAATTTTTCTTCTTTGAGATGTTTGTTATGTTACACACTTATCTTCATTTATAAAGTTTACATACTACTAATTTGACATGTTATATCATAAATATCCTTATTCTAATGATATTATAAGTTTCATTTAATGTTATTCCATTCATGGGGTTAATGATTCAAATGTTTCAAAGTGGTATGGGATGCTTTGGAATGTTTACAGATAATTTTCCTCAATAAATTTCTTAAATATATTTTAAGGTAATTTCCATTCATAAAAATAAAAAATATTGTTATTAATTATACTAAACTAGGGTTATTTTTTATTTATACCACCCTCCTTCATTATTTGGATGGATTATTTTTATTTCAAATAGATTTTTATAAAACTCATTTATTTTTCATGGATTGATTATCTCCTAAAAATATTGTTATGAAACCCATTTCGTTTCGATGGGTTTTTTAATTACCCAATATATTTTTATGGAACCCACTTATTTTTCATGGGTTAATCATGTTTCAAATATATTTTTTGGAAACCAATTTATTTCCCTTGGGTTATTCATGTTTTAATGACATTGGTTTGGAACCCATTTCTTTTTCATGAGTGAATCATGTTTCAAGTAGATTATAGTGGAACCTATTTCATTTTCATGGTTTAATCATGTTATAAAAACAATAAAGGTTCTTTCACAGATTTTGTATGAATTATCTATGAATTCAGTTCTTAGACATTATAAATGATGGGTGAACTCATATAGTATCAGGTGAGCCCGTTATAGCTTATACGATGGGGGAACCCAGATAACACTCTAATGAAATGGGTACTCTAGAGATGGAAGTCAAAAAATTTGGTTATTACATTTTTAAGGGTTATATAAGGGTTCTATGAGATGATGTTACAAGATAAAAAAATTTTATATATATTCTTTTTATGGGTTTATGAAGTTTCTTTTTATCAGTATTGATATCACAAGGATCATGATTATAGTTTCTTATGACTATTTCCTTTGATAAATCCTTATTCCATGTTTTCATGTTTGATGATCTAGGTATTTATGGGTATGAATAGTTTTATGTTATACTCATACATTTTTATTATTTCTTCATACTCTTATTCTCTTATTATACTCACTAATGACATTAATTTGTTAATCCTTTTGTTTTCCCTTACCGAGAATTTGAGCTCACACTTCTTATGTTTCCTTTTCCCCAGGTTTCAAATAAAGATTTTTATTGATTTATGTCTATAAAGTATTTCAAAACTATTATGTCTATCACCTATCTTTAAATAATAAAATCTATGTTAAATGGGATAAATGTTCATTTGAATACTTTTTAAGGATTTATATAGGAATTTGTTTGAATTCAATAAAACTCTAAACCTAAAAGGTCCTCTATAATGTAAGTGATCCAGGTTTTCATTTTTGATGTTTTAATATTTTGATAGAAATATTTGGGTTACAATTATTAGCATCATATGTAGAAATGTAAAGTTATGGATTGCAGTAAAGGATCTAGGAGTGTGTGTCATGGGCTATTATAGTTGGTATCAAAGGTTGGTTTGGATAATTTTATATATTAAGATTTTTTAATAGGAGGTTGTATTAAGAGTTATGGATATTGTAATAGTTCTATAAGCTTAAGGATGATCATAATTTCAAAGTATTAAACACCCCTTTGAGTTTTAAGTGATGATATATTAAAATGATTTTTGGAGATGTTTTTTTTGGATGAGTTGTTTTTTAACCCCCATGATCAAAATGAAGTGTTTTTTGGGCGGAATTTGTTTTCATGTTTAAATAAAAATGGACACACTATTTTCTTGGTGACAACAAGTTATATCCGGCTTGGCAGTGGGGCTTGAACCCATGATCAATGGACGATAAGGGTTTCATTTCTACCATTGTCCAACATGGTGTCCTGGTTAATACCAAATTCTTACATGTTAATATTATGTTTATTTGGAAAATTATTGGATTTTATTTGAGGAATAATTTTTGAATTATCTTAGAAGAATACATGATTAAATCCTTCTAATATTTGGGTTTCAAAATTAGTCCGTAAATGTTTAAATAATTTTAAGTATAGTTATTTATGGAATTGTTTGGTCTAAAATTTGGGTATTAATTTTAATGATTAATGTATCATTTTAAGTTTTACTCATTTTGGGAATTATCTTACCATGTTCTAACCATTTTTATTTTGGATAATGTCTAAAGATAGGTGTAATATCTTGATTGTCCCTTTTAAGGTTATTTTGTCTTCAAAATTTTATTTTAGTGTTGTAGGAGTTAAAAATCATCTTGAATACTCATTTTCTGGATAAAAAGATTATATTATAGAAAAAGATGAAACTAACTTTTCAAGTAAGTATAATTATTTATGTTTTAATTCTATATATTGAAATAAATCCTTCAACATTAGGAAAAATAATTTGAAGTAAAACATTATCATATTACCATTTTCTGAAGACATCAATTTCCTTTTCATAACTTATTTGGTTTTTGGTTTTGTCTTCACTTAATTCATCTTCCACATGTTCTCTATCACTCTCTATTAGTCTATGGGAATTATTTTTTCCTTCCCAATCAATCCTTTAATTCCTCGCCAAAGTTCTCCTTGTATTTAATACTAGTTATGCATAACTTCTGATGAATTTTATGTTTTCCACCTTGCATTTTTAAGAGTATTTTTTATAAACCCTTTGTATGTCGTGGGTTCTAATAAATGAATTATAATTATTTAAATATTATGATAATAAAGATGAAATTCAATGGAGAAATTCATTTTAAGAAGGGTAGTATGTAACACCCTAAAATTTTATGAATTATTTTATTTCAAATTAATTTAGATTATTTAATAGATAGTGTTACATGAAATAAATATTTTAGCTTTCATTACATGTAAGACAAAGTTTATCTTGTGTTTCCCACAACATTGAGTTCCTTTAAAGACTTATGTTACACACAAGCCTGAGTATTACCAGAATATAACATACTATTAATGTTATTATAATATTTATCACCTAGTCATTGGAATGGAGGGAATAAATGACATTAATTAAATTATAAAAATTATAGATTACACATGCTTATAAAATGAATTACTTTTTTGAAAGACCCAGATTTTCCATGTAATTTTTTTTAATTATATTATAATTATTACAAATCTGCAAAAATTGACTACGCATGATTCTGAGGCCCGGTGTACCTGGAATAAATTTCTGAACTTTTTTTAAGGTACGTTCAGTAAACGCACGAGCAATGTTTTAAAAATTTTAAACCAGTGCTTGGATTAAAAATATGAGGGAATCGTTGAATTTGCAGTACCAGAATTTGTTTAAAGGAGACTTCACTTCGACCATAGTGGGTATGGATAAAAGTTAAATTTTGTACTTTTAAAAAAATAACATTTTTATTTTATTTCTTTCTTTCTTTTACTCCAACGGAAAAGCACTAGTGTAAAAACAACGGAGTTTCAATCCATTAAATAGATTGACCCTTCAAATACTATGTAATAATATCATTAGAATTTTAGAAGCTTCCTATTAAATTAACGGTAATAAATTATATGAGCATTGCTCATCCACCCCCTCTCCTATTTATATAGAGCTTGGGGAGAGGTAAAGGCATGGATTCACCAAGCAACGAAGTGCTGATAAAGTGCCACGATGCTAACCTTGGAAAACAGAGCTTGTTCTAGTGGGAAATGATGGGTGACGCTGAATCCTGAACTAAAGGACGACTCTTTAGCGACAATGTTGGTGTCTTGTTTTAGGGACAATAAACATAGACCCACTTCCTCAATCGTGGGTGCTCTCCATCGTTCTTGATGTACATATTTGACTTTTGATTAATTTCAATTGATTTTTGATTCTTTAATCCACCCTCATGTTTTCAAGCTAATGCAGAGGGAACAGGCCTAACGAACCCAGCTTGAACCCTCTTCTACATTGTTTACCCTTGAGTTCTTCATAGAAGACCATCGGTGTGGCAGCACCAATCGGCCACGATGGAGATGGAACACCATCACTCACCTTAGTAGGAAGTCGTGGCACTATGATATGGCGGTTGGAAAAGTGGCCGGAGCAGGCCGGTCGTGGAGGTGGTGCAGAACTCTGTCGCGCGCCGTCGGTGGGTAAGGGGTTAAGACCGAAGCTGTAGCGGGTGAAGGAGGTGGTCGGCTGGATCCGGCCATGGAAGAAGGAGGCAGAGAAGCATGCTACCGGAGGAGGCCATGGATCAAAGCCATGGTGGAGGAGGAACCCATGCCTCCAGAAGGTTTTTTAGTGACCGGACGGCTCCCACGTGGCACCACCGCTTCTCGAACCGAATGACCACTCGGTCGTTTGGGAAGACCGGGGGTCTCCCCCTCGTGCCAGCTAGGGTGGAACACACTATGGGATGGGATAGTGGGTCGTAACCCACAGTGGGCTAGGCCACAAGCATCCATCGAGCCATGCGCCACCATGGGTTGGTCCAAGCTAGCCTAGTGGGTCATTCCCCTCGTTAGTCGGGGAGCACAAGCCCAATGGGCCGCACCTCTGTGGGTTGAGTTGTGCGATCCCAGTGGTTCGTGCCCTTGTAGGTCGGGTCGTGCCCCCTACGGGCCCAGCCGGACTACGGCCCAGCCCTGGTAGGTCGGACCCATACTCGGTCGAGTCAACCCAAACTGGGTTGGGTCGGCCTAGACCGGGTCGGGCCGGGTCGGACCTGACCCGAGCCCTTCAAGGAGAGTTTTCACTTAAAGGGCCATATCTTGAAATTCGGGTGTCTGTTCAATAAAATTTCTATGGATATGGGACCCTTGGATAGAGATGATCTTTTTGGTTTACTATACTTGAGTTTTGAATACATTTGGAGTATGACCAGGCTGGATCGAATCTGAATCCAACGAGGCCCTCAGAACTAAAATGATTATAACTCACAGATCGTGCCTCTGATTGGCACAACGTCTGTAGCGTTGGAACCCTTAAGACATGGACGTACTTTGGGTTACTCCTTTGTGAAGCTTAGTGGCAGTCGAGGTACAACCAATATCTCAAGGGGAAGATTCTATGGAACTCGAGTGCACCGGGTGCGAAGAATCTAGTGGCTAGTTATAACATAAAGAAAGAACATCAATCTTAAGTGGGTCTGCATCTATCGATCTTTTGTGGATCAGAATCTATTATAACTTGCGTGGGTCATCTCTCAGTGATCTTATGTGGGTTAGAGCACATCGATCCTATGTGGGTCAGATCCTGTGTGTGTTAGCGGGGTTTATTACCAATCGATCATGTGTGGGTCAGAAGTAGTGCCTCTTAACAAAATAAGATGATATAGCTTACAAATAATCATATGTAATTATGTACTTAAGTTATAATTGATTGTGAGATGAGTATTTTACCTTCATGTTGTTATCTTTTTTGTGATACCTGTGTGGTACGTCTACCTTCGTGGTGTTATCTTCGTGGTGTTACCTCTGTGGTACTTCTATCTTCATGGTGTTACTTGTCTGGTACTTCTATATTCGTGGTGTTACCTGTGTGGTACTTCTACCTTCGTGGTGTTACATCTGTGGTATTCTTCCCTCATGTATGAGATGATTATATTTTGATAACATAGGTATATGTATGTGAATATACCTAAGTAGAATTGATGTCTGTCACTTCATGATTGAGATGGAGGTCTTGCTTTGTGGTTTTTACTTTGTGGAACTCTAGGAGACCTACAGGGGTCTCGAGGTCCATATTGAGTATTTTTATACTCACCCCTGTATGGGTTATGCCTGCACCTTGTTGTTTCTAATGAAGACGACAGAAAACATTAATCGAGGCTGAGGGAGACAAAACTGGACGGTGCTCAGAGGTGGACCATTTGCCATGATGTGACACAGGGACTAATGATCGTGAGTTGTACCAACCATTTATGTATGATCCTTGGTGGATGATCCATGATCTGTTTTTCAGTTTTCAGTTGTGTTTGTACTTTTAATTTATACTTAAACTTTTCAGTTGGGCATGTATTCTGGCCCCTTTACTTTCAAAACACTTTTACTACAGTAGTTTACTTCATGGTTACCCCTTGTTGTGTTCTTGGACAGTGTGTTTGTTCATCTTAAAATTAAATTCCTTCACATTTTAGGGATATGCCTTTCTGGTGCTAGTTGCTAGCCCCCAGATTATGGAAGGTAGGCTTGGAATAGTCATAGCATGGGCCCCAAGGGACAGTTCGTGACTAAGTGGTATCAGAAGAATCGGTTCTACCAAAGAACTAGGGCTTTGATATTTTCTATGTGGAAAAGGTGTTAAGTGTTATGAGGGTGGTTTTTAATTTGGTAAATCCAGTGTTGGTGCAGCAGCCAAAATATCCATACACCAGGACCCTAAATTCTGATTTCTGAATCAGTGTATGAAAACACTGATTGTGTATATTTTTGAAAAGTTTTTATTTTGATTTCTTTGAGTTAGCTCACCAGGTATAAATTATTTACCATGGCACACCTTTTTTTAAGGATGCTAAAAAATAGACAACCAGCTAGGATTTTTGAGAGATTACACAATGACGGCCCACCAAGCGATGAGGCCTCAGTACAGGACCCTCTTACAGCGTTAGAACCTTTGGGTGGTGTAACATCAGCACCACTACCGGTAGGGCAGCCATTGCCACTAGCCCCACTAGTAAAGGATGCATGCCAACTGAGTGTGTTTCACAGGTTCCGACATCAGAGGCTTTTGAGGTTCTGAGGTGAGAAAGTTTTGAATGCGGCTGAGGACTGGATGCAGACTGTAGCTAGAGTTTTTCACTTAGTTGGGACACCAGTTGATCTGATGGGATCCTAGCTTCCAGTCTCTTCTAGGGAGTATATAGAAGATGGTGGAGTCTGACACTCTAGTTACATGATGAGGTGACCCTCATCTAGGAATTATTTCAGGGTCTTTTGAGGGCTTATTTCATCCCACTGACTCTATGCTCAGTGCGTATACCGGAGCTACTGCACTTACAGCAAGGCAGCATGACTGTGGCCTAGTACTCGGCAAGGTTCACTGATATCTCCCGCTACTCCACCGACATGGTATGAGACCCTTTTTTCAGGGATTAGACCATTGAGTAGGGTATCCGATGGGAGATTAGAGCATTGATGATATCGTTCAACATACCAATCCAAGATGGGGTACTAGATCGAGAACTTTTGGTGGAGGGCATCCTAGATGAGCAGGCACCGATAGCGAGATCCACCACTGGACGTCAAGTAGCAGAGTCATCTGCAGAAATTAGTAGACTGATGATGTAGGGGACCAAGAAGGCCATATATTCTAGTGGATGATCTTAGGATACAGTTTCTGTGGTGTGTGGATCACAGGATAGTGGATAAGAGATTAAGAACAGGCAGTGCTACTCGTGCGGTGGACAGAGTCACATGGCTTACGACTACCCAACCCGCCATACGGATGACCAGAAGATGGTCAAGGGACCACCCAGGTAGATGTATAGATTCGATTGAAGAGGTCCGCAGACAGTAGGTGGACGTGGAAGAGGAGTTGGTCGTGCAGTAGGTGGTTGGCGGTGATTCGATGTTCTACCTCCACCACCTCTAGGTGGTCCACCCTAACCATAGGGAGTAGGTGGAAAGGGACGATCTCAGCTCTATGCAGCTGAGGCCTATGACCACGGAACTCTAGAGATGATTATAGGTATAATCTATGTCTACTCGACCTTAGTTTCAGTACTTATATACATAGGTTTTAGCCACTCTTTTATTACCACTACCCTCGTTCGGAGCTCGGAGATTCTGGTGGAGTTGTTGGCTCGATACTTATGGATAGAGACTCATATGGGAGAGGATTTTAGGATTTCACACCGGTGCCGAAAGTGTGATCTTACTCTAGGAGGTGAAGTCTTCAGCTGGGATCTTCTACTAGCGATGTAGAGGCCTTATGACATCATCTTGGGAAAGGAATGGTTATCCACAATCAATTCTCATATTGACTGTATTAGGCATAAAGTGTGGTGTGTTCATGAGGATGGGACCAGTTTTTCCTTCCCTGGTGAAAAGGGAACCTTTACAAAACTGGATGGACTTACACATAAGAGGGTGAAACTGATCACACCACAGTTTTCTAGCCTTACCCTCAGAGTAATAGATGTTGAGAGTCTGAGCAATCCTATAGTGGTGGACCAGTATTCCAATGTCTTTCCTGATGATATTCTGGAACTACCTCCACATAGAGAGGTATACTTTTACATTGACCTATTCCTCGGGACGTCATCGATATCTACATTTTTATATGATATGGCTCTTACAGAGCTTTGTGATTTATAGGTGCAGTTATAAGACTTGAAGAGGAAGGGGTTCATAAGGCCTAGTGTTTCTCCATCGGCAACACCAATTTTGTTCGCCAAAAAGGCAGATGGGAGTTTGAGACTGTGTGTGGACTATGAGTGCCCGAACCAGGTGAATATTAAGAACAATTATCCACTTCCAAGGATTGATGATTTTTTCGATCATCTGAAGGGAGTTGCTAGTTTTCTAAGATAGACCTCAGATCAGGATATCATCTGCTCAAGGTACGAGACGAGGATGTGTATAAGACGACCTTCAGATATCGATATGGCCACTATGAGTTCTTGGTTATTTCATTCGGTATTAACAATGACCCGGTAGTGTTCATGGGACTCGTGAATAGGATATTCCAGAAATACCTTGATCGCTTTGTGGTGGTCTTCATCGCCAATATCTTGATATACTCAGCATCAGAGGAGGATCTTGCTTATTATCTACAGATAGTTGTGGATACTCTCTGAGAGCACCAGCTTTATGGTAAGCTCTTGAAGTTCTATTTATGGATATGATAGGTCTAATTTCTGGTACATGTTATCTCCAAGGCTGGATTTGTAGCGTATATTGTGAAGAAATTGGTTGTGCTTTCTTGGGATCCACCTAGGAGTGTGACCAAGGTGTGGAGTTTCTTCAGGTTGGATGGATACTACCATAGATTCGTGCCTGACTTTTCCATAGTTGCGTCCCCATTTTTGGTGTTAACGAAGAAGGTACAACCCTTCGTATGGATGGAGATATGTCAATAGAGTTTTCAAGAGCTGAGGAAGAGACTGATGAGGGCCCCCTATTGAGGTTACCAGAAGTGGGTGTTGGGTATGTAGTCTACTACAAAACATCAAGGACCGAACTTGGATGTGTCCTGATGTAAGAGAGAGTAGTGATCACTTTTGATTGGAGACATCTAAGACAGCATAAGCAGAACTATGCTACCCATGACCTGGAGTTAGCAGTAGTGGTCTTCACCATGAAGATGTGGCAATATTACTTGATGGGAGAACATTTTAAAGTCTACTCTGATCACAAGAGTCTAAGTATATCTTCTCAAATAAGGACCTGAACTTGATATAATAGTGATGGCTAGAGTTCCTCCTGGACTATGAATTTGAGATAGTTTATACTCTTCGGGAGTGTATCATGGTAGCAGATGCACTCTGCAGGAGGTTTGGTCTGTAGTTGCTGAGTGAGGTGTTAGAGCAGCTAGCCGCATTGTAGATATCCTTCATGGATAGAGATGGATCATCATACCTCTAGTCAATGATAGTCACTCCCCTACTCCTTTAGCGAGTTAGGGAGGTGCAGGTTGGGGACATTGACTGTGAGGCTTGACGTGCTCAAATATCCCCAGGACAAGCACTTGATGGATTTTATGAAGGTGGAGAGCATGTAATCCTCTTCAAAGGAAGTACCATGGTACCTATGGTCATATGGGAGGAGGTGTTTAGGGAGTTACATATGTCCCCTCTGGAGGTACATCCTGGTGTGGCGAAGATGTATCAGGACCTCTGATGTCAGCATTGGTGACTAGGGATGTAGAAAGTAGTGGCAGAGTTTGTTTCACGGCGCCTCACTTGTCAGCAAGTGAAGGCTGAGAATCCGGTTCCAGTAGGCCTAGCGCATCCACTAGTGGTGTCATAGCGAAAGTGGGATGGTATCACCAAAGACATTGTGAAAGGGCTACCACGTATGTCCAGGGCACATGATTCCATCTGAGTGATCATTGACCTACTCACCAAGTTGACCCACTTCCTACCTATATGAGAGTAGGGATTAGTAGAAGACTTGGGATGCCTCTGCATACAGAAGATTATGAGAATACATGGGGTGGAATAGATGATTATCTCTGACCATGATGCATGTTGTAATTATTGGTTGTGTAAGGGATTGCATGAGGAATTTGGGACTCAGCTACATTTGAGCACTGGCATTCATCCTCAAAAGGATTTTCAGATGGAGTGGACCATTCAGATGCTAGAGGACATGCTTCATGTATGCATCCTAGATTTTTTCCACATTTGGGAGGATCACTTTACCTTGGTGGAGTTTTCATATAATAATAGTTATCACTCCACTATCGTTATGGCACCATTTGAGGCCTTGTACGATTGACCATATAGATCATCTCTATGCTGGACAGACCTAGGAGAGTCAGCACTTATGGGTCCAGAGTTAGTACGGGCTACCACTGAGAAGGTTTATATTATCCAGGAGTGAATGAAGACTGCAAAGAGCAGATAGAAGTCTTATAATGATAGGAGGTAAGGACCATTGGTGTTTGAGGAAGGAAACCATGACTTCCTACAAGTCTCACCTCGATGAAGTTTATGGAGATTTGGCTGAGGTGAAAAGTTATCACTGAGGTTTATTGGACCATTTCTAATACATTCAATGATAGGTGAGGTGGAATACCGCTTGGAACTTCCACCGCAGTTGGAGAGGGTTCACGACATCTTCCACGTATCCCAGCTGAGGAGATATGTGCATGACCCTTCTCACATCATCAACCACGGTGATTTGGACTTTGATGATGGTACGATGTTTATGAAGATTCCAGTATAGTTTGAGGATCGACAGGAGTGAGTCCTTTGTGGGTGGTCAAAACCTCTGGGGCACGTTCGCTAGCAGCATGGGAACCTTCAGGAGAGAACTTGGGAGTGAGAGGCTCATATTTGTGCTCAGTACCCCCATTTTTTTCTTAGTCTATGTTTTGTATTTTGGGGAAACAATCCCTAAGGTAGGGAGAATGTAAAGACCCGAATTTTCCATGTAATGTTTTTAATTATATAGAATTATTATGAGTCTGAGAAAATTGACTACGCATGATTCCAAGGGCCACTATGCCCAGAATGAATTTCTAAACTTTTTTTAAGGTAAATTCAGTAAACATGTGATCGGAATTTTCTAACTTCAGAACTGATGCTCAGATTAAAAACTTGAGGGAATCTTTTAGCACCAGGATTCGCTTAAGGTAGACTTCACTTCTACTGCAGTAGGGTTGGAGAAAAATTTAAATTTCGGACTTTTTAAAAGAATAATAAAATAACTTTGTTATTTTATTTATTTATTTCTTTTCCTCTAATGGACAAGGGGTAGAGTGGGGCCAATGGTGTGTCAAGACATTAAATGGATTGACCCTTCAAATCCTATATAAAAATGTCATTAGAATTTCAGAAGGTTCCTATTAAATGAACCCTCATAAATTTTACGAGCATTGCTCACCCTCCCCCAATCCTATTTATATGGAGCTTGGGGAGAGGTAATGGCAAGGATTCACCAAGAAACGAAGTACTGATAAAGTGTCGCGACGCCAACCCTGGAGGATGAAGCTGGTTCCAGCAGGCAGTGACAAGTGAAATTGAATCACGAACCGAAGGACGACGATTGAGTGGCAACGTTGGCAGCTTGTTGCGGGGAAAATGAACAATGACTCACTTACTCAATCACAGGTTCCCTCCATCATTATTGAGGTTGGGATTTCAATTTTGATTAATTTCAAGTGATTATTCAATATTTTAATCAAACCTCATGTTTTCAAGCTAATGTGGAGGGTGCGGGCCTAACGAACCCGGTCAGGACCCTCTGCTACCTTGTTTAGCCTTACATTCTCTATAGAAGACCACTGGCATGGTGGCACAGACTATCTACGATGGAGGTGGAACACTGTTGTGTACTGCAGGAGGAGGCCGCAACACTATGTCACGGCGGTTGGCAGAGCGGCCAGAACCGGTCGGCTGTGGAGGTGGTACGACGCACCGTTTCATGTTGTTGGTGGGCAAGGGGGTTGCGGCTGAAGCCACGATGGTTGAAGGAGGCAGCCGACACGAGTCGGCCATGGAAGGAGGAGGCGGGGCGGCGTACTATTGCACGCCACCGGAGGAGGATTCATCTTGAATCTACGACGGAGGAGGAAATCGTGCCTCCAGTGGGTTCCATGGTGACCGGACGTCGCCCACGTGGCACCCCCGCTTCTCAAACTGAACAGTCGCTCAACCATTCAGGAAGACCGGGGGTATCACCCCCCACACCAGCTAGGGAGGACCCCACCGTGGGCCGGGCCGGTAGGTGGCACCACACGGTGGGCTGGGCCGAAAGCATCCAGCGGGTCACTCCCCACCGTGGACAGGGTCGCATGAGCCTAATGGGTCAAGCCACCATGGGTCAGGCCGCGTGAGCCCAGTGGTCTACACCTCCGTAGGCCAGACTGCGTGAGTTGAGTGGCCCGCACCTATACGGGCTGGGCCATACCACCTGCGGTTCAGGCCGCGCCCCCTATGGGCCAAGACCTCCGTAGCCCATCCCTACCGGGTCGGAGCAGGTCCGGGTCAGGTCGACCCTGACCGGGTCGATTCGACCAGGTCGGAGCGGACTCGGTCCCCTCCAAGCCAGTTTTCATTTAAATGGCCATATCTTGAAATTTGGGCGTCGTTTTGATGAAACATCTATGGCACTAGGACCCTTGGAGTGAGAAGGTCCTTTTGGTATACTTCACTTAAATTTTGGAGATAGTTGGAGTATGTCTGGGTTGGATCTGACTTAAATCCAACCAGGCCCTCAGAACTAAAACGCTTATAACTCACAGATCAGGCATTTTATTAACACACCATCTGTTGCGTTGGAACCCTTACGACATGGTGGTACTTTGGGTTATTACTTTGAGGATCTTTTTGGTAGTTGAGGTATGACCGATATCTCTAGGGTAATATTCTATAGAACTCGGGCGCACCAGGTGCGAGGAATCCTGTGGTTTGATGTAACGTGTAGAAAGAACATCAATCTTAATTGTTTCCTCATCTATTGATCCTTTGTGGGTAAGCATCTATCAAATCTTATGTGTTTCAGTGCTCAGTGATCCTATGTGGGTCAGCACATACCAATCCTGTGTGGGTTAGTGGGGGTTATTACCTATCGATCCTATGTGGGTCTGAAGCGGTACCTATTAACAGAATAATATGATCTAGATTACGACTAATAATTTGTAATTCTATACTTAAGTTATACCAGATTGTGAGCTGAATATTTTACCTCTGTGGTGTTATATTTGTGGTGATACCTTTGTGTTACTTCTTCCTTTATGGTGTTATCTTCATGGTGTTACCTCTCGGGTGCTTCTATCTTTGTGGTGTTACATGTGGTGTACATCTAGCTTTGTGGTGTTACCTATGTGGTACTTCTACCTTCATGGTGCTACCTCAATGGTATTCTCCATCATTTATGAGATGAGTATTTCTTAAAAAATTAGGTATATGTATGAGCATATACCTAAGTATATTTGATTTCTATCACTTTGTGCTTGAGATGGAGGTCTTGCATTATGGTTTTTCCTTTTTCAAACTCTTGGAAACCTACGGGGGTCTCGGGGTCCCTACTAAGTATCGTTATACTCATCCCTGCATGAGCTATGCCCGCACCTTGTTGTGTCTTGTGTATATGGAAGACAACATTGATCAAGGCTAAGGGAGCCAGGACTGGACGGTGCTCAGAGGTGGACCATTTGGCATGACGTGACATAGGTAATATTGATCGCGAGATGTACCTACCCAACAAGTAGGATCCTTGGTGAATGATCCAGGTGTTTTTTTTCACTTTTTAGTTGTTTTTGTACTTTTCAGTTGTACTTTTACTTTTTAGTTGATCATGTATTCTGGCCACTTTACTTTCAACACACTTTTACTACAGTAGTTTACTTCGTGGTTGTAACTTGTGTTCTTGGACTGTGTGTCTGTCCAGGTTAAAAGGAAATACCTTCGTGTTTTAGGGATATGCCTTTCTGATGCTAATCATCAGCCCCTTACCTATAGAAGGATATCTTGGGGTAGTCACGGCACAGGCCCCGGGGGACGGGTCATGATATATTTTACCAATAAATTATAAATGAAAATAAAGACGAACTGAATATAAAGGATTTGTTTTTTTGAAAAATTATTTTTCTCACCATAATGGATTTTTATCCTTAACATTAAATTAAAAACTATTAGTGAAATATAATAATGTAATTTATATGTTATATATTTAATCATTTATATTTAAACTCATCCAATAAGTCTGATAGGATTAAGATAAGAATCCATCCAATTTTAAGCATAAAAAGCTCTAAATTATTAAAAGTCGGTTTACCACCTTTAAATGAAGCACCTATTTTAAATATAATTTCAAAAAAAATTAATTTTTATATGAAGAAAACTTATTCTTATAAATTACAATATTAAAATTTACTTTGGTTGAATTTTTTGTATTTTTCTGAGAACTTTCACATTTTGATGAATTGTGAATGACACCGAATTTTAATTTAAATATTATTTTTCATATAAATAATTATAGTGTTAAATTTTATTTTAAATTTGTTTTAAAGTATAATTAGATTATTTTTATATCATTTAAAATAATATGGTTAATTTTAATCAACTTCACATTTAAATTGGATATAAAAACATTTCAATCTTTTGAACTTTTCTCTTGAGAAACTTGTTGTCACATCCCGTCTATGAGATTAATTTTAAATTAATTTATACCACTTATATGATTGGAATTTGGATAAATAGATTATGTATTTGGAATTATAATAATTTATAATTTATATTAAGGTGAACTTAGTTTTTTACCAAAAATATTAGTGAATGTAATTAAAATTAACTATAGTGATTAAGGTAAAAATGAGTATACTTTGTGGTTAAACTTTAATCTTAAAAGGCCAAAAGACCTAGAAACATGTCAAAAACTAATTTTATGGAAATTTTTTGACCATATACCCTCTTGGATAAAGTTTTATCATTATTGGTGGAATATTATGTAAGGGAGACCTCCCAATACTATTTGTCTTCTTATATTTACCAGAATGCCACTCCCACTCCACTATAAAAAGGAAATCACCCTCACCACTTATTCACAGCTATAAATACCTTTTGATCATAAAAAAACTAAAAAAATAGCTCTAAAAATCTCTCATATTATCCTAGAATCCTAAATTTTGGAATAAATCAAACCATGGAATCATTTTGGTGCAAACCAAATGGAGTTACTCGAAAAAGGTAACATTCTTCAATGGTCACTTTTGTTTTATTTCTTTCCCAAAACACTTCAATAATTATTATTCCATGATTATATAATAATATAAGTATCCTAAATATACTTATATATTATTTATGTTATGTTTTATACCTAAACCTTCACACACATCCATCAAATGGGATATGAAATCATCATTTGTATGTACAGCAGACTACTGCCTCATGAACTGATGTCATTCGTTCTTCCATTACCACCTCTCAAGGTTGGGAATAATTATGTAATTAATTTTTTATATGATAAATATTATATCTAAAATTAAATAATTATTTTTAAATTTTTATATGACATATTCCTTTTTTTCCATTTTATGGGAATATGATAACATCATTTGTGGACATGTGGACTATCGCCTCCTCAAAGCGATGTGATACATTCACATTTTACATGGAATGTATTAAGGATGTATTTAATTAAAAATATGTTACATAAATAAAATATATGTGATATTAATTACCTAATTACCATTATTTAAATATAATATATCATTTTTTAACACCTTTTCACACATTGAAAAAGTGATAAAATTGTTCGTGGATATGTGGACTACCGCCTCATCGAAGTGATGTGAGTTATTTTACATCACAATAATTATATGTATAAGTATATAAAATTAAATAATATGTTATGTTTTATATAATTATCATTCTGTAAAAATATATGTTACTTACATTCTTCATATAATGATCATTGAAAAATGGAAATGTTTCTCATGCGTATGTACGACCTATCGTCTCCATGATTGTAACGTTTGTTCATTTTTCATGACTATCATTAATGATTGGTTTTAAAAGTATAATTTATTTATAAATATGATAA
Source organism: Viscum album (assembly GCA_963277665.1). NCBI lineage: Eukaryota > Viridiplantae > Streptophyta > Magnoliopsida > Santalales > Viscaceae > Viscum > Viscum album. The sequence goes on from OY728164.1 coordinate 1,460,838,410, forward strand.
TTATTTGGAGATTATTATTCTTATGATTTTTTTATAATTACCCCTTTGACCATAGTTGACCTAGTAGAATCATTTTTAACACATAAACCGAATGCCGTCAAAACGCCTAACTTAAACATTATTGATTAAGTAATTGTATATAAATTTATTATAAGTGAAATGAAAGTAATAATAAACTTATAAAATGTTCTTAATCAATTATATAATTAACATAAGTTTATTATTTTGTAATATAGAGGTCAATCATGACAAATTGGACTCAAGGTAAAGGATTATTGTCTCATTCTTAGTTTCATGAGGCATACACCATAATCACCACTAATTTATTTTATGTGGTGTATATAATGACCATATTATATTTTATATAATGAATAAATATATATTTAGGGTATTTAAATTTTAATTTTAAGTTATTTCTTTCATGTGTCTTATTATTCAAAACTTACTCAAGTTGTAAGGGATTTCAACTCAAATTCATTTCATTAAGGCATATTGTATTTTTATGCACCTAGTTTATTTTATATGGTGTATATACAACCCTATGAAATTTATTCCATTAATTTAATTTATTTAATGATATTCAAATCTATAATTGATGTTATTATTTCATATGTATCATGATACAAAAGTTACTCAAGTAGTAAGGGATTTCGTAACTCAATTTTCATTCATTAGGTTAAACTTCTATTTCATTGGCTATATTATGAAAATAATATATATAGAATGACTTGTGATTTCACTATTATATATTTCAAATTTTATTTCATGGATTTAAATTTTTTCACACATAATTATTTCATTAATTTATTCTCACTCTAATGATATGATCTTTGTAAGGGATTTTCATCTCACTTTTTACATCTATTAGATAAATGTCATTTTCACCACTTTTTTGTGGTGTATATACTGACCATTTTGATATATAATATATTTAATTATTTTGTGTTCACAATATCTAAATCTTTCATTTGATTATTTTTACTTTTGGAGTTCCTGATTCAAATGGTACCACAATTGTAACCGTATTTGTAGTCTCATTTTTTCTGGGATACTTGTTCCATATTCACCACTTATTTTTGTTATGTATTTTATATAATACCCATGAATGTATTTTATGATTATTATAATAAAATTTATGTTGTTTTACATATCCATTTTATGGTCTCTCTTTAATGGGTTTTACAGTTTCAAAGTTAACAAAAGGTAATAGATTTTTGTCAAAAGTTTCTTTCTTTGAGACATTGGTTGTGTTATAAACCTATCTTATTTTATAATGTGTATATACTACTCCTTTGAAATTATATATAGTGAATATACTTATTATCATGGTATTATATGTTTCATTTAATGTTATTTCATTCATGTGGTTAATTATTCTTATGTTTCAAAGTAGTATGGGACACTTTAGAATGTTTAAATATTATTTTCCTAAAGAATGTTTTTAAGGTAATTTCAATTCATAAACATAAAAAAACCTTATTGTTACTTATCCTCCACTAAGGATATTTTGTATTGATACCATCCTCGTTTATTCTTTGTATGGATTATGTTTGTTTCAAATATATTTTTACGAAACCCATTATTTCTACAGGTTGATTATGTCCTAAAGAGATTGTTATGAAACCTGTTTCTTTTCCATATGTTTGTTAAGTCATAAATAGGTTGTTATGGAACTCAATTTTTTTAGTGGGATAATCATGTTTCAAAGATATTTTTTTGAAACCCATTTCTTATGTTTCAATGAGATTATTTCATAACCCATTTCTTTTCCAAAGGATAATCATGTTTCAAAGATATTATTGTGGAACCTATTTCCTTTTCATGAGTTAATCATGTTCTAAAAGGAATAAAGGTTTTTTAATTGAGTTTTAATTAATTCTATATTTATTTGGTTCTTTGATATTATAAATTATGGGTTCCCCCATATATCTCGAGGTGATCCTGTTATAGCTTATATGATGGGAGTACCCATATAATGCTTTGATGTATTGGGTACTCTGGATATGGAAGTTGAACATATTTTTTATTCCATTTTCAAGGGTTCTATAAGGTCTATATTATATTATGTTATAATATAACAACATGTTTTATATATTCATTATATAGTTTTATGATGTTTCTTTTGATTAGTATTAATATCACATGGCTCATGATATTTAATTATTATGACTATTTCCTTTTATAAAGCCTTATGTCATGTTTTCCTATTTGATGATATATGTATTTATGGGTATAAATATTATTTTCTTATACTCATGAATTTTAATTAGGTCATCATACTCTTATTCTCTTCTTATACTCACTGATGACATTCATTTGTTAAGGATTACATTTTCCCTTACTTAGCATTTTAGATCTCCCTTATTATGTTTAATTTTCCCTATGTTTTAAAGAATGATACAAAATTATTTATGTCTACAATTTATTTCACAAGGATGATGTTTATGACTTATTCTGATATAAAAAAATCTTGGTTAAAAGGGAGAAATGTTCTTTTTATGTCTTTTGAATTGTCTATATAGTAGTTTTTCCTAATTATCTAAAACTCTAAACCTAGAAGGTCTTAATTAATTTTAGTTTTCCATGTTTTCCCTTTCATGTTGTAAGATTTTGATGGAAAATTTTGGGTCATAATTATCATCACCATACCTAGATATGTAAAGTTATGGATTTCAACAAAGGATTCAGGAGTGCTGGTTTTGGGCTATTATATGGAATGTATTAGAATATCATCCATATATACTAAAAAAATTATTGAGTTAATATCTAGTGAATATATTCCTTAATTATATAAAGATTTATGGAGAATTAGTCATTCTTAAGGGAATCACTATGAAATCATAGTTGTTATACCTTTTATTAAATGTTGTTTTGAGAATATATTCCCTATTCACCTTTAATTAGTGATACCCTGAAAAAAGTTCCACCTTAGAGAAATATTAGTACCTATGTAGTTAATAGAACACATCATCAATCCATGTAAGAAGATAATTTTTATTTATCACAATTTTTTTAAGATCATGATAATTAATACAGAGGTTCATTGACCCATGCTTCTCTTGAAGAAGAGGACCAACTCACCCCACGATGACGAAATTAGTTGTATCAATACCTTTTCCTAATTCTCTTATAACTAATTCTTTTCATCATCCAAATAAATGGTATATATTCCATAAGGATTTCAAGATATTGTAATAGATATAGGTATAAGTTTTATTGATAATTCAACCTATCAGTCAGGATGAAGACCATGAAACCCATTAATGAATACATTAGTATAATTCCTCATAATGAGAGTTTCTTAATGCATGATTCTATCCCTTTTCTCAATAATTTGGGATAGATATGATTTCTCATAAGACAATAATATCCATTCTTGGTCATAATATTCCAAGGAAGATTCATCCCCATTCATACTCCTTCATAAAATTATATAGAATTGGAGGATTACTTGGGATGTGAAGAGTGATCTCCCTCTCTTCACAATTGATATTGGATTTATATAACGATAACCAATCCATTCCCAATACAGCATCAAACTCTACTAATTAAAGTAAAAAAATATTTTCTAGAATATTCATTCCACAAACATTGAATAAGGAGGATTTATATACTTGGGGTGAATAAATTTCTCTATTATATGTTCTCATATATTCCTCCACCCTCATTTTTTAGGAGCTATTTGAAAAGTTCTACGAAACATTAAATATATGAAATAATTCATAGAACTAGAATAAAAAATCACATTCCTTATTATTGAATTAATAACCAACATACCTATCACCACGTCGTTTTTGGGATCCGTCTCAGTAGTAGTGCTGGAATGTTCCCTTTCTTTCTCCCTTGGACTTGGAGGTTGTTGTCATTGATTATCACTAACAACCCTTGGATTAAAGAAATGGATTTCGTAGTTCACATGTTCATTTCAATTGAAACATTATACCACATGTTCAGTGTTGATCATAACACCCTTTTCCTTTATCGCATTAGTGGTCTTCCTCATATCATTCTCACATTAATTAACTTGATGACCCTTTTTCCACTATTGAAGTATCTCTTGATTCCATTTAGATGGTTTATAGGATGCTTCTTCCGAAACTTTTAATTCATGGTATGATGTGTTTTCATTACTTGATGATATTTATCTATTTATCCCCACAGATAAAACTCTATTTTATGTTTTTTTATCTCTAGTTCCATGAGACCACTCAGAGTCACTGATCTCCATCCCAACTATAAGGGAACAACAAACAATATCTTAATAGTTGTCAAAGTATTGAATCAATAAATATTTTTATAGAATCATCTTTAACCCACTAAAAAAAGACTACCTTACTTTATTTATTGATGAAAAATTTGGTTATATACCACACAAGCCTAATTAATGTTGCCTCATATACCCCAATATAATCATTTTATTTTTTATTTATTCTGAAGAACTGCCTCTACATTTTAAGATGAAGATTTAGAGGAAAATATTTTTTGAAAAAAAATCTATAATTATTTCCACTACATGGAATTAATGTACTCTTTGGACTTCATGTTATTTATTATCATCCACAACTAATTGGATTCCCCATCCATGTGATAAAATTCAAACAAAAATTTCTCTTGTACTGAGAATTAGGTTATATAGAATATCTTATCAGTGGAATTAATCCATTTTTACATGATGATGGGTTCAAAATATTCACTAAATGTTATAGGACTTTATTACATAAAAGACTCGACTTAAACTTGCTCTTTCTTAGGAGAAGGTGGGAATTCTGTATAATTTATGTTATTATTCCTAACTTAGTCCAGTTGTTCTAGTATTATCATGGAGTTATTAGTTCATACCCACATAAGGTTAGGATTATCATTGGTTCAATAATCACATTTCATATCAAATTGTTTTTTGGAATGATTTCTCATATTTCCTTCCATTAACTTAATAAGAATAAGAAAAAATATGAGAATGCATTAACTAATAAACATTGAAAATGTAAACTTATAAAATTAGAAGGAATAACTTATAAATGATAAGTATATTTTAACTTATGAGTATCTAGGTTTCAATATAGGTTATCTATGATAATTTTACCTATTATTTTTTATAACCTACAATTTTTTTCAATCCCATCATAATGGTTTATAAATATTTTGTGAATTTATAAAGAAAATCACTTGAGAGTGTTAAACTATGTGTGTAGTAAATAAATTTTTTCAGGCACTATACAAAGATCAATTCAATTCCAAATTTTCTATTTTTGGTGTTATTTCCCCAAGGTACAATTTTTCTAGTGCCACATCCACTTTTAGAATCTAGACAGGTATGTAATTACTTGAAAACTACTCACTCTATACATAAAAAATACTCTAGAACATTTTCCTATAATTATACTTATCCATAGGGTTATCACTAAATTATTATATTCATAATCCACAAAAATTACTATCCCATCATTTTATACCAACTATAGTAACCTAAGACTTTTTAAACATATTATTATATGATTTTCAACATTAAAATCCATTAATAAAAAACAAAGATAAAAAATTACTAGTGTCTTTAGATGACTATTTATGTAAAACATCAACAGGAAAATAATGTATTTATTTAAATATTTATAATGTGATCCTAAATCCCATTGATATTATAAAATTTAATGGGATAAATTGGGGAATACATAGACAAAATGGGTGAGTTAAAAATTCCAGTAAGGGAATAACCATGATAAGGAAACATAACATTTGAGTCAAAGGTTTAACATGATATCATAAAATATAATGGTCATGAGTAATAACATGGGATAATAAAATAAAGAACATGATATCAAAAGATCATATAAATATAGTAAATTTAGTAGAAAAATAAAACATGACATCAATATAAGTCAAGGATAACTTCTAAGACTACATCAAATAGTGGACAGATTCCCATAGTGGATTAGGTTTACTCCCCAATCCCATACATAACGTCTCATGAGAAAAAAACATTACCCAATAAATTAGAGTGATATCTAGGTTAAACCATCATAAAAAGTACATTATTATGTGTTCCATGACAAGGAAATAAATTATAAGTCATAAACATGATAATTTCCCATAAAAAATGGATTCCATAATCTTTCCTCAAATGATAAACAAAAGAGATTTATTAAAGAATGAATTTGAGAAATGATCATAAGTCATGAATTATTACATAAAAGAAATGGAGAATAATAAATTTATATATTTGAGAGAAATATTTACTTAATTTAGAATTATCACGTAATAATAAACAAATAAAGAAAGTGACCTAGAGAGATAATGGTAATAATTTGATGAAAAGAGTTGTGTAGAGAGATCCTAAACCTTGAATCTAAAGAGTCGGGTAAATTATTAATCCTCCTAAATAATTAAATTGTGTTAATTATTTACATTATTAAGAACCTTTTTCAATTTTATTATTATTTTTATTTTATTTATTATCATGGTATATTCAATTACTTAATCATTTAGGTTTATATCGAACGTTTTGAGGATATTTGGCTCATAATCCCAAAATCACTTTGGTAAGTTGACTAAGGTAAAAGATATTTATTATTTAATAATATCAAGAATAATAATAAAAATTATATAATTATCATTTTTACTCATCAATTATACTTTTAAAACCACGCTTTAAATAGGTTTATGGAAAATGAATTAATTTTCAATCATGGAGACGGTAGGTCATATGTATGCATGAGTAATATTACCGTTTTTCAACGATCATGATATAAAGAAGGAAATATTTTTGTATATTTCTATAATTATAATTATATAATAAATATAATATTTTTTATTTTAATATAGTTATATATACCATCCATGTTCTTTGGTTAGGTAAAATAAATCACATCACTTCGTGGAGGTGGTAGTTCACATGAACTCAAGAACAACATTATCATCTTTTAATGAATGGAAAGGTAAAAAAATATATGATATATTAATTTTCTATAGATAAAAATATTTAATTAATACCAAATATTTACTTGAAATATTTTATTATAAAAAAATTTGAGAGGTGGTGAGGGAAAACAAATTGCATCTGTTCTTGAGGTAGTAGTTTGTTGTGCACACGAACAATGGTTGTGTTTCCAATTTAATGATAGTAGACATGGGTGTAGTTTATGAAATTAACATAATAATATATCAATATATTTTATATAATAATGTTATTATATAATATGTTTTAATAATATTTCAAGTAGGTGGAAGAAGAAATAAAAAAATTCTTGGTTAGTAAAGATACCTCTTCTTTAGACAACCACTTTAGGTTTACACAAAAATCCATCCAAAGATAGTTTTACAATCAATAAAAAAACTTAAAATCATGTAAGGAATGAAAATAATTAACTTAAATGCGTATGTACTGATGACATGATATTTATTCAATTAAGATAAAAAATGAAGTAAATGATTTTAAAAATATTACATGTAATATAAATTAATTTAATTATTTGGTACCATTAATTTTTTAGATATATATAACATTTAAGTGATTTCTTAAAGGATTATATTGTATTTTCATTCCTTTCATTTTTTATCTTAATTGAATAAATATCATGTCATCAGTACATACGCATTTAAGTTAATTATTTCATTTCTAAAAAATTATAAAAAAATTTATATGATAAAAACAATTAATTTATATATAAAATAAATATATATAAATTAACATTATTTTTTTATCCCTATCACAAAATATTATAGTTATTAATAGCATGAAAGTGACATTTTTTCTTTTTCTTTTACTTAAATATTATAAAGGTTGAAATCAAGGAAATATGGCACCAAGAAGACATATATTATAAAAATAGATGTAAAAAACCAAACTACGCTCATCCAATTGGACAAAATAAATTTTAGGTTCAATTTTTAGACTTTATCATATTTTTTTATCCTTAATTACTTGATTTACCCTTATCATGGTGATAATTATTTACTATAGTGTCTATTCATAATGAAAAAACATAAAAGGGGAATATATTAAAAATATATAACTATTAATTACAAATTTGAATTAAATGTTTAAATATTAACATAATTTTTAGAATTTAACTTAAAATTAGACCTGAAAGATGTGATGAAATACGGGTTTTTAGAAAAAAAATGCCTTTTATGTCCAAAAATTAACTTATACCAAAATTTGGTATAAAGATGATTCCAATGTAATTAATTAGATTATATATAAATAAATATTGAATATTTTAATTTTAATTAAAATTAAAATCATAATAGTACTTCTAAAATTACTTATTTTATTGAAAATAAGTTATAGTTTTACAAAAATCGGTATTTTTCACTATTTTCAAAAAAAAATTACTCTTTTCAAAACAATAAAAAAAATCACCCTAAGATAATTTCAAAATGATTATTTAAAAAATGATATCCTTTTGAAAAAATTAAATTTCTATAATTCCCATAAATTAATTATAATATCCACTCACAAAAATCAATAAAGATCATTTTTTATGAAAATGTATTTTTGACAAATAAACTAACATTACTAAGAATTGAGTTGTTTTTTACTAAGTATTTATAAATATTGAGTAGTATATTTATATATATTTCATAAATTAGTTAATATTATTCTTTTCCACCAATTTAATAGATAGGTTATATTGTTCATATTTAAATAATAATAACTCATGGTTTATGTAGGCTTAGTGTTGTATGTCGTATATGATATCAAACATTGTTTTATTTTTAAAAAACTCAAAGTGTTACATTCTTCCACTATGAATTAATTTCACCCAAAAAATTTCATATCAAATACTAATTTTAAAATATCTGATGAAAATTTTTCTTTATATCCTCCTATGATTCCTTTGTTGCCTCTTCATATTCATGGTTCCACCATAGTAATTTGACTTTGGGAGTTGTCTTTTTTGGATAGAAGTTCACCTCGATGGACAAGATTTTCACCGACTGAACCTCATAATATATATAAATTTCTATTTGTACCATCTATAAATTAATTTCATGTGATGGAACTGGTATGTACTTCCTCAAGAGGGATACATGGAATATGTCATGTACTTGAGAAAGGGTTGGTGCGAGTGCTAGTCGATAAGAAACAACTCTGATGTAATCATTAATATCAAAGGGGTCAATTTGCCTAGATCTTAGCATTCCCTTATTACCAAATATCAAGAATCTATTCCACATATATATTCAAACAAACACTTTATCCCCAACCTCAAACACCAACTCTCATCGATGATTGTCCATATAGATTTATTTCAACTATGAGGAAACCCAATGTGTTGTTTAATGGTCTTGATTTTTTCTACCATTTCCTCAACCATTTCATGTCCCAAAAGGTTGAATTCACCAACCTCATTCCAACACATAGGTATTATACATCTATTTCCATAAATGGATTTATAATTATCCACTTGGATACATGAGTGAAAGCTATTATTGTACAATAACTCGACCAAATGAAGATGCTAAAATCATCCTCCTTTGAAGTCCATCAATCATGATCTCAACATGTCTTCCATTGTTTGGATATTATTCTAATATTTTCCATCATTTTTTGGTTGATACACCATGATAAAGTTCAACATAGTATTTAGATCATGTTGGTGACTCTTTTATAACTTGGTGTTAAATCTCATATCTCAGTCAGATATAATTGATAGTTGTATTCTATGAAGCCTCACCACATATCTAATATATATCCTTGTAATTTGATTAATTTATAAGTTCTATATAATTAAGATTAAGTGATTACTCATTGTAATATGATCCACTATAACTCATATGGAATTATTTACTCTTGATGTATTTGGAAGACCAATGAAAAGGTCCATAGTGATGTTTTCATATTTCCATGTAGGTATGGGTAATGGTTGTGTCATCCCATTATACATTTTCCTTTCATAATTCACTTAATGACATACTAGACACATTGATGTATATTATTTGATATCATTATTCATATTGTCTCACCAATAGTGCTATTAGAGATCTTAGTAAATATTTTTTCTCCCTGGATGGATGGGGAGGGTCAAGATATGTGAATCATTCAAAAAAACTTTATTTATCTTAGTATTTTTCCTTATTTGTCAATTCTTATCAATGAGGATTTCCCTTTTTTAATAAATTCCACCTTATTTTGAATTTATAAATCATTTATTTGAATATCCTTTTCCTTCTCCATAAGGTATGGTTGAATAATCATTAAGAAAGGAATGATTATGTTCCTTCATTTATGATTCCCATGTACTTACATTTCAAGTGTAAAAATATTAGATCCTTATCAATTATCATTATGAAAACAATTTATGGATCCTTTATACTTATATCATCGACCAATTTTTTTTCTTTCCTTGTATGGTAAGGTATTAAGTAGTCATAGTATTTGATCATCTCTAACCATATTCACTAACACATATTAAGATACTTCTATGTGAATATATATTTGAGGCTCTAATGATCCATATATATTTCATACTTCTCTCCATATATTTAATGTCCTTATATTTTCAATGTAAATATAATTTTGGATCACTTCAAATCTTGTGATTGAAAGTTCTTCTCATGAACTTTCAGCTTTATTAAGGCGTAGGCTATCAATTTTCTTTTTTTCATTATTACACATCCTAAAACCATCATTAAATAATTGTTATAAACCATTAAAAATTCCCCAGTTGATGGTAGCATGATGACTAGTGTAGTGATAATCATATTTTTCAACTCCTTAAATCTCTCTTCCCATTCACTGATCTAGAAAAGCTTTACCCTATTTTGAGTCATCATGGTTATAAGGTTTTAAAATCATTATAAGTTTCTCAAAAATCATCCCTAATGGCCTACTAGTCCAAGGAAACAACATATATATATATTATAGATATTGTTTTGTGTGACTCCTTAATTGTTTTTTTCTTAATAATGATACTTATTTCATCTAAAACTCACATTTTCTGTACTTTTCATATATCTTTTATCTTCACATTGTTTTCATCACATTATTCAAAGAATTACAATTCTCCACCTCTCTTTTAGATTGTATCAAAATATCATCTATAAATAATACCAAAATTTTGTTTAGGTAATATCCAATGCCTCAATTCATTAAGTCCATAAATTTTTTTGTTGCATTAGTGAGTATTAAAAGAATTTCTATTAACTCAAATTGTCCATAACTTTTTTGAATGATATTTTGGGGAATATCTACCTTCTTCACCTTTAGTTGGTGATACCCTGACCGATGGTCCACCTTTGAGAAATTTCGGGTCCCATGTATTTGATCTAACAAGTCATTTATCAATTTTAAGGGATATTTATTCTTTATTGTGATTTTTTTGATCTCATGATAATAAAAAAAATGCATATTGACCCTTCATTTTTCGTGATGAAGAGGATCGATACACCCCATGGTGAAGCACTAGGGAATATAAAACCCTATTTTAGATTCTCTTATAACAACTTCTTTAGTTCATACAACTCAATAGTGTGTATTATGTAAGTAGTATTGGATATGGTTATAGATCTAGGTATATGTTTGATTGAGAACTCAAACTCTTGGTTGGGAGGAAGACCATAAAACACTTTGGGGAATACATCAGTATAATCCCTCACAATGGAAATGTCATCATGAATGATTCTTTAAATTTTATTAATCATTTGGGATAGATATGATTTCTTATAAGGTAATCGATTATTGACTAGAATATTCTAGCTGATATTCAACCTCCTCCTTATACATGTACAGAATTAGAGGATGAATTGGGATGTGAAGAGTGGTCTTCCTCTCTTGTCAGTTGAGGTTGGCCTTATATAAGGAAAGTCAACCCATGACAAATATAGAATCAAACTCCACTAAAAGAAGTATGATTGTATTTTATAGAAGATTAATTCCAAAAAACATTGAATTTGGAGGAATTATATACTTCGGATACAATAATTTCTCTGTTTTCTATTCTCAAATATAGTTTAACCCCCACATTTTGAGGTGGTGTTTGAATAATTAGTTAAACTTTCAATATATAAAGGAATGTGTAGAATCAAAATCAAAAGGTTTTTTAACTATAATTTAATGAATAACCATCATACCTTTAATTATATCATTTTCAAGATCCACCTCAGTAGTAGTGATGGAATATTCCCTCCCCTTATTTTTAGGCCTTGGAGGTTGTTATCGTTGATTGTCTCTAACAACCCTTACTTAGGTAATTTTCTTACATAGTTCCCATTGTTCTTGTAGTTGAAACATTTTATCTAAGGCTAAGTGTTTATCTAATCCTTCTTTTCCTCTATCATATCTGTGGCCTTATTCATGTCCTTTAAAAATTGATTATCTTGTTTCCCATCTTTTCCACACTTTAATAATCTCTCAATTCCCTTCAGATAGTTTCTATAATTCTTCTTTACACACTTTTGACATGTGGGATTTCTGTTTTCTTTCCTCTATGGGATTTATCTATTTATCTGTCTGATGAAAACTCAATTTTATTATTTTTATCTTCATTCCCATGATACCACTGATATTCATTGATCTCCATCTCAACATTGAGGGCACAATGGGAAATCACTTAATATATTTCAAAGTTCTAAGTAACTAAATCTTTTCATATATTTAATGTTTCAAACTTTTAATAACAAAAATTCCACTTGATCAAATTAAATGTCTTATTATGTAAAATGGTTATATAAAACATATGCACTTACTTGGTTTTATGTTTTTAGATTTTAAAATCCCATTGATAACTATTACAGTCGATAATATTTCCATTGTATAGTGATCACATTATTAATATAACTATAGGGATTTTATAAACCCAATTTACCCAGATAAAGGAAGTGATGGCCACATACAGTATAACTTCTCCATATGAAGCCCATTTTTTAGAGCTCAGAAAGGAGGTAGCATCACTAGGATTCGCTCTTGACTAGTCCCAAGTTGAGATTCAACACGTTAAGCTTGAACGGAATCACCTATGGGAGAATTATTAGATAATAGAGATTACCATCTGAGCGATGTTATCTGAGCCTCCCCAAGAGTCTATCACCATCACACACCTTACCCTTAGGTCTTATGTGGGTGTTATAAGGGGTTATTTAAAAATATTCTAGTACTATGATTATTTTCATTATTTTTTGTATAAATAATATACATTTATTTTATTAATGTTACTTTGTAAATGGTTTTTAAAGCACAAATAGTATTTTTAGTTAATATTTAAATTCTATTAGGAAATCTATTTTATGGAATTAATAGATTTTTGAATTAAATAATGTTTTAAAAAAATATTATTAATAAACTAATTTTTGTTAAATATAAATGATCGTATAATTTTTTTAAATATAATTGTAATTTTTATTAAGGTTTGAATGTGGTATTTGTCAAAACCCATAAATTTTCGACAAATGTCAGTTTTTATTTTACAAGTAAAAATTAAAATAATTATAAAATTATTTAGATAAAGTGAATATTATTTTTGGATTCAAGACATTGAAATTATCTAACGGTGAATTTTATTAATTTTCTGAGACAGTCTAATTTTTTGGTAAAAATTATATATGGTTTAAATATATAATGTGTTTTATGACATCATAATGACCCAATAGTGATGTAATAAAATACTATAAAAGAGATATTAGGCCAATATATGTTTTAAATTTAGAATAATGTGATTTTACATCTATTTAATTAGTTTTATGGTGCCTTAGTGGACCCTCTAAGACTTATAAAATATTTTAACTTTTTAAAAGGATTTACCTAAGAGTGGACTCACCTCCACATATGCAAGCCTAATATTTTAATAATTTTTGCAATTGAACTTATAAAATAATTTTCTTCACTCCCCTTTGTCAAAAACCATGGGAAAAGACCATGGGTCTGTTTTTTTTTTGAATATTTAATTATATAGATTCCAAAACCTATGTTAGTGAAATATTAAAGAATTCCCCTCTCTTTTCCCACATAAACCCACCCAAGATCCAACTTCTCTTCACTCAAAACCCTTGGATCATGTCCCTAATCTTCCCTCCTCTCTCTAGAATCCTCCCAAGGCACCCTAAAATCCCAATAATCTTCTCTCAAGCCTCTCCCAAGACTTTGGGATCATACTTCCAAATAAGGAATATTCACTTTCCTTCCTTTCTTATTTATGTCCAAGTTTCTTTATATTGTTATTCCATTTTATTTCTAATTAAAAATGTTGGAGTATGATTATTAACCTCCACTATACTACCCTACATATTTTTTAATGATGGTAGACCCATTTATATCTCATTAATGACTCCCATGTACACCTGTTACAATGATGAAATTCCGTAAAGGATTTCTTCTTTTCTCATTTTTTGTCCAAGTTTCATTATGTTGATATACCATTTTTTCAATTAAAAATTTTGGGAATTGATTTCACACCTCCCCTATAATTCCCTCCTTATGTTTTAATTATGAGAGTCCCCTTTCTCTCTCATCAATTCCTCCCATGTACACCTGTTAACATACCGAAATTCCGTAAGGGATTTTTTCCTTTCTCATATTTTTCTAAATTTCATTATGTTGATATACCCTTTTAATTTAAATTAAACAAAATTTGGGTATGATTTTTCACCCCCCCCCCCATACTTACCTCATTATGTTTGAATGATGAGATATCTCTTTATCTCTCATTAATCCCTCCCATGTACACCTGTTACCATGCTGAAATTTCATAAGAGTTATTCCATTTCTCCTCTTTCATAAAGTTTTTTTATTATGTTACAACTTATACATCCAAATTCCATGTGTTGGGATATGTATTAATATGACTCCATTGCTTTAAATTTCATTTAAATGTGATGAGATATCCCTTTATCTCTCATAAACCATTTTTATGAATGATTATGTCACGTTGTTATGCTGTCGAAATTGCACAACAATTTTCGATGGAAAAATCATCATGTAGTGAATACCATACAGAATTCTCTATCAAGGGTATTCACCTTTATGAACATATACTTATTCATTATATAGTTTAATTTATTTATTCAACATTCCTTTCTCAAGTAATAAATTATGATGTTTAATGTTTCCATGTTATATGATCTATGTGTCACATTTTTGCATGAAATGAAATTTTTATAAAGGGTGTTCCCTGATAGCACTCCAATGCATTGGGTAAGGAATAGTATCATGATATTTCATGTACAACGAGTATTGACTCATGATAATTCATGTTCAATTATGGTTTACTCATGCTAATTCAAGTGCAATGACGGTTTACTCATTCTCCATGTGCAATTATCCTTAGTTCTTGCTAATATCATGTTAAATGTTGGTTCCATATCTCCATGTTATGATAATAATAATATATCATTCATTTATGTTCATGTTTCTATTATTCTCCATTTATATTCCTATTTACTAACATGTATTTTATTCCTCATGTTATTCCTTGTTTACTCCCTTACTAGGATTTATAGCTCACCCTTTTATTATGTATTTCTTTAGGTTATCCCTTCCAATTCTATGTATGAAGAAATGTTTTGGTCATGTAAAATATGTTTTCAATAAAGATGTTTTATTTTATGTCTTAAGTTGTCATGTAATGTTCCTAACCTCCCAAGTCACTAGACCTATCAATCCTCAGAGTTGTCTTAAGTGAAAGTTTATATAATAAATCATGATTAAATATGTAATAAAGATAAGAGTTGTTATAGTTTTTATCATAGGATAGGTTTAGTTATTTTTGGGATTAGGATTAGAAAACCCTAGTGAAAGAATTAGGGATAAGAATAAGTACAATAAAAACATACCTAAATTTTTTTTAGTATAGAATAAGTGTTTTATCAAGAAAATACTTCCCTATCTGGATATAAACTAGTAGAGGTGGCTCTGAAACATATATATATATTGGGGAAAAACTCAAAAACACTGCTTTGAGTTAGACTCAAACAGGAACTATTACATGACAACAGGCTTTGCTGCACTATTATTTACAACAATCCCTGGGGATATTTTTTGGTAAATTTATAATCTTAGTATGAACCATTATTAAGGGAATAAAAAAATTCCCCTAAGAATGTATGTTGGGAAGTAGATCATACCTAACATAGATTGAAGCCTATAAATTCATAAGTTAATGAAATAAATGTAATTTATAAGTTATCCCTTTTTTCTTTGGATTCCCCTTTATGTGTTACCCCTAACATTCCTTTTATTCTAGACAATGGCCAGTAATATGAGGAATCGGGCTAACAAAAAATGTGAAGATCAATGTGATGCTTGTTCTAATGAGATGCCCAATTCGATGGGAGCGTGAATCGCAAACTTTGTCATGATACTCTCTTAGTTAACTCAAGTTTTGAATAGAAACATGGGTAAATAATAATATCTACCCCCCCCCCCCAATAAATAGTAATCCACAATTGAGAGCTTCATGAGACAAAGGCCTCCTACTTTTAATGGATCATCAGATCCCTCAATCCTCAAATAATGGATCAATTGCATTTAGAATATTGTCTCCATCCTTTAATGTTTTGAACAAGAGAATGTTATTTTGGTTGCTTATTATATGGAGGGTATATCTGATCAATGGTGTACATTGATCAAAAATATGAAGCAAAAGGAAGAGATTGAGGAATTGGAATAGAAGGATTTCTGAAAAATGTTTTTCGATAAATATTTTTCGTGCACCCTCTGACTTAATAAGGAAAGTTACTTCCTTTACCTCAAGGAAAAAGATGACGAATCCATCATATCATACGAGGAAAACTTCACAAGCCTTGCATGATACGCCTCTTTCTTTGTCATTACCCCCGAATTCAAGGTTGAATGCCTCTTGGGTGGGCTAAAACCTATCCTACAAAAATACCTAGTGATCCATGAATTCGATAGCTGTGAAGAAATTGTCTGATGTGTCCTCAAAGTTGAAATGGAGATCGGAGAATCCCAGGGGTATCATGGGGATAAGAAGTGGAAAGTGGACTCTAATTATGGAGATCTGTTGAATAAATCCAATGGTACTAAGAAATTATAGAACCCCACTTTCCAAAGGTGCAAAAAGAAGAACCCTATAAATTTCATGAAGGGTGAGAGAAAATACTTTTGGTGTTGAAGATAAGGGAACCTAGCCATTAATTGCTGACAAGAGAAACCTGCTACTACGATGGAGGAGAGGAATACTCCGTTTGACCCTCAACACATTTTTGATTGCTTCAAATGAAATGAAAAAGTGCACTTTGAAAACTAGTTCCCTAAGTCAAGGGTTTTCGGAGGCAACCAACAACCTCTGAAGAAACAAGGGAGAGCTTCTTCCATCACTAGCACTGAAGCAAACCCAGACAACAAAGCGTTGATGGGTATTCTAGTTATTCATTCAAGAATATAGAATGTTATTTTTTATTATAGTTATACACAATATTTTATATCCAAAAAATTTAGTTGAACAATCCCAACAGCAACACAAGTCATGGAAGTAGAGATGTCAGTGATAACAAAAAATGGGGAAATCATTGCATCCTATGAATATAACTCATCCCCTGTCACAATTTGTGGTTTGAACTTCTTGGTGAACCTTGTCATACCTCCTCTAGAAAAATTTTATGTAATTCTTGGCATAGATTGAATTTCTATATATATATCCAACATAAATTTTTGTGAGAGGGAAATCACTCTACATGTGGTGAATCAACCCCTGATTATGTACAAGTTCAAGGAGGAGGATGAATATTCTTTAGCACCATCATCACAAGCATAGACATTATTTCCATATGAGAATGCGTATCTTTCTCAGATGATTTATTCTAAGTAATAAACCATCCTTGAAGACATTCCTATTGTGAGGGGATTTTCTGAAGTGTTTCCTGAGGAATTTCCAAGCCTTCCTCCTTCAAGGGATGTTGAATTCTCAATTGATATTATACCTAGGGTGTTTCCAATATATAAGAAATTATATATAATGGTTGTTGTAGAGGTTTGGGAGCTAAAGAAACCGCTATAGGAGAATCTATATAAAGGGTTTATATGCCCAAGTGCTTCACCATGGGGTGCACCAGTCCTCTTTATCAAGAATACGGATGGGTCAATGAACCTTTGCATTGATTTTTATGAGCTCAAAAAAATCATGATAAAGAAAAAGTGTCCTCTATCACAAATTGGTGACTTGTTTTATAATCTATGTGGAGAACAATACTTCGCCAAGGTGGATCTTTGGTCGGGATATTACCAAGTAAGGGTGAAGAATGAAGATATCCACAAGACTTCTTTTTATATAAGTTACAAGCACTATGAATTCATAGTAATGCCTCTAGGACTCACTAATTCTCTAGAAATCTTCATGGACTTGATGAATAGAGTCTATAGAGATTGCCTCATCAAATTTTTGGTAGTCTTTATAGATGATATTCTAATGTAATCCAAAACCAAGGAGGAGCCTGAGGGTTGTCTAAGCATTGTACTAATGATCTTGTGAAAGGATATGATCTATGCAAAGTAAAGTAAGTGTGAGTTCTGATTGAAGGAAGTCTCATTCTTGGGTCATATCATCACAAGCAATGGGATATATGTAGATCCCTCTAAGACAGCTACAATTGAGGGATGTCCAAGGCCAACATCGGTGACAGATATCTGTAGATTCCTGGGGTTACCTGGATACTCTCACTGATTTGTGAGAAATTTCATAGGATTGTAAAACCATCTTACCAAGCCAACTAGGAAGGTATTCAAGTTTTCTTGGAGTTATTAATTCAAAGATAGCTTTAAGGAGTTTAAAAGGAGGATTATCACTATGATCGTGCTCACACTACCCAAAAGTGGAGAACTTTGTGTGGTATTTAGTGATGCTTTGAATAAGGGAATGGGTTGTGTGTTGATCAAAAATGACAAAGTGATTGCCTATGCTTCAAGGTAATTGAAATTTCATACTTAAAAATATCCAACATATGATCTGGAGATGGTTGCAGTAATCTTAGCCTTAAAAATTTGGTGGTGTTATGTCTTTGGGGAGATGTATGAAATATATACGGATCACAAAAGTCTCAAGTATATATTTACACAAAAAGAGTTGAACATGTGCCAATGAAGATAGCTATAGCTGATTAAAGACCATGTCTTATCAATCTATTACCACCCTAGGAAATTGAACAAGGTGGTAGATTCTCTAAGTAGAAAGGACCCAGTGATTCTATCAATGATGAGAATTGAAAAGGATCCAATCCACTTAGATTTCATGAAGATATAAATGGGAATCATAAAGAAAGGAAAATAATAAAACCTTTCCCAAATTATTTCTCAACCGTCTCTTTTAGAAAGGTTAAAGGATGCTTAAAAGGATGATATGAGAATTCAGAAGAAAGTGGAAAATATTAGAAAAGGGAAATCCCCAGAGTTCAATGTTAATGAAGAAGAAATTGTAAGATATGGGTCAATACTATGTGTTCCATCAAATATGAAGTTAAATAATGAACTTTTTTATGATGCACATATTTCTATTTTCTCTATTCATCCAGGAAACAAAAAGATGTATCGATATCTTTGAGATCATTATTGGTGGGATAACATGAATAAAGAGATTTTTGAGTATACTTAAAAGTGCCTGGTATGTCCGCAAGTGAAGGATAAGAGGTATAAGTCTAAGGGGATGATGAAACCATTACCCATACCAACATGGAAATGGGAGAACATCACCATGGAATTTGTTACCGAACTTCTGAAGAAATCCAAAGGAAATAAGTGATATTTGGGTTGTTGTGGATCGTCTTACAAAGACTTTATACTTATTTGCAATTCGAGAGGATTTCTCATTGGATTAACTAGAACTTATATACATAAGAGAAGTTGTAAGGATTCATGGAGTATCACTATGAATTATATCCGATCGAGATCCAATATTCCCCTCTATGTTTTGGAAGAGTCTCCAACACACTCTGAAGACTGATCTGAACTTCATTATGGATTATCATCCTCAAACTGATGTCCAATCTGAGCAGATGACCCAAACACTTGAGGACATGTTGAGATCATTCTCAATGTACTTCAAAGGATGATGGGATCAACATATTCCTATGGTTTAGTTCTCTTATAATAAATATTTCCACTAAAGAATCCAAATGGATCCTTATGAATCTCTTTATGGGAAGAGGTGCAGAACACCATCATGTTGGGATGAAGTTGGGGAGAAAAAACTCCTAGGTCCATAAATGGTTGAATAAGTGGTGGATAATGTTAACACCATACATAAACACATTAAAGTTACTCAATGTCGAAAAAAGAGATATGATGATAATCTTCAACGATGCCAAGAGTTTCATTTTAGAGACATGGTATTCCTCCACATATCACCGTGGAAGAGAGTTATGAGATTTGGGAAGAAGGGAAAGATTATTCCAAGGTACATTTTCCCTTTTTAGATCCTTTATCGCATTGGAATAGTGGCATATTGACTAGAACTCCCATCAAACCTATCTCAATTACATGATGTATTCCATGTATCACTCTTGAAGAAGTACATACCTGGCCCATCACATGTACTCAATGCAAAGGTGATACCATTGGATAATGACCTCTTCTATTAATATAATCCTATGAAGATCTTATATCTTTGAGAAAAAGTTATACAAATAAGACAATTCCCCTTGTCAAGGTGTTGTGTCGAACCCACAATCTTGAAGAGGCAATGTGGGAATCGAAGGAAGTGATGAACCAGGGTCACCCTCATCTGTTTTAGTGTGGGAAAAAATATTTTGAGGGTGAAGTTTCTTAAGGGGGGAAGATTGTAATGACCCAAACTTTTATTAATGAAAATTTCTCTTGATCTAATTAAATGTATTATTATGTAAAATGGTTATATAAAACATATACACATACTTGGTTTAATGTTTTTTGATTTAAAAATTCTGTTATGAATTTTAACCATTGATAATACAGTCGTTGAACAATTATCACATTATTATTATAAATATAGGGCCTTAACAAATCCAATTTACTCAGACAAAGGAAGTGATGGCCTCATCCAGTAGAATTTATTCATACGAAGCCCAATTTTCAGAGATTGAAAAGGAGGTATCATCACTGGTATTCTCTCTTGACCAAGCCCAAGCCAAGCTTTAACACATTAAGATTGAATGGAATCACCTATGGGAGAAGTGGAAGTTAATAGAGATTACCACCCGAGCAATGTTATCTGAGCCTTCCTAAGAGATTGTCACTATCACACACCTTACGCTTAGGTCTTATGCAAGATTTATAAGGGGTTATGGAACAAGACCCTAGAACTATGATTATTTTTTTAACGTCCCAGTTCCGGGTACTACTCCACGGGTGCACCGAACCCGGTTCGCCACGTGACCTCAAGCGCATTTCCCCAAATGCCAGAAGTTGCCGACTAGCAGCAAGGGCCAAGGTCTAATAGTGGGGAAACTATGCCCTCATTTGCCAAAGTGTAGCGCAGCAGAATAGAAAAATAACATACAATAGGCAGAAGCGGTAAACAATATATATAACAGAAATGGATAACTCATTATAACAAGGAAACCAGAAATCATATATATATGAAAATGCAACATGCCACTATTCTATAAAACAACCAAAACATGTTACACTGCAATAAAATACAACTGAAGTAAAAGTACAAAAAAGCATAACAGAATAGCCAGTGGCATCACGAGCCAAGCTCGGTCCGTTGCTCCCATACTTCCCAGCAACAATCAATTACCTTTATAGAGACCCTTTCCCTTATCCACACCTATAGAAACATAATCTGTTTGGGCCGAAGACATTACCCAAATAGGGTGTGAGAAATAAATCCCAGTTGGCAGCCACCAAATTCTCATTCCCAACTATGTGAAAAGATTCCACAACAGTTTTTAGTAGTAAAATTCAATAAACTAAGCAGTACTCAAAATTAACTAACTTTACCAGTTATATTTCCATTTTATTATTCTTTTTAACATTAAATTTAAGATATCACCACAGTGAACATTCTAAGTTAAATAGCCAGTGTCCTCAGAAGCGTAAACCCTTAACCTCATGTAAAGAGAATCCAAACACAGGAATATGCCCACAGGCATATCGAATATTTCCCACAGGCGTACGAGGTGTTTCCCACAGGCACAAAATCAACTGCCCACAGGCACGGAAGAAGTTTCCCACAGGCTAAAGAGTACACTACCCACAGGCTAACCACAACACTGCCCTCAGGCTAAATAAATAACTGGGACATGCCCAATATGTAAGAAAGCAATACACATGCAATTATTCTAAAGTAAATTCTATAATCATTATTATAAAGGCATACCCTCGGGTATCCTGGCCAAACGGCTAAACAGAGGAACGCACCCCCGGGGTAGTCCTGGATCCAAGCAGTGATCCCAAAAAATAGTTTATTATCACATTTAAATTACCTAAAAAATTATAGGTATTTAATTCAACAACTCTTCAGCCATACGACACCCCATTCATGGGCGCGTATCACAACGGTACACAAAAATGCACATCAGATGGAAATTAAACACCAAGCCACCTACCTCAATCACCCGTGATCGATATACCCGAATGACGCTATCTGAAATGTCCAAGAACATCGTAGATCTGAGTTAAAATAATTCTAGTTCAACCTCAAACAACTTCCATTAGAGGAATAATTGGAAATAAACACTCAAGTAGAAGGAAGCTCTTACTCGCGTGGTTCCAGCAAGATTGATGGAGGAGGAATCGGCTTCCCGGTTCGTGATCAGCGGATCTCCAAAGCTCTGACCATCTCCTAGAGCTTCCCTCTGGTGTTCTAAGCTTCCTCTGTGAACAGAGGAGGAAACTGCCCATTTTAAGCAAAAAAACAAAATACACGGCATGTACTATCAAGTACGCAGCATGTACTTTCCATTTTTTAAACTATTCCGCTGGAGGCTTCTCGCCAGCATGGCATTGTTCATCTGTCGACAGGAGTACACAGCGTGTATGCCTCTCTACCCAGCGTGTACGGTCACCCAGCTAGACACCGCCTTACTATTCACTTGTCGACTGACTACACGGCGTGTAAATACAAACTACAAGGCGTGTAGTTAGTTTTTACACCTTTCATCGCCGACATGGATACACGCCCTGTGTTCTCATCCCACATGGAGAAAGTACACAGCGTGTGGAAAAGTACACGGCATGTACTCCCAAAATTTAGTATTGTTCCCCATTTTCTTTATTTTCTCAAAAACACCTAAGGAAAAGAGAAAAGAAGAAACCTGTACCTCAAAAATAAGAACCGGGTTCTTACAAACTTCCCCCATTAAAGAAATTCATCCCCGAATTTCCCTTCCAAGGGTGGTGAATATATAGCCGGGAACAACTCCGGCCACTGAGCACGTATGTCAGTATCCCACTCCCAGGTTTCGTCCTGCACTCGTCCATGCTTCCATAGCACCCGTACAAGAGGAACTGACTGGCCTCGGATAACCTTCGTGCTCCTATCAACGATACGAATCGGATGCTCCTCAAAGGACGCATCTATTTAAAGCTCAACCTCCTCGGTATGAAAGACGTGAGATGGATCTGAATGATAGCGACATAACTGAGATATATGGAAGACGTCATGAATGGCTCTGTACCTCTATGGTAACTGCAACCGATAGGCAACCAGCCCGACTCTCTCTAGAATCTCAAATGGCCCCACATACCTCGGTGAATGTTTACCCTGTCTTCTGATCCGCCTGTGTCCCAACCTCAGTGAAACACACAAGAAAACCTGATCCCCAACCATGAATTCCAAGGTTTGTCTATGGCGATCAGCATAATATTTCTGACGAGACTGTGCAGTAGCCATCCACTTTTGAATCAACTGGACCTGCTCAGAAGTCACCTGCACGATACGTGGTCCCAGTAAAGCTGCCTCACCTACCTCTAACCACCACAAGGGTGATCGGTATGGCCTACGATATAAAGCCTTGTAAGGTTCCATCTCGATCGTTGCCTGAAAACTATTGTTATAGGAAAACTCAACTAGGAGTATGTGCTTCTCCCAAGATCCCCAAAAGTTTAGGATGCATGCACGAAACATGTCCTCAAGCACCTATATCGTACGCTCTGACTGGCCATCAGTCTGAGGGTGGTAAGTTGTGCTCAGAAGCACCTGTGTACCCAGTTCCCTCTGAAAACTCTACCAGAAACGAGACGTAAAACAGGTATCCGTATCTGAAATGATAAAACAAGGGACCCCATGAAGACGTACGATCTCTCAGATATACAACTTCTCGAGCTCATCCACATCGAATGTCTCCTTCATTGGAAAAAAGTGAGCTACCTTTGTGAGTCTATCCACAACAACCCACACGACATCATTGCCTCGAGGTGACCTCGACAAACCTGTCATGAATTCCATCGCGACATCATCCCATTTTCACTCTAGAATAGGTAACTGCTGTAACAGTATGGCTGGCCTCTGATGCTCCGCCTTCACCTACTAATAGGTGGAACACCTCGTAACAAAACCTGCTACATCCCTCTTCATACCCAGCCACCAGTACTGACATCTCAAGTCTTGGTACATCTTGGTAACCCTAGGATGAACTGCCCAAGCAGAAGCATGAAAATACAACATCATCTCCTTGCGTATATCCCATGGAACCCACACTCATCCATGGAAACGCAATACTTCATCATCTCTTATCGTCCAACCAGGAGAAGGTTCCTCACTGGTCACCGACTCCCGTAGAACTAGGCCTATTGAATCAGATAGTCGTCTCATCCTCAATCTATCCAGGAGGGTAGAGTTAATAGATAAATATGAAAGATAGTTTGTCCCCTGACTGTTGTGCACCTCCAAATGCATCTCAGAAAACAAATTCATAAGCTACCATTCACTACTGTCCTCTTGCACTACCTGTATCGGAGTCTTCCTGCTCCATGCATCAGCTACTGCATTACCCTTACCAGGTGTATAAGCAAGCTCAAAATTGAAGGAATGAAGGTATTCAAACTACCTTCATTGCCTCAGGTTCAAGTCACACTGGGTAAAGATATACTTGAGACTTTTTTGGTCTGTGAACACCACAAAATGTTCTCCCAAGAGATAATGTATCCAACAGTGTAACACATGAACAACTGCAGCCAACTCGAGAGCATGTGTCAGGTAATTCCACTCATGTGGCCTCACCTACCGAGACCCATACGCAGCTACTCGATCACCCTGCATCAGAAAAGCTCCTAGAACAATACCCGATGCATCATAGTAAATTGTATAGCTCTTCCCCTGATCTGGGAGTATCAGGATCAGTGATGATGTCAACTTTCCCTTCAGCTTCTGGAAGGTTGTCTCGCAAGCTTATGACCAAACGAACTTCACACCCTTCTTAGTCAAACCCATCAATGGTGCTGCTAAGCGGGAGAAGTACTTTATGAAGCGTCTGTAGTAAGCAGCCAGCCCTAAGAAACTCTGTATCTCAAATACGTTCTTAGGCTGCTCCCTGGAAACTACTGCTCTCACCTTCTCTGGGTCTACTGCAACTCATGCCTCTGAGATGATATGACCCAGGAAGTGTATCTAGTCCATCCAAAAGTGGCACTTTGAGAGCTTAGAATATAGATGAGGCTCTCTCAGTGTACTCAATACGATCTCTAGATGGGTGGCATGGTCTTGTAGAGTGTGAGAGTACACCAAGATATCATCCACGAATACTATCACAAAAGAATCCAGATAAGTATGGAACACACGATTCATCAGATCCATGAAAACTACTGGTGCATTTGTGAGTCCGAACTGCATAACCGTATACTCGTATAGACCATACCTGCTCCTGAAAGCTGTGAGAGATATATCAGATGGTCTAACATGCAGCTGATGATATCCTGATCTCGTGTCAATCTTCGAGAACACTCGTGCTCCACGAAGTTGATCAAAAATATCATCAATCCTTGTCAAGGGATATCGGTTCTTAATCGTCAACTGGTTCAGCTTCCGATAATCCACACAGAGTCTGAGGGTATCGTCCGCCTTCTTCACAAAAAGGACAGGAGAACCCCGAGGAGAAGTACTGGATCAGATAAAACCCTTTTCCTGTAACTCCTCTAACTGTCTCTTGAGCTCCTGTAACTCTGGTGTATCCATCCTATAAGGAGGAATGGACACCAGTGCTTCTCCTGGCACAAGATCAATAGAGAAATCCACCTCATGCTCTGGAGGAAGACCTGAAAAGTTGTCCAGGAAGACATCCCTGAAACGATCAACCAATAGAGGGAAATCCTTCTGACAAGTCCCCCGGTCATCCAGATATAAGCTCTCAATATGGGCTATGATACCACCCCACCCATTATGCTCTGTTCTAGCTCGACTCGCCTGAACATCCCACTCGCCCTAGTATAGAAACTCTCTTCCCTCTGGTGACGTGAAAATCACCCTGTGATGATAGAAATCCAAAAATGCTCGAAAGTGAACCAACCAGTCCATCTCGAGAATGACATCATAGCTCATCATCTCTAAGACATAGAGGTCCCAAAGGAAGTGACACCCACCAACCTCAAGGGGGAACTCCTTCCACTGAAGCACACTAGCCATTCTAGTTCCCAACAGAGTGTCTAATGTCATAACAGTAGAAGAAGTAGAAACACAAAGCCCAAGGCTCTCCATAATGGGAACAGATATAAAACTATGTGTACCAACCATATCGAAAAGTAATGAAGATAAGACAGAAGCAACTAGAATAGTACCTATGACAGTAGAAGGTCTAGGATCCTCCTCATGTTGGGTCTGTTGCACTACATATGTTTGTCCATTGCTGCGGCCCTGTGACACAGCCTAGCTACCCTGAGTTGTCCCGCCCTGCTGGATCTGAGATCCTGGTGTCTGGCTACCATGGCCATGACCACCATCCCTGCCTGCACGCCATGACGTATTACAGTTTCCTGACTGGTAAGAAGCTGTTGGTCCTGCTCCCACACACATAGTCTTTACAGAACCCCTCTTACTAGCCACTGGTATAAATTCCCTACAAAAGCGCTGCAGATGACCCATCTTGCTGTAAGATCTGCACTCCACTGGGTCTCGTGGACACTGAGGTCTCTTGTGCCCCTCTTTACAACACTGTTAGTACATGACCTGGCCACCTGAAACATTCTTCTGGCTAGTACTTCCACCCTGATATAAGTTCATCTGTCTCTTCCTCTTACCAGTAGAAATAGTACCAGAAACTGGTGTCGAACGCCCTATCTTGAACCACTAGCTTCCCGAAGGTTCCTCTCTGTAATCAGTTCTTGGTTTATAATAGCATGTACTGAAGGCAACCTAAAAACATTCACCAGTGCTCGTATGTCATATTGAAGACCATCCTCAAAGCATCTATCTCTCAACGTCTCATCTCCCACCAGAACAGGTGCAAAACGTTGAAGCTCGGTGAAACGAGAAGAATAATCCATCACCGACATAGTGCCCTGCTACAGATTCATGAACTCTCGAGCTCGATCATCCCTCAGTGTCTCTGGTAAGAAGAAATCAAAGAAGGTTGTCTGTAAATTTTCCCACGCCATGCCTCTGTGATGCTATGACTGGGTGGTAACATCCGACCACCTCTTTGCGGAATCATGCAACATATACATCGTGAGATTGACCCTTTGCCCTGGAGGCGTCTTTAGGTGCTCGAAAATAGTCTGCATCGACCCCAGCCAAGACTCTGCTGCCTATGGTCCATCATCCCCTAAAAATGTAGGCAAATGATACTGATGGAAGATACGTGTCAGCTTGGCCATAGATGTGGTAGCCGGCGGTACTCCCTGAAAGGTCTGCATGAACCGCATAAACCCTTCACAGAACTGCACCTTCACGCCTGTGTCTAGTATAACGGCTGGCACCACATCTGGCTCTACTGGAGGATCAACTAGTAGACCATGGCCCACCATCTCTGGAGTATACTCGTTGCCGATCTCCTAGAGAACAATGCGTGAACGTCTCAGTGGCATGACACTACAAGGTCAAACGCACACCTTAGATCAAGATTATCATAGTCTGAAAACGAAGGTACCAAAATGGGAACAGGAGGAAAAAGGCATTCACAATTTCACAACAAGACTACACGGCGTGTATACTGACTACATGGCATGTACCTGACTTTTATTACCCTGCCTGGGTCCTTATACATGTCCAAGCCACATGGCTCCTGTTAAACAAAACTACACGGCATGTATATAACCTACACGGCATGTATGGTGTAATTTTCCAACTGCCTGTGTCGTTTGTGACATGGCCGACTACTCGGCTTGATAATACACGGCATGTTACACCCACACATAGCGTGTACACCACTCTGTCTTCCCAACCACATGGCTAAGTCCACACGGTCTGTCCTCGGACAAGACCACATGGCGTGTCCCATAGGTACACGGCATGTACTAGACGAGCTTCGCCGACCTATGTTGTTAGTTACATGGCCGGATACATAGATCACACCACATGGGGTGTTCCACAGTGGACACGGTATGTATATACTAAGGTCTCCCCCGTTCATGTTGTTAGTTACACGGGCATACTCTGGGTCAATACAACACATCGTCTACTTACGGTACACGGAGTATTTACTCTAAGAACTTCCCTTCCTCGTGTCCCCACCCACACAGTCTATGACATGGGAAGATACTACACAGCGTGTACATAGGGTACACGGTGTGTACTCAAAATGTTTTCTTTTCTTCTCGAACAGAAGGACATACACGACGTGTTTAATGTACTACACGGTGTGTATACCAGGTTTCCGGACAGTATTCCTTAGAAACTTCTCCGGAACCCAGAAAATACCGACAAAAACACCTAAGTGCCAAATTCTGATCCGTGATAGTCCATGCTCCCTGTGAATCAAAGTTTTTCATCTTATATGTGTTATAACAAGATAAACATCTAATGATCCACCAAATTTCGGTCAATGAGGGCCTATACTCCCTAAAAACCAAAGTTTTGTGTCTATTATATAAACAGGATCACAAAATAATATCCTATCAAACAACAGGTATCTATCCAAGCATCTATCACAACAACATTATTTTTCTAGCACAACATCTATCACAACAATATGCAATTTCTAATGCACCTACGTGGCATGGACTATGCATGGTATGTGATTTCTATCATTTTCCTAAATGATGCATGAGATGGAATACCCTCATCTCATCGGGTTGCAACTAAATAGAACCAATGAATAAAATATAAACATCATAATACAAGTGCATCACCCAACGGTGAAATCAAATCAACTGTAAAATTGGAAAAATCAGAAGAATTGCAAAAATACAAGGTAGACTGGATTTTTCCTGTACATGGGTTAGCTAATCTCGGGTAAAACTTATTACCAACTACCAGTCTCGTCCTATCCCTGACTATGGATCTAAATAGTAGGTCAAAGAAAAAAACTCCTTTTATACCACTTTGTAACGTCCCGGTTCCGGGTACTACTCCACGGGTGCCTCGAAGCCGGTTCGCCACATGACCTCAAGCGCATTTCACCAAACGCCAGAAGCTGCCAACTAGCAGTGAGGGACTAGGTCTGATAGTGGGGAAACTATGCCCTCATTTGTCAAAGTGTAGTGCAGTAGAATAGAAAAATAGCATACAACAAGAGGATGCGGTAAACAATATATATAACAGAAATGGATAACTGATTATAACAAGGAAACCAGCAGTCATATATATATATATGAAAATACAAAATGCCACTATTCTATAAAACAGCCAAAACATGTTACACTGCAATACAATACAACTGAAGTACAATTATAGAAAAGCAGAATAGAACAACTAGTGGCATCGTGATCCAAGCTCGGTCTCATGCTCCCCTACTTCCCAGCAACAATAAAGTACCTATATAGGGACCCTTTCCCTTATCCACACCTGCAGAAACGTAATCTGTTTGGGCCGAAGACATGACCCAAATAGGGTGTGAGAAATAAATCCCAGTAGGCACCCACCAAAGGCCTGTATCCAACTGTGTGAAAAGATGCAACAATAGTGTACAATATTAAAATGCAATAAACTAAGTAGTACTCAAAAGTTACTAACTTTACCAGTTATATTTCCATTTTATTATTCTTTTTATCATTCAATTTAAGATATCACCACAGTGAACATTCTAAGTAAAAAAACCAGTGTACTCAGACGTGCAAACCCTTACCCTCAGGTAAAGAGAATCCAAACAATGAAATCTACCCATAGGCATATCAAATATTTCCCACAGGCGTATGAGGTGTCTCCCACATGCACAAAATCAACTGTCCATAGGCACGGAAGAAGTTTCCCACAGACTAAATAGTACATTGCCCACAGCCTAATCACAACACTTCCCTCTGGCTAAACAAGTAACCGGGCTATGCCCAATATGTAAGCAAGCAATACACATGCAATTCCTCTCAAAGCAATTCTATAATCATTATTATAAAGGCATACCCTCGGGTATCCTGGCCAAAAGGATAAACAGAGGAATTCACCCCCGGGGTGGTCTTGGATCTAAGCATCGATCCCTAACAATAGTTTATTATAACATTTAAATTGCCTAAACACTTATAGGTATTTAATTCAACAAGGCCTCAGCCATATGACACCCCATTCATGGGCGTGTATCACAACGGTACACAAAAACGAACATCAGTTGGAAATTAAACACCAAGCCACCTACCTCGATCACCCGTGATCGATCTACCCAAACAACGCCATCTGAAACGTCCAAGAACATAATAGATATGAGGTAAAATAATTCTCGTTCAACCTCAAACAACTTCCCTTAGAGGAATAATTTGAAAGAAATACTCAAGTAGAAGTAAGCTCTTACCCGCGTGGTTCCATCAAGATTGACGGAGGCGGAATCGGCTTCCCGGTTCGCGATCGGCAGATCTCCAAAGCTCCGGCCATCTCCTCGAGCTTCCCTCCGGCGTTCTATGCTTCCTCTGTGAATAGAGGAGGCTACTACCCAATTTAAGAAAAAAAACAAAATACATGACAAGTACTTTCAAGTATACGGCGTGTACTTCCCATTTTTTAAATTGTTCCACTGGCGGCTTCTCGCTAGCGTGGAACTGTTCATCTGTCGACATGAGTACACGGCGTATATGCCTCTCTACACGGTGCGTACTGTCGCCCAGCTGGCCACCGCCTTACTATTTTCCTGCCAACTGACTACATGGTGTGTAAATACAAAATACAAGGCGTGTAGTCAGTTTTTACACCTTTCATCGTCGATATGGCTATACGCCCTGTGTACTCATCCCACACGTCCAAAGTACACGGCGTGTACTCCCAAAATTTAGGATTATTCCCCATTTTCCTTATTTTTCCAAAAACACCCAAGGAAAAGAGAAAATAAGAAACTTGTACCTCAAAAATAAGAACCGGATTCTTACAATTTTTATTATTTTTTGTATAAATAATATACATTTATTTTATTATTATTACTTTTTAAATGTTTTTTAAAGAACAAATAGTATTTTTAGTTAATATTTAAATTCAATTAAGATTTTTTTTGATAAATTAATGGATTTTTTAATAAAATAACATTTTAAAAAAATATTATTACTAAATTAATTTTAATAAAATAATAATGATCTTATAATTTTTATTAATATAATTTTAATTTTTATTAAGGCTTGAAAGCCTTTTTTGTCAAAACCCATGAATTTTCAATAAATGTCGATTTTTATTTTAAAAGTAAGAAATTAACATATTTATAAAATTATTTAGATAAAATGAATATTATTTTTGGATTCAGGATGTTGAGATTATCTAATGGTGAATTCTTCATAATTTTTCGAGATAGTCAAATGTTTGGGTAAAAATTAAATACGCTTTTAATATATAATGTGTTTTAGGGCATCATAATGATCCAATAGTGAGAGAATAAAATCCTATAATAGTGATATTAGGAAAATATATATTTTACCTTTAATGTATTGTGATTTTACATTTTTTTTTATTAATTTTATGGTGCCTCAGTGGACCCTCAAAGACTTATAAAATACTTTAACTTTTTAAAATTATTTCCTTGAGAGTGTGACTCACCTCCACATAAACAAGCCTAATTTTTTAATAAGTTCAGTAATTTTACTTATAAAATAATGTTTTCCACTCTTTCAAAACCCATGGTCAAAGACCATGTATTGGTTTTTGGTTTTGAGTATTTAATTATATATATTCCAAAAGTTAAGTTTGTGAAATATTAAATAATTCACCTCTCTTTTCCTATATAAACCCACCCAATCTCCCACTTATCGTCACTAAAAACCCTAAGATCACATCCCTAATATACCTTTATCTCTCTATAATCCCCCAAATTCACCACAATCTCTCAATAATTCTCTCTCAATCCTCTTCCAAGCCATTGGGATCACACTTCCAAGTAAGGGATCCTCACTTTGCTTCCTCTCTTATTTATGTCCAAGTTTCCTTATATTGTTATGCCATTTTATTTTCAATTAAAAATTTTGAGGTATGATTTTTCACCTACCATATACTTCCCTAGTTATGTTTTAATGATTATATACCCCTTTATCTCTTATTAATGTCTCCCATGTACACCTATTACCCTACTGAAATTCCATACGAAATTTCTTCCTTTCTCATTTTTGTCCAAGTTTCCTTATGTTGATATACCATTTTAATTTCAATTAATAGTGTTGATGTATGATTTCTCACCTCCCTTATACCTCACTCCTTATTTTTGAATTATTATAGACACCTTTCTCTATCATTAATGACTCCCATGTACACCTGTTATCATAATGAAATTATGTAATGGATTTTTCTCTTTCTCTTTTCTTCCAAGTTTCTTTATGTTGATTTACCCTTTTATATTCAATTAAAAAAATTTGGGTATGATTTATCACCTCCCACATAATTAACTCATTCTGTTTGAATGATGATATACCTCTTTCTATCTCATTAATACCTCCCATGTACACCTATTTCCATGCCAAAATTTCATAAGAGTTATTCGATTTCTCCTCTTTCTTAAAGTTTATTTATTATGTTACACATTATATTTCCAAATTACATGTGTTAGTACATATATTTATATGAAAAAATTAATTTCCATTTCATGTAAATGTGATGAGATATCCCTTTCTCTCCCATCAACCATTTTTATGAATGATTATGTCATGTTGTTATGCTGTCAAAATTGCACTGCAATTTTCCATATCAAAATCATCTTGTAGTGAATAACATTCTAAATTCTCAATAAAGGGTATTCACCTTTATGAACATGTACTTATTTATTATAGAGTTTCATGTATGTATTCAAAATTCCTTTATCGTGGAATAAATGATGATGTTAAACGATTCTGTGTTATATGATCCATGTGGCACACTTATGCATGAAATGAAATGTTTATAAAGGGTGTGCCCTAAGAGAGCTCTAATACATTGGGTAAAGAATAGTAACATGAAACAAGATGTGAAATGTGTGTTGAATCATGTTAATTAATGTACAATAAGGGTTTACTCATACTAATTCAAGTTCAATGAGGGTTTACTCATTCCCCATGTTCAATGAGCCTTAGCTCATGCTAATATCATGTTAAATGTTGTCGTCACATCTCCATGTTATGATAATAATGATATATCATGCCTTTATGTTCATGTTTCTTTTATGATCCATTTATATTCCTATTTCCTAACATGTATTTATTCTTAATGTTATGCCAGGTTTTCTATCTTATTGGGCTTTATAGATCACCATTTTTTTGTATGTCCTCGGGTTATCCCATGCAATTCTATGTATAAAGGAATGTTGCGGTCATGTAAAAGATTTTTTCAATAAAGATGTTGTATTTTATGTCTTAAGTTGTCATGTAATGTTCCTAATTTCCCAATACACTAGCCCTCTCAATCCTCAAATTTGTCTTAAGTGAAATTTTATGTAAAAATTCATGTTTAAATATGTAATAAAGAGTAGGGAGGTTATAATATACTTGTATTTAACCCGATAAATAAATAGTTAACCTTTATTTTAGAATTCATGGAAAAGTTGGAAGTGTACCATGTATTCCATGAAAATTTTACCTCATACACCCTGATAGACTCATTTCCTTTTTCTTCAATTCGAGGATATCTCTTTCCATTTTAAGATAGATAATTCATGGAAAATTTTATCATGAAATCTTCTCATTATATGGAATAAATTTATTATTTGTACTTAATGTTATTGATCAGCATACCCCAATAATCGGTTTCCCCCTCCTTGGGATAAATTTTCATCAGAACATTCTATTATTTTGAGCAATGGAGGATAGATAATATATTCTTAAATGAGTTAATATATTTTTTTGTGATGAGAGGATCATAAGATCTACGAAATATAGGATATTGTCTTCATAAAATACTCAACTACAACTTTCTCTTTCTTAGGAGAAGGATTCAGTTATACATGATTTAAGATATTATTCAAAACCATATAAAGTTGATCCAATACTACCATGAAGTTCACAACTCCTGGTACAAGGATTCTAGGCATATGATTTGGCATACCATCACATTTCTTATCAAATTTATCATTTTAATGATTTCTCCTATTTCCCACCATTTACTAAAATAATAAAAAATGATATGGGAATAACTGACAAACATACAAAAGGAAAACTTATAAACATAGAATTAATAACTTATAAATGTTAATTATATCCTAAATTAGAAGTCTCTAGGTTTCATTCTAGGTTATCCATGGTAATTTTTCTGATTAGGTATTCTAACCTAAAATTTTTTACATGTCCTTAATAATGTATTATAAATATTTTTTTATTTTCCGATGCATATCCCTGGGAGTTTCAAACTTGGTTTTTAGTAAGACATTTTTTCTTCCACTAGGTGAAAATTGAGTGAATTCCCAATGTGACATTTTCAGGTGTATTTCCCCTAGGTACAAATATACTATATCCACATCCACTTATAGAATATAGATCTAGATATAATTTCTTTGAAACCAATCACTCTATACTTCACCAAAATTCCAGTATTTTTTCATATACTTATAATTATCTATAGGGTTCTAATTAAAGTAACATATTCCTAACCCAAAATTAACTAGAATATCCTTTGAAACCAACTATAGTGACCCAAGACTTTTTACAAAAATTAATAAAATATTTTTAACATAAATATCCATTAATACAAAACAAGGATAAAAACTTTATAGTTTCTTCTGAATACTAGGTATGTAAAAAATCAACATGAAAATAAAGCATCTTTATTTTAATCATAATAATGAGCTCAAAAATCCATTTGATCTCCTAAAACTACATGGTATATCCTGGGTAATACATAGAAAAATGGGTGAGTTAAAAAAACTAGTGAGGGAATAAACATGATAAGAAAACATAACAAGTGATTCAAAGGTATAACATGATATCAAAAAAGAGAAGGCTCATGAGTAATAACATTGGAGAATAACAAAAAGAACATGGTATCAATATATCATGGGAACATAGAACATTTGTAAGAAATACAAAACATGACATGTATATAAGTCAAGGTTAATTTCCAAGACAACATCATTTTGTAGACATAATCTCATAATGGATTAGGTTTTCTCTCTAATACCAAACATAACATCTCATGAGAAAAAAGGATTTATCCAATGCATTAGATTGTTATCGGAGTAAACTCATAATAAAATGTTCGTTATTTTTTAAAAAAAAAATAAGTCATTCATAAGGCATAAATATAATAATTACCCATAAAAATAAAATGTTTTGAATAATATTGCCTCATGTCATAATAAAAATAGATTTCTTAAAGAAGTAATATGATAAATGATCACATATAATGTATTAACCCACCAAAGGAAGGTAGAATAATCTAGGTATATAATTGAGATACATATATATTGAATTTATAAGAATTATATAACATTAAAGAGAAATATAAAGTGAGTTAGAGAGAGTATATTCATAACTTGAAGAAAAGGGTAGTTTAGAGAGATCTATTAACTTGAGTCTAAATTGTCACGTACATTAATCATCTCCCTAAATAATAAATTTATATTAATTATTCGATTTCATAAAAAACTTTTTCGGGTTTATTAATACTTTTTTTGTTTATTATCATTTTGTATTCAATTACTTAATCATTTTGGTTCATGTCGAATGTTTTGATGATATTTAGTTCATATGTCCAAAATCACTTTGTTAAGTTTACAAAGGTCAAATAGATTATTATTTCATCATCTCTTAAATAATAATCCGTACTAATTATAATTTTTATTCATCAATTATAGTTTTTAAACCAACTATGAAACATGGTTATGAAAAATGACCTATATTGCATTCATGGATATTTTAGGTCGTACATACGCATGAATAACGTTTGCATTTTTCAAAAATCATGATTGAAAAAAGGTAAGAATTAATTTATATTTCCATAATTATAATGTTATAATAAATATCATATTATTTTTTAAATACACTTATATATACCATCCATGTGTTGCGTTGATGAAAAACTAACCAACTCTCTTTGTGGATGTAGTAGTCCACACATACGCAAAAATAGTGTTATCATTTTTCAATAAATGGAAATGTAAAAAAATATATGATAAATTAATTTTAAATAATTATAAATATTTCATGAATATTATAAATCTAATTTTAATCTGTCATTATAAACATCTGTGAGAGGCAGTGATGGAAAACAAATTATGTCAATTCGGGAGGCAGTAATCCATCGTACACATGAAAGATGGTTTTATTTACCATTTTATGGAATAGGATATGGGTATATCTTATTTCATTAACATAATAAAATCTAATTATATTGTAGATATTTATGTTACTGTATCATCATGTATGAAAAATATTTGGAAGAATAAATAAAACAAAAACACTTGGTTAAGAAAGATACCTCTTCTTTGGAAAACCACATTAGGTATACACAAAAATCCTTCCTAGTATTTTTTATAATAATAAAAATGCCTCTAAGATGTGGGAATGGATATAAGGAAGGTATTTTTGTAGGTTTTGGTTGAAACAAAAGGCTTTTTAAGTGTGAAAAAATTGGATAGGAAGTTCCCTTTTATAAGTGAGGGAATGGGATCTTTTGGAATTTCTTAAAATATTAAATTAATATAAATTAATTTTCATAGAACAAAGGATCCCAAATGATATAATTTTAATGTAGGATGATAATGTGGAAAAATTAAATCTTCCAATAAAATCTTTACGAGTTTATATTTGGGTTTTACCCTTATATATTTGTTTCATGTTAACCCTTTTTAAAAATTACCATGATAACAATGGTTTTTACTCTATAGGGTCAAGATAGTTACTATAAAAGGGAAATTATCCAAAAAATGGGATATAAAATTTTTTTATTATAAAATAATATTAATATCATTTTTTAAAACTATTCATTTAATTTTTCTTTGAAAACAATATGAAAGAAATGAAATTCGAATCAAATAATTTCAAACATCACTCACATTTATATTTATCTATAAAATTCATGGAACACAATAATTCTTTGAATTTATATTACTTTTAATATTTTAAAAATTATTTATTTTATTGTTATATTAATTGATTAAATATCTTCACTCTGTTTCATAATAATTTAATGTAATTATTTTATTACAAATAAAAAATTATAAATAAATTACTATGATAAAAACTCATTTAGCTTTAAAATGACTATTTAGAACTAAAGATATGTTTTTTTATCCCTATCATAAAATATTATAGTTATTAAAAGAAACAAAGTTTCCTTTTTGTCTTTATCATTTAATTAAATATTATAAAGGTAAAAATCAAGGAAATTTGGAATCAAGTGGCCATATATTCGAGACTTGGATGGAAATGGTGAAACTAAACTCATACAGTAGGATAAGGTAAAGTGTTATGGTCAATATTATAATCCTTGTCATATTATTTTTAACCTTAATTTTCTGATTTACCCTAAATTTGGTGATAATTATTTACCATAGATACTATTCATAATGAGTAAAGATAAATGGAGTTTATTTTCCTATTTTGACCCTTGATTTCAAAAATGGAATCCATTTTTTATAATTCAATTAATACATGTGGTATAATTCAATTTATAATGAGACCCATGAGATGTGATGAAAAATAGGTTTTCAGAAAAATGCCTTTTTAAGTATAAAAATGAAATTTTAGCAAAATACAGCCTAAATATAATTAAAATGTAATTAAATATACAACATATAAATAAATAATACTTATTTAACTTTGAAATAAAATTAAAGAAAAATAGGAATTGTAAATTATTTAATAATCTAAAAAGAAATGGTAGTTTTATAAAAAGTGATATTCTTCTCTATTCATTGAAAAATCATTCTTTTTAGAAAAATATCAAAATTTCACCCTAAGATAATTTTGATATGATTATTTAAAAAATGATATATTTTTTTGAAAATGTTATTTTTTTAATTTCTAGAAGCTAATTATAATATTCACTCACAAAAAGAAATAAAATTTCTTTTGAAGAAAACATATTTTTGAAGAATAAAATGACTATACTAAATATTGAGTGAGTATTTACAAAGTAGTTATCAATACTAAGTTATACCATTATATGTTTCATAATTTATTTTATAATATTCATACCCACAGATTAATTGACTAAGTAATAATTGTTGTGTTTAAAAAATAATATTTCATGGTTTATTTAGTCTAGAGGTTGCGTGTCGTATGCTCTATCAAACAAAATTTTCTTTTTTAAAAACTCAGAGTGTTATAAGCCCAATAATGTTTTATAATGTATCTTGATGATTAAATTCTATATGTTTGGGTGGTTTTAGAACCCCCAGACATCTTCCTAGTTATAAACAAATTTAAATTCTACTGAACCAGTTTAATTATTATTGATTTTCATGTATTTTTATTAGTTTTAAATGTTTCAAGGGATCAAGAGTATTTATTTACGTGATTTACGTGGTGAAACAATGTTTTGTGACATGATTAAGGGGTTGAATCTTGTTTTGAATCATTGAATGGCCACTCGCTCAAGTTTTTTGTTTGCATATGTCTTTTAGAAATGGTGTGAGGGTGGGATAGTGATATTCAATCCTAGAGGTCGGATTGTTCAGAAGAGACCCCTCGAGATACTTCTTGTGGTTGAGATAGAGGGGGGTCTTGTAATTTCCCTCATAAATTTTTAGGCTCATTATGATTTATATTTTTTCTAGAACATGTATAATCTATTAATTTTTAACTAATAGTGATAACGGGACAATCTTGGAGTATGTTTGGGAGGAGTAAGATGGACCAACAACTATTTGGGAGTTGTAGTCATTAATTCAAGTTGTGAAACTGTGGGTCACACTATAAAATATCATCCTCATGCCTCAGAGAGTGGTTAAAAAAATTCATAGTTTAAAAACAAGATTCACATAGTTAATTTTCCCTAGTCGTTGTATTAAAGTGTTTTAAAATAGGGGACACATCCAGAAACCCCTTGTTTCCTTTTTCTTGGACTCCCCTCTCAATTTTTAAAAATTTTAACTTATAAGGGATATTCTCCTTAAATTATTGGAAGAAATAAATTTCATTAATTTTTAATTATTCCTATAGATAATTTTAAGCCTCTCTATTCCCAAGATAATTATTCTTTTTCTCTATTCCTATATCATCTCTCTAAATCCATAATGCGGTGTTGTTGGAATCTAATTTATGGATATTAGATCATTGGAATAATTTTAATTGGGTTTTATTGGTATTTAATATTTGTTTTGTTTGAGGTAGGTGGCCTATAATATTTCCTGAAATTTTTTCTTTTTTTATTACTACATGCATTATGAGGTCACATCAATTTACCATCTGTTCAGACTAAAATCAAAATATATAATTTAAATCATATAAATTATATTATGTGCTACCCCCTTGAGTTATATATGATTCCTAATTACAATGTAGCCCATGAGGATTCCTTGGAATGAATTTTTTTCATGGAATGTGTTAGAAAATTTGATGAAACAAGAATGGAGTGACATAAAATGTAAATAGAAAAAGATGTTTTATAAAAGAGAGAATTGTGATTGTTGAAAATTTTGAAGGATGATGTATGATCAATGATTAATATTATTTTGGTATAAATGGAAAAAGTTATTCTGATTAAATGATAAGGGAATGATGATATTTTGATTAATTCTATGTGGTCGGTAATAGGGCATGGTTATAAGGTTGGTGTTTCCTTTAGGCATCTCTTTTGGGGTTCCAGAGATGGATTCCTTCTGGGTTTTATCTTTTGTTCTAGGATAGATATATTTCTCTAGGTGTGATTTTTGATCCAGTATAGGTATATTTCTCTAGGTTTGTTATTTTATTTCTATTCTGGGTATATTTTCCTAGGAGTTATTTGATCATGGGCATAGGTATATTTATTATTAATGGATACTCATTATTCAAAGATAACTAGAACTATCCAAATCTGATATAGTTGTTCTCGGGTATCATAAAAAAACTCAAGGATCAATGATGTTTAATTATTTACATTATGCTCCAATTATAAATGTTTATATATATCTTTCACATCATCATGAACTTACTTAGCCTATATATATTTATATACATCATTGGTGGTGGCCTATTGAGGTGAAATCACACCTTGATCAGGCCATAGTTGGTATTCGAGCAGACTTCATGACTACAATATAGGACAAGGGAAACCACCCTATGGTTGATGCATGATTTGGGATTATAAGTTGGATCATGGGAGTTCAAGATTGTTTTCAGGATTATTCTAGATTTATCTTTTGTTCTTTGAGATATTTATGTATACAATATATTTTTTCATGATTTTTTAACATGTATATATTTCATTTTGATATAGCATGGTTTCAATATTTTTTTATTGAAACCTATAGGGATTTTGATTTATTTATTAATATGGATACTTATATATTTTCATTTATTTATTATATTATTTATCTTTGATATGTGGTTATAGTATCCCTAATGTACTACCTTAGACCCATGATACTAGCTAGAAACTTCTGTTATATGAGGAGGGGAACTTGAGGTCACATAGATATCTCTAGTATGGCACTAATTAGTGGCCATGGACATGAGGATGTAGTTTTGTTCCTCCACTAAACTACCCAATTTTTTTAGGTTGTTCTCACATTTGATACTTTATAGTGTATTCCATGTTTTTTCAAGATACATTTCAAATTCATGTGATATATATTCAGTTTCATTATTGACCTCAATACCTTGATCTACCTAACACGCTAATTTACATTCATTCGTTGGTATCATATATAATATCTCATAACTTTTGTATTGTGATATGTGGGTATTATACTCTTCATTATAATATAATTATCATTATAAAATAATAAATAATATTTTTCACCATACAAATCATCATGCATAAAATCAATTAAATTGGAAACTCTAATTCATTTAGATTTGAGAGTTATTCTCACTGATTTAAATTCCTAAAAAGAATAACATATATGAGATATGTTTCTCATTAAATTTAGTAATTCATGAGAAAATTTTAACATTTTTTAAAAACAATTATAATTAATATTCATCAATATTTGGTATTATAAATTGATTTCTTCATCTATGTAAAGAAAATATGCTTGTTATTTATTATCCAATAGGTTTAAATACCCATTTTTTATTATGAATTTTATGATTAATACTTCATCTCTTCCTTTATTCACATTCACAATCTTTGTGAAGTTCAGGTTGGGTCCATAATCACAAAGATAAATCGCACTAGAGAAATATTTGTTTTAATTCAGCAACTTAGGGAAAATAATTTTTTTCAAAATCATTTACTCAAATATTCAATTTGCCAATTCCCATTGTAGAATAAGAGACCTATAAATTTTTCCTCTCAAGTGATTATAAAAGAAGTAAATACAAAATATTAGAGGGATATTTGAAATTAAAAATTTATGGGATAAGGTTGAATCATTAAAACCTAACCTAAATATTTAAATATATAGACTCTAACACTACCCTAATGATGGGTTTTCCTATCTTAGAAACATAAAAGAAAATAAATAAAATACTTACACTACTCCCCCTAAAGATGGATATACCAATATTGTTACATAAAAATATATACATATATATAAACACGTGTATCCTCATATGTATTTCCTGGCCATTTTTCTCTATCCAACTATTCATGGAGTCTTCAAGATGGAAATGATTGAGAAATTATTTAGGTTGATAAATAATAAATGGATACCATATAAATTCCATGATAATGATTAAAATTTATTAAATATTCTAGATAAAATGATTATAGATGATAATCCTCAAAAGATTAGATGAAATTTCACCAAAATAATGAACCTGAGAAGTTTGAGTTTATAATGACCCACATTATTATAGGTTGTAAAATTTATATGGAATTTTAATTTTTAGTCCCAAAGAAGGGGAAATTTTGGGAATCCAAATTCATATCTTTTTTTTGGGTGTTCAAATGTTTCTAGGAGATTTTTTTATACATTTTTAGAGTCTTGGAATGTGATTTTAACGCTTCAGTTAATATCGAAGTTGGTTCAGGGTGACCCATTCACTAGTTTTGGATATATATAGCTCATGACACCATGATAGGTATAGGTATTTTCATGATTAGGGGATATCCATAGGGTACATTCCATTTCCATTTAGTGTCGTGGTGTGGGGTGTCACGCTGTAAAGGTGGATTATGTATGGGGTTTGTAAAACCTTATATTTTTCCTTTATTATTTTTTATAGAATAAATCATTTCATGATGTGACCTATAGGTAATAACTTGATGGTTTTAAATGAGGAAAGTGTTGTGGTGTGTAGAGTGAAAGTCACGCCACAAGAGAGGAGACCAAGCTTGGGAGGCCTGGACCTTTCCTGGGAAAGGTGAATCATACCATAACCTATATTGGTCAAACTTCAATGGTTCATGTATAAGGGTCTATTCCTCGTCATGGGGGAGGTCACTCCATAAACAATAAAGGTCACTTCATGATAGATATTGGTAGGGTTTTTGAACCCCCTGCTAGAGGTAAGCATGTTTTGACCTTGGAGGTTCACGTCATGACCCAACCTCTTCCATTTTTTCTTAACATGGGTAGACTTGAATTTATAAATTTAGTCCCCTTTGGTCTTTAGGTCAATTAGGGTATTAGAATAAGTCTATTTCAAATATCTCTCCCCTTTTCTTCATCTCATTCAATCCCCCTTAGAGAGGGGTGGTTTTGCGAGGATTTAGGGATGATTCTAAATGTGGTATTCCCTTTAACCCTTTAAATTTTATTTTCCCTTCATTTCCTTATGATTTGGAATGATCAGGGTGAGGTATTTGACCCTAATTACGCTTTAACATGTTGAAATTTATCTAATAAAATGGGGTTTTTCCATTTTATGTATAGAGGGTGTTCTATAGTGAATATTTCACACTGTATTTCAACATTTTGGCTGAGGTATGTTGCCTCAAGAATTTATTTAGGGTTTTTATAGAAACTGAGTTTCATTGACCATTCCTTTGGGTATTTAAATTATATATTTTATATGGCTTTGTTGTGATTGTGTGTCAAGAATGTATCACACCTCATTTCTCATAGTTTTGATACCATTATGCTTTCTAATTTGTTTTTAGGATATTTTTCCTATTGGTTTAATTTAAATTATTAATTATAAATAGTTTTAATTAATTATTTGGATTTTATGTATTGAGATAGGAACTTGGGTAATGGTATGATCCTCGAAAAGGCATGGAAAGGCTTGTAAATAATTATAACTTCATAATTATGTAGCTATCCCCTAAACATATCCCTAAGGATTATGCAAGTGATATGTGGTATCTCCAAATATATTATATTTTCCTTAAATTTAAAATTAATTTTTCCATTGAATTTCTAGGATTAAGATTGAATTTTATTGATACATGATGGATCCTTAAACACTAAATTCTTAGTCATTGATGGTTAAGGGATTGACTATAAACATGTGTCATGTTATGTAGGGACCATACAGGGGTATTAATACAAAAAATGGATCATAATAGACCTAGAGATAGGTTTATTTTATCCTTATTATGTAGTTAGTGTGATATACTAGAAATGGTTGTCCTAGGGATAGGCAGGGTAGGAACATGAGTTATCATAGAGCATTATGGATAGGTGATGAGGTATGTTGATCTGACTATAGATACCTTATAGACCTTGGTTTAGTTGACTAGAGAGTGGGGAGAGTGTTCCTCCCCTGCTAGTATATAAATACCCAGCTGGTTATACCCTATATGTGAATAATGAAATGGTTGGGTGTGAGGGGATTAACCTAACTTTAATTTGGAATTGAGATAG
This sequence comes from Viscum album, assembly GCA_963277665.1. Lineage (NCBI taxonomy): Eukaryota > Viridiplantae > Streptophyta > Magnoliopsida > Santalales > Viscaceae > Viscum > Viscum album. The sequence goes on from OY728164.1 coordinate 1,460,882,624, forward strand.
GTGTTATTCCATCTCACTAGTGTGATTCCACTATAGTATTGCCTATGAGGCTGATTAATACATGATCTAAATATGAAAATATCATGGGACATTATTTATATTGAGATATAATCTTTGACATGAGGGTTGTGATTTAGATAGAGGAACCCATGTGGGGTTTCTGAACTAATATGTGTCCTAGGGGCCACTATGGGTGCTCTAGTCTCAATTTGACCCTAGATAAGGTTAGTACAAGTGGGCTAGTATGGTTATATCCAAGTATAAATGTGTTGATGAGAAGAGTGTGTGTATTAATAGGCCAACCTAGGAAAATTATGTGGGGGTTTAGGTGAGTAAATAACCCCTTAATTGTGATATATACTATTTATGGTTTTAGGGACAGGGTATACAAAGGTTTTACATGATATGATATTCAAGGGATAAATTCTATTCCCCCTAATATATATTTTATATTTCCAATTGGTATGTGTTTTTTCTTTATCATATATTATGATATTTTTTGGTGTGGTTCGCTTCTCCCTCCAATGTCAGAAATGAGATTATAGTTTTGGATACTTTCCCCTGATGTGATATGTGATTTTGTGGTGGATTACTTTTCCCCTAATGTAGTATGAGATTATGAGGCACCCCTTGGATATGATATGAGATTCTACGGTGGTCCACTTATCTCCCTAATATTTTATTAGATTCTATATAAGGATTTTTTCCCCTTTATGTGGTACGAGATTTCAAGAATCATCACTTTTCTCTATTATGTAATATAATATGATTATGGGGTGGAACTTATCCCCTTTATAAGTATATATATTGTGAGTCTAGATTCTATGGTGGGGAATCTTCCCCCTAATTTTTATGCATCTTGTACAAATACATTCAACATTGGATAAAGTAGGTATAGTCAAACTTAGCTTTCACGTTAGAATACAAGGATTTATGGTGATTATTTTATTGTGATTTTATATTTTATTTCATTATCCTAAAAGTATTTCATCCTCAAAAACCACATGGGTTAGTAATGGAATTTTTTAGTGGTTCTGGTGGTACAACCTTCACGTCGGACCCATATTTCTATGTCCTCTCAAGGATATTTACAATAAGTTTTATTCATAGAGATGGAAACACCCAACGGTTCCCTTATTCAATATTCCTTACAAAAATTATTTCCAAAAGAAGGTGTTCATTGGGAAATGACTCCAACAATGATTAAATAATCACATTGGTTGGTAGGTTGGGATTTTGGACTCATCACGCATTTTGAGGTTAACAATTACTTACTATAGGAATCTCTTATAGATTTAATACATGTTCATGAATCCTTTATTAAATCCCAAATATTAAATGTTTCACCATTGTATTAATAATTAGTTGTTATAAATTATTGGTTTTAGAATCATATTTATGTATCCATGATTCTCCATTGACTGAGACATCTGTATGTTTCAAAGGTTCTCCATTAATGGTACCCTTTTGTATGTATATTAGAGAGTCTTGTGTCATTTATTATTATGATTATAGTTTTAATATACACAATATCTTGATCTAGAGTTTATAATCATCTAGGAATATTGGAGTTGTTTTTATTTTGGGATCAATCCCATGAGATAGGATTCATACATATCCTCTTGAAAGGAATCGAACCCTATGTAGTTTAGTGCCACTTAACGGGACACATCATACATTTTAACGTCATGTGATGAGGAATAGACAGTGTAGTTTAATGTCATGCGTTAAGGATGTCAAGGTTAAAGGGGTTTAGTCAAGGGCTGGTGTGGGACTTACACCAAAGTGGAGTAAGGGACCTAGAAGGTAAATAAGATCTAAGTCTAGATATGAAACAATTGATAATATGAATTAGATAATATTAGGTTGAATTGGGGTGTTGGTTATGAACCTCAAGGATGCTTTAAAAGTATCCAATTTTCATAGGAATCAAATCCCACATAGTTTTTATATGTTAGGGATTACAAATAAGGAGTAAGTATGTGTAAAGGTGAGATAAGGATCTAGAAAATGACTCTAAATCAAGATAGGTATGTTTTTACCCTTGGTGATTCCACCATTAGGGTTGACATGTTCACTTCTCGTGCACCTATGAGTGGGGAATGGTGTAAAAAAATCATGGTAGAGTGGAAATCTAGAGGTCCAAGGGGTTACTTCATTGTGAATATGGCCCTTTGAGGTGACGAAATGATTTTGGGGATTAAAAAAATAGGAGGACCTGAGGGAAGGAGAGAGAATGATCTATAGATTGAATCTTGTCTCGATATATTTATTTGATCATGATGATGTCATGATTGTCATTAAATTTTAGGCCCACATGACTCATTCTTGGTGATAAAAACAAGGGGGACTAAAAGATATAGAAAAAAACACAATATCCTTCAGCCACCAGGGGATGAGGTCAGAGATGCATACCATAGGAAAGACCTAGGGATTTTTCCATGAGGGATTCACTAAGAAATGTCCTCCCCACTTCCCCTTTTGATGGGTGTAAGAGAGGATGAGGGAGGGGATACTAGTGAATGATATCACCTCCCAGTCTGAGGATCCACATGTCACCATTCCTAATGTTGGTATCCTCATAAACATAGGAATTTATGATCAAGAACATTCTAAGTACCCCCATTATTTGGTATATTAACAACAGGGCCTCATTTACCATGTTAATGTATGATTAAGAGGACACACTGGTGTTCCTTGTACTCAAATCACACAAATATGGAGGCATTTGAGGAGGACCTATCTTACTCTCCCTTAAAAAGGGGATCTAAGGGAAAAGGTTTGCTACCATTAGTGTTTGAAAGATGGTCTAAAGGGTGGCTCGTGCAGGTGAGTACTGGGATAGAATAAGGTGGCTCGCATAGGTGAGGGTTGGGTGAGAAGAAGTTAGATCATATAGGTGATGACTATTTGAGATTCATATGTCTCATATAGGGTAAAACTAAGTGAGATAAATGTGACTTTGGGAAATGGAAAACTTGGGAAACAACACTTGGGTGAGGTTTTAATCTCATCTCCAAGGGTCTCCTTAGGTGTCTTTGGATGAATGATGCTCAAGTCTCGAGCTCAAGAATTAGACTTAAACCTATTTATCTTAAACTAGTGGGAGGTTTCTCTTTATGTAGGTGTTTTGTGTTTAAAATATTCAAATAACTCTAATCCCACTACCCTACTTAATTTCCCCTTCTTCCATGGATTGAATATATACCTGGAATGTTCTAATGACTTGGATAAAGGACAAGGGAAATATGAGCTTTAAGGCCTCTTTTGGTCATCTATTCATTGCAAATGAGAAGCCTAAGGGTACTATTTATAGAAATAATTATGAACAAGGGTGAAAGAGGTCATCCACGTAGGTCCATCACATAGGTCTCTCATAGATACTTTTCATAGGTGTTAATACTTCTTTTGATCTGCACAGGGCATGTATGAGCCTCTTAGAACATGGGTGTGGTGATTGAAGGTTGACCTAGGTGAGCCCTTAACTTATCTTCTCTCCTTTACCACTTTGAGGTAATTTCTATTAAATCATTTCATCTCCATTTAAAAAAGGTAATGTCAACAAAATACCCCCTTGAGATGGTTCCTTAGGTACTTTAGTACTTCCAAATTTGTTTTTATTGAATATTACATTCTCTTTGTACAAAAGTGGAGTAGTCAAAAAGAGTGAATACGCCAATTGAATAGGTTGGTATCATAGGTCATCCATAAAATTCAACCATGAAATTCGACCAGGTAGTTCTTAAATGTAGATTATCTATGTAGGAAAACCACATCTATAAATAGAATTGAAATCCCAGTGGTTATTCCTTCGACATCCATTGTTCTCTTTCTCTCACCACTATATTCATTTGTGCTTCCTTTTCTCTCATTTTTCCTTTCATCCACACAAAACTTTTTGGTAATTAACTCATGGAAACACATGTTATGCCTTTATCTATGCAGGTCACTTAGGAGAGTGACATATGTGAGGTCACCCATTTTCCAACATTTTAGAACCTTTCAAAACCAAGATTTTAACTTTAAGGAAAATTTAAATATATCATTACAGATTTCCAATGGTTTCTCAAAGGGTTTATAATTATCAAGCTTTCACTTATGTTATAAAGATGCTCAAAACTACTAGGTCAGAATATTATGACATGTTTGAATCCAACCATCTAGAATTAGAAAAATACTTGAATAAGTTCCAACATGAGTCCCTATAAAGTGATTATTTTCCATTGTATGGCCATGGAATTATAATACATTGATTCCTCCCAAAGATATAGAATTATTTTTTGAAGTCCTAGTTCATTGAGTACACCAACTGTCCCACTACCAACATATCCTATGAAGGTATATTTATCAATGAAGGAGCAGTTCATATTTCATGTTTCATGCACCACAACCTGTGTACCCCATATTTGAAGCCTCACACCCCTAAATTAAAACCACACTACTACTAGTTGTTCTTCTATGGTTCCAAGATAGATCAATAAAAAGGATGTAAGGATGATTGAGACTTCTGTTCTAGTGGGGGAGTCAAGACCAAGTTGTTTTGGGCATATTGGGTGTGCACACCCTATGCATAATTTAAGAATGAGATGAAAGCATATGGAATCTATGAAGCTGTCCGGGTGGACCAGAATATGTATATAAGAATCTGAATATCATCCCTGAGTTTTTGATCTAATGGATCCCCAAACTAACACTTTCCATATAACATATGGATAAGTATACATTTGTTTATGGTATTTCTAAATTATCTTAGGATTTCCCATTATTCGGTACATGTATGATAAATTCATAACACTTAAAGAAATCTAGGATGATGTTGAAAGGACAAAAACTATGGATTGAAAGCTATTGAATTTATACTAGAAGTTCCAGAAGTAATACCCTCACCCAAGGTGAAATGTAAATTCTGAATCATGGATAAAGGCCTTCCTCGAGTTAAAAGGAGAAGTTCCTACCTACCAATGCCCAATAGTATTCCCTTTAGTAGAGAATTGGAGGATTACAAGAAAATTTTGTCCTATATTAAATCAAGTCCAGTAAAACTGTTGTGGATATACAATCAAGTCTAACATCCCTTCATGTTCCCATCTTGTTGACTTTATTGAGACATGGTTAAGTACCTACCTATTGTTGGGTTTTTAATATAATAGTGGTGTGAGTCCTAGGATGTTCTTTATAGTATAAAAATTAGTATAAGGGGACTAAATAAGGTTGGATTCCCCTATTCTGGTGAAAATATACTGATTATTATTTGAACAAATATATAGAAAAGGCCTCTTACTGAATCTCAAGTCCATTGCAAGTGTTGTGGGAGTGGGTTGTGACACACTTCATCTCTTACGTCGTTCTGTGTGGAGTTTTAGTTCCTAAAATCTAGTTTCATCCCTTCATTATGGTTTTTCTAGTATTAAACCTTTACCTATAAAATATAGAAAGGATTTCAAGAATATTAAAGTTCTAGGAGAGTTCAAATTCTTCGAATATGGTGATCCTCCTACTAGAATGTTCATTGATTATGGACTTGGTGATGTTGATATAAGGTCATACATGATTGTATTCAGAGATAGTGTGTTAGAATTCCATATGTAAAGTGAGATTATATGTGAATCATATTATCCATATAAATTTTTCAACCAATTTAAGTGTCTACAATAGCCTAATCTCTCCCCCCCAAAAAAAAATTTTTTTGAGAAACACCTGATGGTGGACCGGGATTTTTGGATCCTCAAAGCCCTAGAGGTATCCAAAGAATTGATCAAGATCCCTTCACCAGGTGTATCCATCGGGCTGAAATCTGGTTATGATTTTTCATGTATTTATTCCTATCCTCAATGGGAATTAACAACAAGTATCCCCCGATTTATGGCCATGATGACTTCTAGACATGGACAACACAATCAGAAGTCTCATCCTAGGGGTGATGTTGTTGAAGCTCCAAAGTCTTCAAAATGATCTTGTACATGGTCCATAGAGCATTCAAGTGTTGAAAATATCACATAATCTAGGATGAGGATGTATATTATTCATCAATGGGAGGAGACCTAGAATCCGATTTCCCTGCAACTTTCTAGATTATAGAGTCCCAAAAGGACATTAAATTCAAAATATGTCAAGTCTTCCTCACATCCATATACATAAATATCATATTTTGTGATTCTTATGGAATTATAGGATTGAAAAGGTGTAAATCATGAAATTATAGATTTACGGTTATTTATTCAAGATGAAATACATATCTTGCAGCTTTCTGATATTCAGGCACCCTCTAATATTTACCCTGATGCTAATTTTTCTGAGGTAGGGAAATATATTTTGGGTATGAAGATGTTGATATATGAAACTGATGATTAGATCCCAACCAAAAATTAGGTAACTGATATGTTGGCTTGAGGTGTTGTTGAGGGAATAACTAACCCATATAACTATGAATGGGATGAATTCATCGAAGTTGGTGATGTAAGTCACCTTGATTTTCCTTTGAAACCAAAATCCTTTTTGTTTGTAGAGTAAATAGTAATGAGGAACCACTTTGAATTATAGAAGTTGGTGTCACCAGAACCATCCTCTTCTGATACACCTCAACAGACACCCCAATCAAGATTGATAAATTTACTTATAAGCATGGGGAGTTATCTTCAGGTCAAAGATTAATGGAATGGGATATGGAGGGAGACCATTTCCTCCTCATATGCCTATATTCTTGAGAAGATTGTCAAGGTCCCCTCACCAACTCTGGTAAGGAAATATAAATTTCAATGTTTCACGTTATTGTATAGAAGGAGAAGGATCCAAGTAATGTAAGATTCATATCATAAGGTGGCATGTACAGATATATAACTTTTGGTCCTTATGATATTTATGATCTGTAACATATACTGAAGGACCCTAGGGAGACCACTGCTGACCCAACTATTGTCTCATCGAAAGCTGGTTTATGTCTTAGGTAATTGGAAGTGGATGTCATTCTAGGTCCCGAGCCTAATGTCCCATGTGTTCCCTTGGGTGAGGCTACCTTGAGGCTAGGGACATTAATTCATGAAATCTTAAATCTTGACATGATAGTTGAATACATTCTCACAAGTATTAATATTCCCAACTCTTTAGAAGATTTTGAGGAATTAAATAAAGAATTGGATGGATTTGAGTCTTTATTTTCAAACAACCAAGCTTTATTCCTGATGATATAATCATGTCTACTAAATTTGCATAGCTCTTTCCATGGAAAACATCATCATGACAATGTGTGACCAGGGCATTGAGATCCATCCTACTCCCATTGTTGAGGGTAAAATAACCTAGGTCCACAAAGTGGGAGATTCTCAAAATCCTTCTTTCATGACCCGAAATAAGTCGAGTCTCAATCCATAACTACCCCAAGACCACCTCCATATGACAAGGGGTGGAGAAAAGTTTCAAAGGAATAACTAACTCAAGCAGTCCTTTTCCTAAGAATTTATACACACACACACAACCAACTCTTGAAAAAGTGTAGAGGGGAATAAGGAAAAGATGCAACTCTGATATAAAGTAAATCAAATATTCATGAACCTCAAGATTGAAAAAATTATAGTAGTGTAAAATGAACGGTAAAGGGGAAAAATACAGGCCTAAAAATAAATATGTCATAACCTAACAAAACTAGAAAATAGAAAATAGTCCTGAGATCCCATATCATATATCCCAAGCTACGACCACCGTATGCAGCCCAAGAACCCAGTATATCTAAGCTCCTCTTAAGTCATGGTTGAACTGTTTTTCATATACAAAAGATACAACATGTGTGGGAGAATCCCATACATGAGTCAGTATATACATACTCAGTAGAATGCCCTAAAAGGGTGGAGGGGGGTAGTAAGAGATACAACTAAAGAGGAAAATATTAGATAAAAAAGGTATAGTGAAAGAGTACCAATGAACCCAAAAAGAGTGTGAAATAAGCTTTTCCAAGCATAAGGTGAAAAACATGGTTAGTAGATGAACTACTCATTGATCCTTCGCTACCTATAGTAGGATATTATACTCATACAACTATGAGAAACTAAACATGGAAACCATGTGGCATAACCAATAAATCTTCACCTATCCTGGAAGGAAAGTATAAAAATCCATGGTGTGAATATAGAAGAAAGAAAATACATATATATTCAGTAAAAGATTCCCAGATGATGGGGTAAGGGGTTCTTCATCTCACATATTGTCCCAAGAAGAAGAATCGCTAACAATTCCAAAAGTCCATCAACAAAGCCCATAATCTCATGCATCTTCCCTAAACAGACAAGTATTAGAAACCCAATCACCACATCTGCATACCATCTTCTTTGGATGGAACTAAATCACCTACAAGGTTTTAGGTCACATCACAAGAATTCATCTTGGTGGGTAAAATGTTCCTCTTCCCTATGAGTTCAAGGCTAGGTCAAACCACATCTCTTCACTATACTGCAAAGTTGAGGGGCCACAATATTTAGGGCATAATAATGATCCAATAGTGAGATAATAAAATACTATAAAAGTGATATTAGGAAAATATATATTTTACATTTAAAATAATGTGATTTTACATTTGTTTTATTAATTTTATGGTGCCTTAGTGGACCCTCGAAGACTTATAAAATAATTTAACTTTTTAAAATGATTTCCTTGAGAGTGTGACACACCTCTACATAAGCAAGCCTAATATTTTAATAAGTTCGGACATTTTACTTATAAAATAATTTTTTCCACTCTAATTTTTCAAAACCCATGGGCAAAGACCATGGGTTGGTTTGTGGTTTTGAGTATTTAATTATATATATTCCAAAACCTAAGTTTGTGAAATATTAAATAATTCCCCTCTCTTTTCCTATATAAACCCGCCCAATATCCCACTTATATTCACTAAAAACCCTTAGATCACATCCCTAATCTACCCTTATCTCTCTAGAATCCACAAAAGTCACACCAATATCTCAATAATTCTCTCTCAAGCCTCTTATAAGCCTTTGAGATCACACTTCCAAGGAAGGGATCCTCACTTTTCTTCCTTTCTTATTTATGTCCAAGTTTCCTCATATTGTTATTACATTTTATTTTCAATTAAAAATTTTGAGGTATGATTTTTCACCCCCCCCATATACATCTATAATTATGTTTTAATGATTATATACCCCTTTATCTCTTATTAATGTCTCCCATGTACACCTGTTACCATACCGAAATTCCATACGGAATTTCTTCCTCTCTCATTTTTGTCCAAGTCTCTTTATGTTGATATACCCTTTTATTTTCAATTAAAAGTGTTCAGGTATGATTTCTCACCTTTCCTATACCTCAATCCTTATGTTTGAATTATGATAGACACATTTCTCTATCATTAATGCTTCCCATATACACCTATTATAATACCGAAATTATGTAATGGATTTCTCCCTTTCTCTTTTTTTTCAAGTTTCTTTATGTTGATATACCCTTTAATATTTAATTAAAAAATTTGGGGTATGATTTATCACCTACCACATAATTAAACCATTATGTTTGAATGATGATATACCTATTTCTCTCTCATTAATCCCCCCCATGTACACCCATTTCCATGCCAAAATTTAATAAGAGCCATTCGATTTATCTTCTTTCTTAAAGTTTCTTTATTATATTACAAACTCTATTTACAAATTACATGTGTTCGTACATATATTTATATGAACCAATTAATTTCCATTTCATGTACATGTGATCAGATACACCTATCTCTACCATCAACTATTTTTATGAATGATTATGTGATGTTGTTATCCTGTCGAAATTGCACTGCAATTTTCCATATCAAAATCATCTTGTAGTGAATAACATTCCAAATTCTCAATCAAGGGTATTCACCTTTATGAACATGTACTTATTTATTATAGAGTTTTATGTATGTATTCGACATTACTTTATCGTGGAATAAATGATGATGTTTAATGATTCTGTGTTATATGATCCATGTGGCACACTTATGAATGAAATGAAATGTTTATAAAGGGTTTGTCGTAATAGAGCACCAATACTTTAGGTAAAGAATAGGATCATGATAGATGATGTGAAATGTGTTTTGAATCATGATAATTCATGAACAATAAGGGTTTACTCATACTAATTCAAGTTCAATGAGGTTTTACTCACTCCCAATGTTCAATGAGCCTTAGCTCATGCTAGTAACATGTTAAATGTTATTGTAACAACCCCATGTTATGATAATAATGCTATATCATGACTTTATGTTCATGTTTCTCTTATTCTCCATTTATATGCCTATTGCCTAACATGTATTGTATTCTTTATGTTATACCATGTTTACTCTCTTACTGGGCTTTATAGATCACCATTTTTTTTGTATATCCTCGGGTTATCCCATGAAATGCTAAGTATAAAGGAATCACTACTGGAAATGTGACCTTTCCCAACACTTCAATACCCCCTTTCCCAATGGTTTGGCCAAACCATTGGGAAATACCACTTTGTGGCCACTTTTCCCAACGGTTTTCCAAAATTGTTGGGAAAGGTCCAATTTGTGGCCACTTTTCCCAAAGGTTTGGCCAAATCATTGGGAAAGAGTAGGCTTTCTCAAAGGTTTGGCCAAACCGTTGGGAAAGGTCTAATTTTTGGCCACTTTTCACAACAGTTTGGCCAAACCATTGGGAAAGGGTATGCTTTCCTAATGGTTTGGCCAAACCATTGGGAAAGGTCCAATTTGTGGCCACTTTTCCCAATGTTTTGGCCAAACCATTGGGAAAGGGTAGGCTTTCCCAACGGTTTGGCCAAACTGTTGGGAAAAGTCCCCTAAATATCAACATCACTTCCCAGATTCTAGGGACCTATACCAACGGTTGTGACAACCGTTGGTATAGGTCCTTTTATTTTTTATCAGATCCCCTTAACCAGAACATTCTATAAATCAAAATTTAAAATAATTATGATAGTACATATATATATTTATGAAATTATGTTCACAAAAGTCATGTTAGGTTAGTGGTTAGGTTGTTCAATGATAAATCAGGAGGTCTTGGTATCAAATCCCAGCGAATGTTTTTTTTGAAATATATATACCAACAGTTTTATGGAACCGTTGATATAGATTTTCATATTACTTATACCAACGGTTTTCAAAACCATTGGTATAGACCTATCCCAATGGCTTACTTTCTTACGGTTCTCCAAACCGTTGGTATAGGCTATACCAACGGTTTGGAGGCCTATACCAACGGTTCCAAACCATTGGTATAGGTTAGTTTTCCAGTACTTAATGTTGCGGTCATGTAAAAGATTTTTTCAATAAAGATGTTATATTTTATGTCTTAAGTTGTCATGTAATGTTCTTAATTTCCCAATACACTAGACCTCTCGATCCTCAAAGTTGTATTAAGTAGAATTTTATGCAATAATTCATGTTTAAATATGTAATAAAGAGTAGGGATGTTATAATATACTTGGATTTAACCCTATAAATAAATAGTTCACCTTGATTTCAGTGTTGATGGAAAAGTTGGATGTGTACCATGTATTCCCTAAAAAGTTTACCTCATACACCCTGATAGACTCATCTTCATTTTTCTTCAATTCGAGGAAATACCTCTCCATTTTAAGATAGATAATTTAGGGAAAATATTATCTTGAAATATTCCCATAATGTGGAATAAATTTCTTATTTTTACTTCATGTTATTGATCAGCATCCCCCACTAATCGGTTCCCCCCTCCTTGTGATAAATTTTCATCATGACATTCTATTATTCTGAGCAATGGAGGATAGATAATATATTCTTAAATGAGTTAATAAATTGTTTTTTGATGAGAGGATCATAAGATCCACTAAATATAGGATATTGTTTTCATAAAATACTCAACTGCAACTTTATCTTTCTTGGGAGAAGGATTCAATTCTACATGATTTAAGATATTATTCAAAACTGTATCAAGTTGATCCAATACTACCATGAATATCACGACTCCTGATCCAATGAGTCTAGGCATATCATTTGGTATACCATCACATTTCTTATCAAATTTATCATTTTAATGATTTCTCCTATTTCCCACCATTTACTAAAATAATAAAAAATAATATGAGAATAACTGACAAACATACAAAAGGAAAAATTATAAACATTGAATTAATAACTTGTAAATGTTAATTATATCCTAAATTAGCAGTCTCTAGGTTCCATTCTAGGTTATCCATGTTAATTTTTCCGATTAAGTTTTCTAACCTAACAATTTTTAAATGTCCTTAATAATGTATTATAAATATTTTTTTATTTTCCAATGCATATCCCTGGGAGTTTCAAACTAGGTTTTTAGTAAGTCATTTTTTCTTTCACTAGGTGAAAATTGAGTGAATTACCAATGTGACATTTTTCAGGTGTATTTTCCCTAGGTAAAAATACACTATATCCACTTCCACTTATAGAATATAGATGTGGATATAATTTCTTTGGAACCACTCACTCTATACTTCACCAAAATTTCAGTATATTTTCATATACTTATAATTATCTATAGGGTTCTCATTAAAGTATTATATACCTAATCTCCAAAAATAACTATACTATAATTTGAAACCAACTATAGTGACCCAAGAATTTTTACAAAAATTAATAAAATATTTTTAACATAAATATCCATTAATAAAAAACAAGGATAAAAAATTCTAGTGTCTTTGGAATACTAGGTATGTAAAAAATAAACATGAAAATAATGCATCCTTATTTTAATCTTCATAATGAGCTCCAAAATCCATTTGATCTCCTAAAACTACATGGTATATCCTGGGTAATACATAGAAAAATGGGTGAGTTAAAAAACTAGTGAGGGAATAAACATGATACGGAAACATAACATATGATTCAAAGGTATAACATGATATCAAAAAAGAGAAGGCTCGTGAGTAATAATATTGGATAATAACAAAAAGATCATGGTATCAAGATATCATGGGAACATAGAAAATTTGTAAGAAATACAAAACATGACATGTATATAAGTCAAGGCTAATTACCAAGACAACATCATGTTGTGGGCATAATCTCATAATGGATTAGGTTTTCTCTCAAATACCAAACATAACATCTCAAGAGAAAAAAGGATTTACCCAATGCATTGGAGTGTTATCGGAGTAAACGCATCATAAAATGTTCGTTATTATGTTTTTCAAAAAAATTAAATCATTCATAAGGCATAAATATAATAATTACCTATAAAAATAAAATGTTTTGAATAATATTGCATCATGTCATAATAAAAATAGATTTCTTAAATAAGGAATATGAGAAATGATCACAAAGAATGTATTAACCAACCAAAGGAAGGTATAATAAGCTAGGTATATAATTGAGATACATATATATTGAATTTATAAGCATTCTATAACATTAAAGTGATATATAAAGTGAGTTAGAGAGAGTATGTTCATAACTCGAAGAAAAGGGTGGTTTAGAGAGATCTATTAACTTGAGTCTGAATTGTCAAGTACGTTAATAATCTTCCTAAATAATAAATTTATATTAATTATTCAATTTCATAAAAAAAAAACTTTTTCATGTTTATTAATTCTTTTATTTTATTTAATATCAATTTGTATTCAATTACTTAATCATTTAGGTTCATGTCGAATTTTTTGATGATATTTTGTTCACATGTCCAAAATCACTTTTTTATGTTTAAAAAGGTAAAATAGATTATTATTGCATCATCTCTTAAATAATAATCCTTACTAATTGTCATTTTTTTCATAAATTATAATTTTTAAACCAACTATGAAACAAGGTTTTGAAAAATGAACTATATTGCATTCATGGAGATTTTAGGTCGTACATACGCATGAATAACGTTTCCATTTTTCAAAAATCATGATTGAAAAAAGGTAAGAATTAATTTATATTTCCATGATGATAATTTTATAATAAATATCATATTATATTTTAAATACACTTATATATACCATCCATGTGTTGTGATGATGAAAAACTAACCACCTCTCTTTGTGGATGTGGTAGTCCACACATACGCAAAAATGGAGATATCATTTTTCAATGAATGGAAAGGTAAAAAAATATATGATATATTACTTTTAAATAATTATAAATGTTTCATGAATATCATAAATCTACTTTTAATCTGTCATTATAATCATCTGTGAGAGGCGGTTATGGATAACGAATTACATCAATTCGTGAGGCAGTAATCCACCGTACACATGAAAGATGATTTCATTTACCATTTTATGGAAGAGGATATGGGTATATATTATTCAATTAACATAATAAAATCTACATATATTGTAGATATTTATGTTATTGTATCATCATGGTTGAAAAATATTTGGAAGAAGAAATAAAACAAAAACACTTGGTTAATAATGATACCTCTTCTTTGGACAACCACATTAGGTATACATGAAAATCCTTCATGGTATTTGTTATAACAATAAAAATGCATCTAAGATGTGGGAATGGATATAAGAAAGGGATTTGGGTAGGGTTTTGTGGAAACAAAAGGCTTTTTAAGTGTGAAAAAATTGGATAGGAAGTTCCCTTTTATAAGTGAGGGGATGGAATCTTTTGGAATTTCTTAAAATATTAAATTAATATAAATTAATTTTCATAAATCAAAGGATCCCAAATAATATAATTATAAGGTAGTATGATCATGTGAAAAAATTCAATCATCCAATAAAATATTTATGATTTTATATTTGGTTTTTAGCCTTATATATTTGTTTTACGTTAACCCTTTTTAAAAATTACCATGATAACAATGGTTTTTACTCTATAGGGTCAAGATAGTTACTATAAAAGAGAAATTATCCAATAAATAGGATATAAATATTATTTATTATAAAATAATATTATTATCATTTTTTAGAACTATTCATTTAATTTGTCTTTGAAAACAATATGAAAGAAATGGAATTCGAATCTAATAATTTCAAACATCGCTAACATTTATATTTATCCATAAAATTCATGGAACTCAATAATTCATTGAATTTATATTACTTTTCATATTTTAAAAAAATTATTTTATTTTTATATTAATTGAATAAATATCTTGACTCTGTTGCATAATAATTTAATGTAATTATTTTATTACAAAAAAATTATAAATAAATTACTATAATAAAAACTCATTTAGCTTTTAAATGACTATTTAGAACTAAAGATAAGTTTTTTTATCCCTATCATAAAATATTATAGTTATTAAAAGAAACAAAGTTTCTGTTTCGTCTTTATCATTTAATTAAATATTATAAAGGTAAAAATCAAGGAAATTTGGAATCAAGTGGCCATATATTCGAGACATGGATGGAAAAGGTCAAACTAAACTCATCCAACAGGATAAGGTAAAGTGTTATGGTCAATATTTTAATCCTTGTCATATTATTTTTAACCTTAATTTTTTGATTTACCCTAACTACGGTGATAATTATTTACCATAGTTACTATTCATAATGAGTAAAGATAAATGGAGTCTATTTTCCTATTTTGACCCTTGATTTCAAAAATAGAATCCATTTTTCATAATTTAATTAATACAAGTGGTATAATTCAATTTATAATGACACCCATGATACGTGATGAAAAATAGGCTTTTAGAAAAATTCATTTTTAAGTATAAAAATGAAATTTTACCAAATTCTAGCCTAAATATAATTAAAATGTAATTAATTAGACTACATATAAATAAATAATACTTATTTTAATTTTAAATAAAATTATATCATAATAGAAATTATAAATTATTTAATTTTTTAAAAATAAATGGCAGTTTTATAAAAAGTGATATTCTTCTCTATTCATTGAAAAATCATTCTTTTCAGAAAAATACCAAAATTTCACCCTAAGATAATTTTTATATGATGATTTAAAATTTGATATATTTTTTTAAAAATGCTATTTTATTAATTTCTGGAAACTAATTATAATATTCACTCACAAAAAGAAATAAAATTTCTTTTGAAGAAAACATATTTTTGAAGAATAAAATGACTATACTAAATATTGAGTGAGTATTTACTAAGTAGTTATCAATACTAAGTAAGACCATTATATATGTTTCATAATTTATTTTATAATATTCATGACCACTAATTAAATGACTAAGTTATAATGGTTTTATTTAAACAATAATATTTCATGGTTTATTTAGTCTCGAGGTTGTGTGTCGTTTGCGCTATCAAACACAATTTTCTTTTTTAAAAACTCAGAGTGTTATAAGCCAAATAATGTTTTATAATGTATCTTGATGATTAAATTCTATATGTTTGGGAGGTTTTAGAACCCCCAGAAATATTCCTAGGTATAAACCAATTTAAATTATACTAAACCAGTTTAATTATTATTTATTTTCATGTATTTTTATTAGTTTAAATGTTTCAAGGGATCAAGAGTATTTATTGACCTGATTTAAGTGGTGAAACAATGTTTTGTGACATGATTAAGGGGTTTAATCATGTTTTGAATCATTTAATGGAAACTTTCTCAAGTTTTTTAGTTTCATATATGTCTCTGAGAAATGTTGTGAGGGTGGGATAGTGATATTCAATCCTAGAGGTCGTGCGGTTCAGAAGAGACACCTCGAGATACTTCTTATGGTAGAGAAAGTGGGGATCTTGTAGTTTCCCTCATAAATGTTTAGGCTCATTATGGTTTATATTTTTTATAGAATATGTATAATCTATTCATTTTTTACTAATAGTGATAACGGGACAATCTTGGAGTAAGTTTGGGAGGAGTAAGATGGACCAACAACTATTTGGGAGTTGTAGTCATTAATTCAAGTTGTGACACTGTGTGTCACACTATAAAATATCATCTTCAAGCCTCAGAGAGTGCTTAAAAAAATTCATAGTATAAAAACATGATTCACATAGTTAATTTTCCCTAGTCATTGTATTAAAGTGTTTTAAAATAGGGTACACATCCAGAAACCCCTTATTTTCTTTTTCTTGGACTCCCCTCTAAATTTTTAAAAATTTTAACTTTTAAGGGATATTCTCCTTAAATTATTGGAAGATAAAAATTTCATTCATTGTTATTTATTCCTATCAATAATTTTAAGCCTCTCCATGCCCAATACAATTATACTTTTTCTCTATTCCTATCTCATTTCTCTAAATCCATAATGCGGTGTTTTTGGAATCTAATTTAGGGATATTAGATCATTGGAATAATTTTAATTGGGTTTTATTGGTGTTTAAGATTTGTTATGTTTGAGGTAGGTGGCCTATAATATTTCCTAAAATTTTTTATTTTTTTATTAGTTCATGCATTATAAGGTCACATCAATTTACCATCTGTTCAGACTAAAATTAAAATATATAATTTAAATCATATAAATTATACTAAGTGATAACCCCTTGAGTCATATATGATTCCTAATTATAAAGTAGCCCATGAGTATTCCTTGGAATGAATATATTTCATGGAATGTATTAGAAAAATTGATTAAACAAGAATGGTGTGACATAAAATGTAAATAGAAAATGTTGGTTTATAAAAGAGAGAATTGTGAATGTTGAAAATTTTGAAGGATGATGTATGATCAATGATTAATATTGTTTTGGTATAAATGGAAAAAGGGATTCTGATGAAATAATAAGGTAATAATGAGATATTGATTAATTCAATGTGGTCGGTCATAGGGCATGGTTCTAAGGTTGGTGTTTCCTTTGGGCATCTCTTATATGGTTCCAGAGATGGATTCCTTCTGGGTTTTATCTTTTGTTCTAGGATAGATAAATTTCTCTAGGTGTGATTTTTGATCTAGTATAGGTATATTTCCCTAGTTATGTTCTTTTATTTCTGTTCTAGGTATATTTCCATAGGAGTTATTTGATCATGGGTATAGGTTTATTTATTATTAATGGATACTCATTATTCAAAGATAGCTAGAACTATCCAAGTCTAATATAGTTAGTCTCAGGTATCATAACAAAACTCAAGGATCAATGATGTTTAATTATTTACATTATGCTCCAATTATAAATGTTTATATATATATATTTCACATCATCATGCACTTACTCGGCCTAGATATATTTATATATATCATTGGTGGTGGCCTATTGTGGTGTAATCACACCTTGATCAGGCTATAGTTTGTATTCAAGAAGACATCATGACTATAATATAAGAAAAGGGAAACCACCCTATGGTTGATGCATGATTTGGGATTATAAGTTGGATCATGGGAGTTTAAGATTTTTTTCAGGATTCTTATAGATTAATATTTTGTTCTTTGATATATTTATGTATACAATATATTGTTGAATGATTTTTTGACATGTATATATTTCATTTTGATATAGCATGGTTTTGATATTTTATATTGAAACCTATAGGGATTTTGGTTTATTTATTAATATGGATACTTATATATTTTCCTTTATTTATTCTATTATTTATCTTTGATATGGGGTTATAGTATCCCTAAAGTACCACCTTAGACCCATGATACTAGTCAGAAACTTCTGTTATATGAGGAGGTGCACTTGAGGTCACGTAGATATTTCTAGTATGGCACTCATTAGTGTCCATGGACATGGGGATGTAGTTTTGCTACTCCACTAAACTACCCAATTTTTTCGGGTTGTTCTCACATTTGATACTTTATAATGTATTCCAAGTTTTTTCAAGATACATTTCAAATTCATGTGATATATATTCAGTTTCATTATTGAACTCAATACCTTGATCTACCTAACACGCTAATTTACATTCATTCATTGGTATCATATATAATATCTCATAACTTTTTTATTGTGACATGTGGGTAATATACCCTTCATTATAATATAATAATCATTATAAAATAACAAATAATATTTTTCACCATACAAATAATCATGTATAAAATCAACTAAATTAGAAACTCTTATTCATTTAGCTTTGAGAGTTATTCTCACATATTTACATTCCTAAAAATAATAACATATATGAGATATTCTTCTCATCAAATTTAGTAATTCATGAGAAAATTTTAACATTTTTTAAAAATAATTATAATTAATATTCCTCAATATTTGGTACTATAAATTGATTTCTTCATCTATGTAAATAAAATATGATTTTTATTTATTTTCCAATAAGTTTAAATACCCCTTTTATATTATGAATTTTATGATTTTTACTTCATTTCTTCCTTTATTCACATTCACAATATTTGTGAACTTCACATTGGGGCCATAATCACAAAGATAAATCACACTATAATTTTTTTTTAATTCATCAACTTAGGTAAAATCAGTCTTTTCAAAATCATTTCTTCTAATATTCAATTTACCAATTACCATTGTAGAATAAGAGACCTATAATTTTTTCCTCTCAAGTGATTATAGAAGAATTAAATAAAAAATATAAGAGGGATATTTGAAATTAAAAATTCATGGGATAAGGTTGAATCATTAAAACGTAAAATAAATATAAAAATATCTAGACTCAAACACTACCCTCAAGATGGGTTTTACTATCTTAGAAACATAAAAGAAAATAAATAAAATACTTTCAATACTTCCCCTAAAGATGGACATACCAATATTGGTACATAAAAAACAAAAAATATATATAAACACGTGGATCCTCATATGTATTCCCTGGTGGTTTTTCTCTATCCTCCTATTCATGAAGTCTTTAAGATGGAAATGATTGAGAAATTATTGAGGCTGATAAAGAATAAATGGACACCATAGAAATTCCATGATAATGATTAAAATTTATTAAATATTCTAGATAAAATGATTATAGATGATAATACTCAAAGGATTAGATGAAAGTTCCCCAAAATAATGAACCTGAGAAGTTTGAGTGTATAATGAACCACATTATTATATGTTGTAAAATTCATAGTGAATTTGAATTTTTAGTCCCAAAGAAGGGTAAATTTTGGGAATCCAAATTCATATCATTTTTTTGGGAGTTAAAATGTCTCTAGGGGATTTATTATACATGTTTAGAGGCTTGGAATGTGTTTTTAATGATTCAGTTAATATCGAAGTTGGTTCAGGGTGACCCATTCACTAGTTTTGGATATATATAGCTCAATACACCATGATAGGTATAGGTCATTTCATGTTGAGGGGCTATCCATATGGTATATTCCATGTCCATTTAGTATCGTGGTGTGGATGGATTTTGTGTGGATTTTTTTGGATAAGGTAGAAAAATTAGGCATGGATGTAGCATCGTAGTGTGGGGTGTCACACTGTGAAGGTGGATTATGTATGGGGTTTGTAAAACCTTATATTTGTTATTTATGATTTTTCATAGAATAAATCATTTCATGATGTGACCTATAGGTAATAACTAGATGGTTTTAAATGAGGGAAGTGTTGTGGTGTGTAGAGTGAAGGTCACACCACAAGAGAGGAGACCAATCTTGGGAGGCCTAGACCTTTCCTGGGGAAGGTGAATCATACCATAACATATAGGGGTCAAAATTAAATGGTTCATGTCTAAGGGTCTATGCCTCATCATGGGGGAGGTCACTCCATAACCAATAAAGGTCACTTCATGATAGATATTGGTAGGTTTTTTGAACCCCCTGTTAGAGGTAAGTCGTGTCGTGACCTTGGAGGTTCACGTCATGACCCAACCTCTTCAATTTTTTCTTAACATGGGTAGACTTTACATTATAAATTTATTCCCCTTTTGTTTTTAGGTCAATTAGGGTATTAGAAGAAGTCTATTTCAGATATCTCTCCCCCTTTCTTCATCTCATTCAATCCCCCTTATAGAGTGGTGGTTTTGTGAGGATTTTGGGATAATTCTAGATGAGGTATTCCCTTAAACCCTTTCAATTTTATTTTTCCTTCATTGCCTTATGATTTGGAATGATTGGGGCGACGTATTTGACACTAATTCCACTTTAACATGTTCAAATTTATCCAAAAAAATTGATTTTTTCTATTTTATGGATAGAGGGTGTTCTATGGTGAATATTGCACACTGTATTTCAACATTTGGACTGAGGTATATTGCCTCAAGAATTTATTTAGGGTTTTTATAGAAATTGGGTTTCATTGACCATTCCTTTGGGTATTTAAATTATATATTTTATATGGCTTAGTAATTATTGTGTGTAAAGAATATATCACACCTCATTGCTCATAGTTTTGATACCATTATTCTTTCTAATGTGTTTTTAGGAGATTATTCCTATTGTTTTAATTTAAATGATTTATTATAAATAGTTTTAATTAATTTTTTGGATTTTATGAATTGAGATAGGAACTTGGGGGATGTTATGATCTTGGAAAAGGCATGGAAAGGCTTGTAAAGAATTATAACTTCATAATGATGTTGGTATACCCTAAACTTATCCCTAACGTTTATGCAAGTGATATGTGGTATCTCGACATATATGCTATTTTACATAAATTTAAAATTAATTTTTCCATTGAATTTCCATGATAAAGATTAAATTTTATTGATACATGATGGATCCTTCAACACTAAATTCTCAGTCATTGATGGTTAAGGGATTGACTATAAACATGTGTAAAGTTAAGCACGGACCATAGAGGGGTATTAATACAAAAAATGGATCATATTGGACCTTGAGATAGGTTTATTTTATCCTTATTAGGTAGTTATGGTGATATACTTGAAATGGTTGTCCTAGGGATAGGCAGGGTGGGAACATGAGTTATCTTAGAGCATTATGGATAGGTGATGAGGTCTGTGTATCTGACTGCATATACCTTATAGACCTTGGTTTAGTTGACTAGAGAGTGGGGAGAGTGTTCCTCCACTAATAGTATATGAATACCCAGCTGGTTATACCCTATATATGAATAATGAAATTGTTGTGAGTGAGGGTATTAACCTAGATTTAATTTGGAATTGAGATAGGTGTTATTCCATCTCACTAGTGTGATTCCACTATATTATTACCAATTAGGCTGATTAATACATGATCTAAATACGAAAATATCATGGGACATTATTTATATTGAGATATAATCTTTGAATTGAGGGTTGTGAATTAGATAGAGGAACCCATGTGGGGTTTCTTAACTAATATGTGTCCTAGGGGGCCATTATGGGTGCTCTATTCTCAATTTGACCCTAGATAAGGTTAGTACAAGTAAGATAGTATGATTATATCCAAGTATAAAAGCATTGATGAGAAGAGGTTGTGCATTAATAGGCCAACCTAGGAAAATTATGTGGGGTTTAGGTGATTAAATAAACCTTTAATTGTGATATATATTATTTATGGTTTTAGGGAGAGGGTATACCAAGGTTTTACATAATATGATATTCAAGGGATAAATTCTATTCCCCCTAATATATATTTTATATTTCCAATTGGGATGTGTTTTTTCTTGATCATATATTATGAGATGTTTTGGGGTGGTTCTTTTCTCCCTCCAATGTGAGAAATGAGATTATAGGTTTGGATACTTTCCCTTGATGTGATATGTGATTCTGTGGTGGATTACTTTTCCCCTAATGTAGTATGAGATTATGAGGCACCCTTTGGATATGATATGAGATTCTACGGTGGTCCACTTGTCTCCCTAATGTTTTATTAGATTCTATATAAGGATGTTTTTCCCTTTATGTGGTACGAGATTTTAAGGATCATCACTTTTCTCTATGATGTAATATGATATGATAATGGGGTGGAACTTATCCCCTTGATAAGTATATATATTGTGAGTCTAGATTCTATGGTGGGGAATCTTCCCCCCTGATTTCTATGCATCTTTTACAAATACATTCAACATTGGCTAAAGTAGGTATGGTCAAACTTAGATTTTACCTTAGAATACAAGGATTGATGGTGATTATTTTATTATGATTTTATATTTTATTTCATTATCCTAAAAATATATCATCCTCAAAAACAACATGGGTTTATAATGTAATTTTTCAGTGGTTCTGGTGGTACAACCTTCACGTCATACCCATATTTCCATGTCCTTTCAAGGATGTTTACAATTGGTTTTATTCATAGAGATGGAAACACCCAACGGTTCCCTTATTTAATATTCCTTACAAAAATTATTTCCAAAAGAAGGTGTTCATTGGGAAATGACTCCAACAATGATTAAATAATCAAATTGGTTTGTAGGATGGGATTTTGGACTCATCGCTCCTTTTGAGGGTAACTATTACCTACTATAGGAATCTATTATAGATTTAATACATGTTCATGAATCCTTTATTAAATCCCAAATATGAAATGGTTCACCATTGTATTAATAATTAGTTGTTATAAATTATTGGTTTTAGAATCATATTTATGTATCCAGGATTCTCCATTGACTGAGACATCTGTATGTTTCCAAGGTTCTCCATTAATGGTACCCTTTTGTACGTATATTAGAGATACTTATGTCCTTTATTATTATGATTTCGGTTTTAATCTACACAATAGTTTGATCTAGATTTTATAATCATCTAGGAATATTGAAGTTGTTTTGATTTTGGGATCAATCCCATGAGATGGGATTCATAAATATCCTTGTGAAAGGAATCAAACCCCATGTAGTTTAGTGCCACTTAACGGGACACATCATACCTTTTAAGGTCATGTGATGAGGAATAGACTGTGTAGTTTAATGTCATGCGGTAAGGATGTATAGTTTAAAGGTGTCTAGTCAAGGGCTGGTGTGGGACTTACACCAAAGTTGATTAAGGGACCTAGAAGGTAAATAAGATCTAAGGCTAGATATTACACAATTGGTAATATGAATCAGATAATATTAGGGTGAATTGGAGTGTTGGTTATGAACCTCAAGGATGCTTTCAATGTATCCTATTTTCATAGGAATCAAATCCCACATAGTTTGGATATGTTAGGGATTACAAATATGGAGTAAGTATATGTAAATGTGAGAGAAGGATCTAGAAAATGACTCTCAATCAAGATAGGCAAGTTTTTACCCGTGGTGATTCCACAATTTGGGATTACATGTTCACTTCTCATACACCTATGAGTGTGGAATGGTGTAATCAAAATCATGGTAGAGTGGAAATCCATAGGTCCAAGGGGTTAACTTCATTGAGAATATGGCCCTTTGAGGTGATGAAATGATTTTGGGGATTAAAAAAATAAGAGTACATGAGGGAAAGAGAGAGAAAGATCTATAGATTGAATCTCATCTCAAGATATTTATTTGACCATGAGGATTTCATGATTATCATTAAATTTTAGGCCCATGTGACTCATTATTGGTGATATAAACAAGGGGGACTATAAGATATAGAAAAAAAACAAAATATCCTTCAGCCACCGGTGGATGAGGTCAGGGCTTCATACCATAAGAAAGACCAAGGAATTTCTCCATGAGGGATTCACTAAGAAAGATCCTCCCCTCTTACCCTTTTGGTGGGTATAAGAGAGGATGAGGGAGAGGATACTAGTGAATGATATCACCTCCCAGTCTGAGGAGCCACATGTCACCATTCCTAATGTTGGGATCCTCATAAACATAGGAATTTATGATCAAGAACATTCTAAGTACCCCCATTATTTGGTATATTAATAGCAAGACCTCATTTACCATGGTAATGTATGATTGAGAGGACACACCGGTGTTCCTTGTACTCTAATCACACATATATGGAGGCATTTTAGGAGGACCTGTCTTACTCTCCCATAAACAAGGGATCCAAGGGAAAAGGTTCCCTATCATTAGTGTTTGAAAGATAGTCTAAAGGGTGGCTTGTGCAGGTGAGTACTGGGAGAGAATAAGGTGGCTCGCATAAGTGTGCATTGGGTGAGAAGAAGGTAGATCATATAGGTGAAGCCTATTTAAGATTAATATGTCTCATATAGGGTAAACCTAAGTGATATAGAGGTGACTTTGGGAAATAGAAATCTTGGGAAACAACACTTGGGTGAGGTCTTGATCTCATCTCCAAGGATCTACTTAGGTGTCTTTGCATGAATAATGCTCAAGTCTCGAGCTCGAGAATTATACTTGAACCTAGTTATCTTAGACTAGTGGGAGGTTTCTAATTAGGTAGGTGTTTTGTGTTTAAAATATTCAAATAACTCTAATCCCACTACCCTACTTAATTTCATTTTCTTTCATGGATTGAATATATACCTGGAATGTTTTGAGGACTTGGATAAAGGACAAGGGAAATAGGATCTTTGAGGCCTATTTTGGTAATCTATTCATTGCAAATGATGTTCCCAGGGGTACTATTTATAGAAATAATTATAAAAATGGGTGAAAGAGGTTATCCACGTAGGTCCATCATATAGGTGTCTCTCATAGAGCCTTTTCATAGGTGTTAATACTTCTTTTGATCTACACTAGGCTTGTACGAGCCTCTTGAAACATGTGTGTGGTGATTGAAGGTTGACCTAGGTGATTCCCTTAACATTTCTTCTCACTTTTACCATTTTGAGGTAATTTCTATTAAATCGTTTCATCTCCATTTAAAAAATGTAGTGTCAACAAAATACCCCCTTGAGATTGTTCCTTAGGTATTTTAGTATCTCCAAAAAAATTTTAGTGAATATTACTTTCTCTTTGTAAAAAAGTGGAGTATTTAAAAAGAGTGCATACGTCAATTGAATAGGTTGGTCTGATAGGTCATCCCTAAAATTCAACAATGAAATTCAACCAGGTAGTTCTTAAATGTAGGTTATCTATATAGGTAAACCACATCTATAAATAGAATTGAAATCCTAGTGGTTATTCCTTCCACATCCATTGTTCTCTTTCTCTCACCACTATATTCATTCGTGTTTCCCTTTCCCTCATTTTTCTTGTCATCCACATGAAACTTTTCAGTAATTAACTCATGAAAACACATTGTATGCCTTTATCTATGCAGGTCACTTAGGAGAGTGACATATAGGAGGTCACCCATTTTTCAATATTTTAGAACCTTTTAAAACCAAGATTTTAACATTAATGAAAATTTAAATATACCATTACATATTTGCAATGTTACTCAAAGTGTTTATAATTATCAATCTTTAACTTATGTTAGGGAGATGCTCAAAACTTCTAGGTTGGAATATTATGACATGTGTGAATCCAACCATCTAGACTTAGAAAAATACTTGAATAAGTTCCAACATAAGTAACCATAAAGTGATTATTTTCCATTGTATGACCATGGACTTATAATACATTGATTCATCCCAAAGATATAGAATTATTTTTCAAAGTCCTAGTTCATTGAGTACACCAACTATCCCACTACTAACATATCCTATGAAGGTGTATTTATCAATGAAGGAACAGTTCCTATTTCATGCGTCATGCACCACAACCTGTGTACCCGATATTTGAAGCCTCACACCCCTAAATAAAAACCACACTACTATTAGTTGATCTTCTATGGTTCCTAGAGAGATCAATCAAAAGGATGTAAGGATTATTGAGACTTCTATTCTAGTGGGGGAGTCAAGACTAAGTGGTTGTGGGCATATTGGGTGTGCACACCCTGTGCAGAATTTAAGACGGAGATTAAATAATATGTAATCTATGAAGTTTTCCAGGTGGACTAGGATATGTAAATAAGAATCTGAATATCATCCCTGAGTTTTTAATCTAATGGATCCCCAAACTAACACTTTTCATCTAACATATGGATAAGTATACATTTGTTTATGGTTTTTCTAAAATATCTTAGGAGTGCCCATTATTTGATACATGTATGATAAATTCATAACACTTAAATAAATATAGGATGATGTTGAAAAGACACCAACTATGTATTGAAATATATTGAATTTATACTAGAATATCAAGAAGTAATACCCCCACCCAAGGGGAAATGTAAATTATGATGCATGGATAAAGGCCTTCCTCAAGTTAAAAGGAAAAGTTCCTACCTACCAATGCCCAATAGGATTCCCTTTAGTAGAGAATCGTAGGATTAGAGGAAAATTTTGGCCTATATTAAATCTAGTCCAGTAAAACTGTTGTGGATATAACGTCAAGTCTAACATCCCTTCATGTTTCCATCTTGTTGACTTTCTTGAGATGTGCTTGAGTACCTACTTGTTGTTGGTTTGTGGATATAATAGTGGTGTGGGGCCTAGGATGTTATTTATAGTAGAAAAATTAGTATTAGGGGACTACATAAGGTTGGATTCCCCATTTCTCGGGAAAATATACTGATTATTATTTGAACATATATATAGAAAAGGCATATTACTAAATCTCAAGTCCATTTCAAGTGTTGTGGGAGTGGGTTGTGACACACTTCATCTCTTATGTCATTATGAGTGGAGTTCTAGTTCCTAAAATCTAGTTTCACCCCTTAATTATGGTTTTTCTAGTATTAAACCATTACCTATAAAATATATAAAGGATTTAAAGAATATTAAAGTGCTAGGAGAGTTCAAATTCTTTGAATATGGTGATCATTCTACTAGAATGTTCATTGATAATGGACTTGGTGAGGCTGATCTAAGGTCATACATGATTTTATTCAAAGATAGTGTGTTAGAATCCCATATGTAATGTGATATTATATGTGAATCATATGATCCATATCAATTTTTCAACCAATTTAAGTGTTTACAATAGCCTAATCTTCCCTCCCCCCCAAACAAATTATTTGTTTGAGGAACACCTGATGGTGGACCGGGAATTTTGGATCCTCAAAGCCCTAGAGGTATCCCAAGAATTGATCAGGATACCTTCACCAAGTGTATCCATCAGGCTTAATTCTGGTTACCATAGTGCATGTATTTATTCCCATCCTCAATGGGAATTAACAACAAGTATCCCCCGAGTTAAGGCCATGATGACTAGTAGACATGGACAACACAATAGGAAGGTTCAACCTGGGGGTGATGATGTTGAAGCTCCAAATTCTTCAAAATGATATTTTACATGGTCCATAGAGCATTCTAGTGTTGAAAATATCACATCTTCTAGGATGAGGTGGTATAGTATTCATCAATGGGAGGAGACCTGGGATCTGATTTCCCTGCCACTTTCTAGAGTATAGAGTCCCAAAAGGACATTAAAGTCAAAATATGTCCAGTCTTCCTCACATCCATATACATAAACATCAGATTTTTTTATTCTTATGAAATTATAGGATTGTAAAGGTGTAACTCATAGAATTAGAGATTTATGGTTATTTATTCAAGATGAAATACATATCTTGCAGCTTGCTGATATTCGAGCACCCTCTAATATTTACCCTGATGCTAATTTTTCTAAGGTAAGGAAATATATTTGGGGTATGAAGATGTTGATATATGAAATTGATGATTGGATCCCAACCAAAAATTAGTTAACTGATATGTTGGCTTGAGGTGTTTTTGAGTGAATAAATAACCCATCTAACTATCAGTGGGATAAATTCATCGATGTTGGTGATCTAAGTCACCTTCCTTTTCCTTTGAAGGAAATATTCTTTTTGTATGTTGAGGAAATAGTAATGAGGAACCACTTTGAATTATAGAAGTCGGTGTCACCAGAACCATCGTCTTTTGATACACCTCAACGGACACCCCAATCAAAATTGATAAATTTACCCATAATCCTAGGGAGTTATCTTTAGGTCAGAGATTAATGGAAAGGGGTATGAAGGGAGACCCTTTCCTCCTTATATGCCTATATTCTTAAGAATATTGTCAAGGGCCCCTCACCATCTCTGGTAAAGAAATAAAAATTTAATTGTTTCACATTACTGAATAGATGGAGAAGGATCCAAGTAATGTCAGATTCATATCATAAGGGGGCATGTACAGATCTATATCTTTTGTTCCTTATAATATTTATGATCTAGAGCATACACTGAAGGACCCTAGGGAGACCACTATTGACCCAACTATTGTCTCATAGAAATCCGGTTTATGTCTTAGGTAATCAAAATTGGATGTCATTCTAGGTCCCAAGCCAGATGTCCCACGTGTTCCCTTGGGTGAGGCTACCATGAGGCTAGGGACATTAATTCATGAAATCTTAAATCTTGACATGATAGTTGAATACATTCTCACAAGTATTAATATTCCCAACTCTTTAGAATATTTTGAGTAATCCAATAAAGAATTGGATGGATTTGAGTCTTTATTTTCAAACAACCAAGCTTTATTCCTGATGATATAATCAGGTCTACTAAATTTGTGTAGCTCTATCCATGGAAAACATCATCACGACAATGTGTTACCAGGGCATTGAGATCCATCCTACTCCCATTATTGAGGGAAAATAACCTAGGTCCATAAAGTGGGAGATTCTCAAGAGCCTTCTGTTCTAACCCGAACTAAGTCATGGCTCAAACCATAACTACCCTAAGATCACCTCTATAGGACAAGGGTTGGAGAAAATTGTCGAAGGCATAACTAAATCAAGGAGTCAATTTCCTAAGAATTTGTACACACACACAGACAACTCATGAAAAAGTGTAGAGGGGAAGAAGGAAAAGATGCAACCCTGATATAATGTAAATCAAATACGCATGAACCTCAAGATAGCAAAAATTATGGTTGTGTAAAATGAAAGGTAAAGGGGAGAAATATGGGCCCAAAAAGAAATATGTCCTAACCTAACAAAACTAGAAATTAGAAAATAGTTGAGAGATCCCAGCTCATATATCCCAAGTTACGACCACCGTATGCAGTCCAAGAACCCAGTATCTCTAAGCTCCTCTTAAGTCATGGTTGAACTTTTTTTCATCTACAAAAGACACAACATGGGTGGGAGAATCCCATACAAGGTTAAGTATATACATACTCAGTAGAATGCCCTAAAAGGGTGAAGGGGGAGCAGTAAGAGATACAACTAAAGAGGGAAATAGTAGATAAAAAATGTATAGTGAAAGAGTACCGATGAACCCAACAAGATTGTGAAATAATATTGTCTAAGAATAAGGTGAAAAACACGGTTGTTAGATTAACTACTCATCAAGTCTTCGCTACCTATAGTAGGATATTATACTCATACAACCGTAAGAAACTAAACATAGAAACCATGTGGCATACCCATTACATATTCACCTCTCATGGAATGAGAGTATCAAAATCCATGGTGTGAATCTATAAGAAATAAAATACATATATACTCAGTCAAAGATTCCCAAATTATGGGGTAAGGGGATCTTCATCTCACAGATTGGCCCAAGAAGAAGAATCGCTAATAGTTCCAAAAGTCCATCAACAAAGCCCAGAATCTCACGGGTCTTCCCTAAACACACAAGTATTAGAAACCCAATCATTACATCTTGATACCATCTTCTTTGGGTGGCACTAAATCACATACAAGGTTTTAGGTCACATCACAATAATTCATCTTGCTGGGTAAAATGTCCCTCTTCCCTGTGAGTCCAAGGATAGGTCAAACCACATCTCTTCACTATACTGCATAGTTGAGGGGCCACAATATTTAGGTAATGATCTCATGCCATGGTATAATAGGAGGGTCCGACTCTTCTAGTAACTAAGGAACTCCACTTCCTATCCCCACTAGAGGGTAAAACTCAATAAAGGTCATCAGGGAGTTCCACTCCCCATCCCTGCTAGAGGGTAATGCCCGAAAGAAGGTTGTTAGGGAACTCCACTACCCAGCCCTGCTGGAGGGTAACACCTGGAAGAACTATCAAGGAACTATACTGACCAACACTAATAGAGGGTAACACCCAGAATAATTCATTGGGGAACTCCACTTGCCAACCCTAGTTGAGGGTAATGTCAGGAAGAGGTCATCGGGGAACTCTATCACCTATCCCTTACAGTGGGTATCACCAAGAAGAACCATTGGGGAACTCCACTACCTAGTCTTGGTGAAGGGTCACTCCTGGAAGAAGTAATTGGGTAACTCCACTTCCCATCCCTACTAGAGGGTAACAGTCAAAATAATTCATTAGGAAACTCCGCTACCTAGCCCTACTTGAGGGTAACACTCAAATGAACCGTCAGGGAACTCCAATTCCTAGCCCTGTTGGAAAGTAATTCCTAGAAAAACATTGAGGAACTTCACTTCCCACCCCTACTATATGGTAACTACTAGAGAAAGTTATTGGGTAACTACACTACCCATCCCTACTAGAGTGTAATGCCCTGAAAAATCTTCATCGGGTGATCCTACATAATCACTTCCATCATCATGGTCACCTCAGAAGGTTTCATGCATGGAACATTTCACATCATAACTTGAAATAAAAATCTGAGGGAACTATCACGTTTTACATAGAATAAAACTTGGTATAGTCTACTCATGGGAAAAAATATAAGTTCAAATAAAGGATATACTAATGTTCAAAAACTCATGAAATGAGACCAAGGGATACATTTCTTGTGAGGGGACCCACATGGAATGTGGTCCCGCTCTATAGTTTTTCGGTGTCCCTAGCCAACACATGTCTCCATACCATGTAGTCGAACATACCATGTATTTGGACTACACATCATGTCCTAGCTAACCAAGACTGGTCTCATGTCATGTGGTCGTGTCCATGTACCAGACCCCATGTTCGTGTACTTTCTACATGACTTATCATCTATGTGGCTCGTTACACGAGTTGTCCAATCAGGGAAGTGGTACATGGAATGTCAGGGTGGACTAAATGATGTGTCTTCCTTTTAATTTCCCAAACACTAGTGCCACTACTGAGGGAGGATATATAGTGTGTGTTTATCCAGGAACATGGTGTGTAGTCAGGATTTCTCCAGAAAGTCCAGATCTGAAAATATGAGATCTATGCTTCATTTCAGGCTGATCCACCATAGATCCTACCATGAAAAGATCCAAAATTAATGTACCTATGGGTCATTCATCTTTTATGATGGTTATTCATTAGAAATCGGCCACCGAAGGGTCTTGAGGTTTTCATAATTTGAATATCACACCACCATGCCACTGTTCATCCTTGATATGTTCTATAACAATGAATAGAGAATCCTTCGTAACGATTTCAGATCTATGATCGTTTCAACAAGCCATTCACGCTTTGTATATTTTTTATGGATCCAGGAACTTGGTCGAGCTCAGGCCACTTGATAAATGTCGAATCAGGACGTTGGGGATCCAACTAGTGAAGAACATGAAGGAATGGGGCAGAAAAGTCATAAGAAAAAAGGTAAAATGATTGAGGCCAAGTGGTCTTGGCCAATATATCAACAATGATTGGTTCAATTAGAAAACAATTGAAACCAAGTAATGTTTCAATACTTAGTCTCATGAAATGGACACAACAGTAGAGCAGATCGAAGAAAGAATAAATGATCTACTCAATACTTTAATCAAGGGAATAAAAACACAAATTGATGAGTCCTACCTCATTTTTGGATTGATCACTAATGAATTACACAATCGTACAATGAATGGAAGGAGTTATTGATTTTTTTTCATCCGTGTCTGATCCTATCTAATGTTTCGTTGTCGTTCACCAAGGGGTTTGTAAATTGACGAAGGGAAAGCTCACTGGTGATTCCAAAAATTGTGAGGCCAACCCTTACCAGAATTACATAATAATTAACTTATATAAATTTTTTATGTTAACTGGATTTAATTAATTAAATAAATAATTAAATAAATTCACTTAAAGTTCTTCCAATGAGCGATGGGTCTGAACGTCCCATGTCGACACATTTTTTATCGTGCCTAGGGTAAACACCACGTTCTAGACTCAACCTTGGTCTTATATTTTTGATATGATCAAAAATTTAATATTTATCTCATTTAATTTAATTAATCATGCACACAAAATATAAAATATGTTTAATATTTCCATAAAATAAATTTTAGGCACACATGGCCTCAAAATCATATGTTGTCTCAACACCCAAGTCTAGAAATATATATAGAAATATTTCAAAGTCTTACAAGGTAAAAACGGGTCTCTACATCATTCCATCCTTAAAAATTTTCACCCTTGAAAAGAAAAACTAGGGAAAAAACTTGGGATACTAAGCCCAAACTTGTCTCTCCCACTCCCATGAACTCTCCTAGACATTTCCCTACTACCACAACACATGAACAAAAGGGATGGTCTTTTGACACAGGTAAATCCTCAATTGTCACTGGGTACTTCATAATGGTAGCTTTACCCTTGATGTCCAGCTCTCCCCAATCAATGACATGTGTGGGGTCATGTACATATCTCCTCAGTTTCCACACATGGAAGAAGTTGTGCACCCACTTTAGCTGTGGGGTTAGGGTGAGGCAGTAATAAACCTCTCCAACCCTATAAATCATGTCCAATGGCTTGATGAAGCTTATGGATAGCTTTCCACTCTAGCTGAACCTCTTCTATCCTCATCATCGGTATTCTCAAAAAAATGTGGTGTCCCTACATAAACTCCAAGGTCCCATGAATGTAGTCTCTGTAGGAATTATTTCTACTCTGGGCCAACTACATCCACTCACGGATGACTTGTACTTTATACATTGTAACTTACACCAACTCTGGGCCCACCAGAGATGTCTCCCCAATCTATGTTTAGTATAAGGGAGACCTGTAGGCTCTCCCATATAAGGTATCAAAAGGTTTCATGTTTATGGTTGAGTGGTAGTTGTTTTTTTACACAAACTCTACTATGGTCAGGTGATCCTCCTAGCTTCAATCGCAGTCCAGCACCCCAGTACTCTGCATATCCTCTATCACATAGATACTGCATTTGGTCTACCCATAGGTATGAATGTGAAAGGTTTTACTCATCCACATCTGGGTCCTTAATTCCTCCACAATGTTTCTACATAATTGTGACATAAATCACTGTCATGATCAGATACAATTATAGAGGGTAATTTTTGAAGGAGAAAAATATCTCGTATGTAAAAATTCCCCATACTCTCCACCAAACTATGCTCCCTGATAGCAAGTAAGTTCACTAACATCATGAGTCGGTCTACTATCACCCAAATGTAATAATAACCCTTAACTGTGTGTGTAATCCCTATTAAACATTACATGGATATGATGTCCCATTTCTACTCTAGGATCTTGATAGGTTTCAAAAAACCTACCAAAACATGGTGATCATCCTTCACATACTGAAAAGTGAGGCACTGAGAGATAAAATCTTTTATGCTTCATCTCATATCGGACCACCAAAAATGCCGCTAAAGATATTTGTACATCTTCTCTGCACTGGGATGTATAGTTAGGGGAGAAGTGTGGAACTCTTGCATAACCTCCTCCTACAACGTGATTGGAACCACTCTTTGGTCTTGGAATACGATGTCATGATTCCCTCCTTCATAATTTTCATCCAGCGAGTGGCCTATGAATATATGATCACATAAGACCTTATAGTTAATGTATTCTAGTTGGTACTCTCTAACATGCTTGAGGATAAAAGTATTCAATTTCATTGACTGAAGAAACAATGTACCCTCCTACACCATTAGGGTCAACTACAAGGAAGTTAACTGTTCTAAATCTTCCTACACAAAAAGAGTCTGGGACTTCCTACTAAGGGAATCTGATATAAATTTTTCCTTCCCGAAAGTATAGACTATCTCAAAGTAATAGTCTTGTAGGAACTCCAAACAGCATCACTTTATCAGGTTCAAGTCTTTATACATGGTAATGTAACTAAAACTCTGGTGGTTTTAGTAAACCATGAAGCGCTCCCCTAAAAGATAGTGTCTCCACATCCTTAGGATAAAGACTACCACTCTGAACTCTAGGTCGTGAGTCATGAAGTTATGATTGTGATGTCTCAACTACCTCAACCCATATGTGATGACTTCCTAACATTTCATCAACACACAACCGATCCCATATCATGATGCATTTTAATACACTAAGAAATCAAAACCTTCTTCTGGTAGTCTCAACATTGGAGAACTCAGCAGCCTCTACCTCAGCACGACAATGGCCCGTTGGCTCTACTCAGACTAGGTAAACAGATTCCCTTTCCTCATTAGGGCAGTAAAATGGGCTATGATTTTGGATAATTCCACCAAAAATCTTCTATATTAACCTTCCAAAATAATAAATCTCGGTACTATGACACATCCTTCGGTGTATCCCATGGAAGCACTACTTTGATCTTCGTTGGATCCACAACTAAACCATGATCAAAAATTAAAATCCCCATAAATTGAAACTTATGTATCCAGAACTGGAGCTTCAAGATATTTCCATAAATTTGGTGCTCTCGAAGAAAATCAAGGACCATTCTCAAGTGTTCTGCATTCCCTTCCTTTGATGCAAAGTAGAAGAGTATTTCATTGATGATGAAAACAACAAACTATTCCAATTATGGCTGCAAAACCTGGTTCATCAAATCCAATAAAATGGAGGAGGAATTCATCACACCAAAGGAAATCACTAGAAACTCATAGTGTTTATAGTGAAATTTGAAAGTAAGCATTGAATATCATCTTCATGAACTCGCAACATGTGGTATCAGGACCTAAGATCAATCTTCTAGAACCATCTCGTGCCTCACAATTGTCCAAAGAGGCCATCAATCCTATACGAGGGGTACTTCTTCTTTATCATGGCCTAGTTTAGGCAATGATAATCCATGTAAATGCATAAGATCCCATATAGATTTTTCATGAATAGGACTGGAACTGTCGGAGGACACATTGGATATGATGACACATTTCTCTTGAAGTTCCTCTAACTATAACCACATATCTTGGTTCTCGGTAGGTGTCATATAACACACCGAAGAAGATATTGGGGCAGTTTAAGGGTGAAGTTAGTGAAAAAATCCATCTCCCACCTCAGAGGTAGTCCTGGAACATCTTCAAGAAATATGTCCATATAATCCTTCATAAATGAAGGAACCCATATGCCTAAGTAGCTTGTTTCACAAATGTATACACTCGAAAAATAATTGGTGATAAACTATAACCTCCTGCTCACAATATCCAGCTATCCTTCCGCAAAATCTCACTCACCAAAAAAAGATAATCTCGTACCATTAGTGCATATGCATCTGATTTTTAGGTGGTGATAATCTATCTGGTCTCGAACCATGGAAAGTAAATCCATACCAAATATGAAATTATAGGGTTCCAAAGTGATGACTAAAGGTTCCCACATGAACCTATCTCCTCCAAACAATATCTCTCACTACTGGTAGATGAAAGATAGATAAGAACATTCCCTGTAGAAACCTCAAGAAAAAGATGATGTGCTAGAACCTCTACTGGGAGCTCCAGCTCTCACACTAAGAGTCTAGAGATAAAGAAAATACTAGAACCTATGTATAAAAATACTGAGGAAATGTTATAAGGAAAATAAATCATACCTTGAATCATCTCATGCACTATGAGATCATAGATATCTAAGGCCTTCAATTTTCTGTGGCCCCAACCGCAAGCTCCCTAAGCTAGACGTGTGCCTGCTGGTGGGGGGAAGGATCTCATAGAATCTTCCCCTACTTGTAGATCGTCATTCTCCTCTACCTGCTCTACCTCCCTAGGGATCACCCTTTCCGAACTAGTGAGATCCTTGATCATGACGCCGCCACTCTCGGGGTGGTCCATCAGTTGTCTGCCTGGGCTGCTTAGTACGTCTAGTCAGGTAATCCCATACCATGTGAAATCTCTATTCACAAGTAAATAAATACCCATATATAGTATTGCATGTTTATATGTGCTTCCTTGTCCCCATATGACCACATTCTTAAGCCAACTCACAAAAGGTTCTCCTTCTTTGAGATCATGGCACCTTGCGTCTGCTAGATACTGCAGAAGACCCAACTCTATTACACCCACTACCAACTCTAACTATCAGTAATCACTCTAACAAAAATATATCTATCACAAGTGCTCGTTCCAACACCCCAACATAGCTGAGGATTCACAAGGGAACAATTTTGGCCTATATATATCTGTGGAGTCCCTGTTCAAAATGCGGTGCTTGGAAGTAGCTATCTCAGATCATGTTAAGGCATTAATGCATAAGGTCTGTAAACCTCACCACATACACATCCACCATAATTATCCTTATTGAATCTCTAGGATCTATTGGATTCAAACTGATCATAATTAAGAGGGGTATTACTTATCAGGGAACAACTACTAGAATTCATCCCATGAGAGTGTCTACTCATTATGCATCTATGTAACTTGTCTCCACTGGCACCCATCTACTCTATAGAAAAGGTTGGTTGTTAGTTCCACCACCTGATCTGTCAGTTTACGAATGATCCTAAAGACACAGTGCACCAACTCTCTCTAATCCTCTCCTAATTGAGGATCTAGATCACCACAGAACCTCAGTGGCCTCTTGTGCTGGAACTTGTGGAGCATGATAAGACTACATGTTTCCCTAGTATACTCTACTAAAAAGATATACTTCTCAACAGATGGAGTTGTTTCTAACTTCCCACCTATTGGAAGGGGTCACAAGATGGACCCTGAATTGAGGCCTCGTTGATCATAGGGATGACATAATGAACTAGAGCTAGTATCCTGGATGGCTATCATCATAGAGGCATCCTAAAAGTGATCAAGGAGTATTGCAGTTAGATGAGAATATATACATATTTATCAAAAAAAAATGGAGAGTTGACTCAATAAGTATATTCAAAGACTCAATCCTATATGATTCATGTACCATTAATCCCTACAAAAAATTTCTCGTCATTTCGAATTGACAAGTAGGTATTTAGGGTCCTGGTGAATGGATACTTCAATCACTCATACCATCACTAGACTCCCTTTCCTTAGATCTGAACTCGAGACACTTTGAAATTGTTTCCCTAAACCCAACCAAATCCTCTTAAAGAGTAACATCTGAACAAATTTCCAAGGAATGAACTTGATCTAATACCAACCTATCACGACTTGACCCAAGTTGGGGCTCGAGCCACAAATACCCTAATCCTGCCTTTATATCCTAGGGGTGGGAACAAGTGTTTTTGGAATAACTAACTTGAGGAGGCATTTTCCTAATAACCTGTACACGTACACATATCCAAATCATTGAAAAAGTGTATAGGGAAATAAGGAAAAGACAAAAAAGAGTTATATAGAGTAAATCCAACATTCTTGAACCTCAAGATAGCACAATGTACAGTAGTATAAATTGAAAGGTAAGGGAAAAAATACATGCCCAACCAAAAATATGTCACAAAATAAAAAACTGTAAATGAGTAAACTACTGAGAGATCTTAGCTCTTATATCCCAATTTGTGACCACTGTATGCAATGCAAGTACCCAGTATCTTTAAGCTCCTATGAAATCATGGATGACCTATCTTTCATCTACAAAAGACATGACCCGTGTGGTCGAAGCCCGTGCAGGGTGAGTATATACATACCCATTATAATTCCTTGAAAGGGTGAAGGGGGAGTAGTAAGAGATACAAATGAAGATGAAAACTGTAAATAGAATAAGGTACACTAAAGGAGTAAAACTCAACCCAACAAGAGAGTGAAAGTAATCTCATCCATGAATAAGGGGATAAACATAGTTAGAAGATGAACTACTAGTTGAGACCTAACTTCCTATAGCAGGAGAGTATACTCATCCAACCATGAGAATATGAACTTGGAAATTATGTGGCATATCCCACGCATCATCACCTCTCCTGGAATAAGAATATTCAAGTCCAAGATGTGAATCCAAAAGAAATAATATACATGTATACTTAGTCAAATAATCCCAAATGAGAGAGTAAGGGGGATATCCATCTCACATATTATCCTAAGAAGAATAATTTCCAATAGTTCTAAAATCCCATTAATAAATCCTAGCATCCCATGCATCTACCTTGAACACATAAGTCTAAGAAACTCAATCACCACACCTTGATACTATCCTCTTTGGGATGTAGTGACTCACCCACATGGTTTTAGGTCATGTCACTGGAATGTTTCTTGGTGTGTAAATAGTTCCACTTCCTCATGATCCCAAGGCTACACCAAACCATGTCTCCTCCATGTGCCACACAGTAAAGGGGACATAATATCTAGGTAAATATACCATTCCCTTGTATAATAGGAGGGTCTTTCTCTACTAGTCACTAAAGAACTCCACTACCCAACCCCGCTAGAGGGTAAAGATCAGGAAAGGTCATCGGGGGACTCTACTTCCCAACCCTGATAGAGGGTAATTTATAGAATAAGGTCATCATGGAAATCCACTTCCCATCCCTACTAAAGAGTAACACCCTAAAAAATTTGTTGGGAACTTCATTATCTAGCCTACAGGAGGGTAACACCTAGAAGAGGTCATCAGGGAACTTCACTTCCCAACCCTTACAAAGGGTAATTCCTAGAATAATTATTAGGTAACTCCACTACCTAACCCTGCTGAAGGGTAATGCCTAAAATAAGTCATTGGGTAACTCCACTACCCAGCCCTGCTAGAGGTTAATGCCCAGAATAAGTCATCGGGGAACTTCACTACCTTGCCCTACTAGAGGATAATGCTGGGAAGAACCGTCGGGGAACCCCATTTCTTATCCATGATGGATGGTAATGCACAAAAAACCATATGTAAAATCCACTACCTATCCTTTTTGTAGGGTAATTTCTGGAATAATTCATCGGGGAACTCCACTGCTCAAACCTGCTATAGGGTAACACCTAGAATTTATATTGTGATCCTACCCAATCAATGCTATCATTGGGGTCACCTCAAAAGGTATCATTCTCATAACATTTCACATCATATCTTTAAATCCATAATCAAGGGAACCATCATGTTCTATGTATAAAAACACTCAGGATAGGCTACTCACAAGACAAAATCTTATTTCAAATGAAGGTGATAAGGACATTTGAAAACTCCTAAAAGGAGCTCAAGGGGTACATGGCATGTGAGGGTACCCACACGGCATGTGGTCCCACTCCAAAGTCTTCCCATGTCCCTATACATCACATGTCTCTATCCTATGTAGTCGAACATGTCGTGTTGATGGACTACACATCATGTCCTAACTAACTTGGATCGGGGTCATTTCATGTGGTCATATACGTGTACTGGACCTCGTGTCCATGTACTTTATACATGGATTCTTATCTGTGTGACCTATCACGTGGTTTTTCTAATCACATTGTTGAGAACATCAAATTTGTTTTTTAGTTTTTACTAGAATTTCTACAGTATAGCAGGAACCCTAGGTCATCTCTTGATGGATCCATAGATCATTAATTTAAAAAGAATGATTTGATTAAGAAAAACGGAATGGGGTTTTATAAATCTTTGGGTTCGGTGATTTAATAATCCCAAAGAAAATGTAAAGTGATAAAACAAATCACAAATTAATAGAATTAATTAAGCATGATCAAATTGGGGCAATATCATGATTCTATTCCATCATCGCTTCTAGAGATAGTGTTATGATCTTTTAATCCCTATTTTCTAACACCTAGAACCATAATTTTAGTGATTTTACACTAGGATACCTTCTAGGTTTTAGTTATAAATAGACAATGATTCATCTGATACCACCGATGATTGGGTGATTTGTGTTCGACTTCATAACTGAAACTCACCAAGGCAATGCATGAAGAACTTGATCTGTTATCCCAGTTTGTATGTTATTTATTTTTGACACCATTAAATAAATTTACCTAGCCTTAACAGTGTTTATGAGATTTAAATTGACCAATATGAATGACACAAACACTAAAATTGAAAGGGGGAAGAAGAATAAGTGGTGAATGGTGTGTAAAACATCACATGAATGGGTACCCCAAACATGATCATATGAGTTGATCATGACATACCAGTACATAAATCAATAAAATAAGAATATAGGATAATGAAAAATAACATAAAAATATGGAATTAAAAATATCATTCAAATATTACAAACATAAATCTTGGGATTTGAATCACCCCCCCCCCTGAGTGATTACTAGGCGTTTAGAACTTCATGGGAGGAGAAAAAGAAAATGATGTTAAAGTAGAAAATACCCTGGCCTCCATAACTTCTAGTATTGAGTATAAGAATCTTTTGGTACTCAAAAATGGTAACACATTTCCTCCTGGTATAACTTCCAAATGTTGTTTCCATGGTGTTCTTTTATAGCCAAAATGGGAGGTGTGGATTTTCACACACTGATTTCTAGAAACCAATTGACCCATGGAATATGGCCACTATAAAATTTGATATCAATTTAAAAAAAATTAAAAACTTTCTTTTAGACCTACTTTATATCTACATGTCAAAAATTTTATCCATATAATGTATATAATAATAGATTTTTCTAAAATTCAGAGGCAAACTTTTGACTCCATGCAAATTCATTTTATTGGAAAATTGGTTCATTTGGGCCTATTAATGGATTAATTGAGTTTGAATTAATTCATTAATGTTGTATACCATGGTGTTTTGGATTTTCTAACAACATTTCAGCCCATTTGGATACACAGATTTCTCGGAACATGCAAATAAGTGGACATGTGTTCATGGGATTCCATGTAGTTTGGACCATCTTCCTTCTGCATCATCGTGAGCTATCCAAATCACCTCCACCATCAATGAAATCATAGAAACAAGTGAAATTGATCATTTTAATAGTGAAGATAACAAAAATTATTTTATCAATCATGAATTGAAATTTTTTATTATAATGTTAATTTTCAAAACAAAACTAGTTTAAAAATAGTGGTATAAGGGTGGAAATTAATAGTGAATCACAGTGAAATCATTGTCAACCCAAGAAGAGGTACACAACATGTTAAGGTGGACAAAAATATATTACCTTATTTTAATTTCCCAAACCCTAGTGCTTATGATGAGGGAGGCTACATGCTATGTGTCCATCCTTGAACACAGCATGTAGTAGGGATTTCACTTGAAAGTCAAGATCTGAAAATCTGATATCTATGCTTCGTTTCAAGATGATCCACTGTAGATACCACCATGAAATGATTATAAATTAACTGATCTATGAACCTTTTATTGTTTCTGACTTTCATTTTCTTTAAATCATCTGTATAAGGTTCACACAGGTTTCATTGTTTGAACTACATGCCGCTGTGTAACGATCCAAACTTTCATTAATAGAAATTCCTCTTGATCTAATTAAATATCTTATTATGGTTATATAAAATTTGAACTATATTGGTTTTATGTTTTTTTATTTTAAAATACCATTATGAATTGTGAAAATTGCTAATATATCCATTTAATAGTGATCACATGATTAGTATAAATATAGGGCTTTAACAAATCCAATTTACTCAGACAAAGGTAGTGATGGCCTCATCCACTAGACTTTCCCCACACAAAGCCCATTTTTAGAGCTTGGAAGGGAGGTGGAATAATTCGTATTCACTCTTGAACAATCCCAATCTAATCTTGAACACGTTAATCTTGAGTGGAACCAACTACGAGATAAGTGGAAGTTAATAGAGATTACCACCCGAGCGATGTTATCCGAGCCACCCTAAGAGTCCATCACCATCACACACCTTACCCTTCAGTCTTATACGGGTGTTATAAGGGGTTATGTAACAAGACCTTATAAATTTTATTATTTTCATTATTTTTTATATAATAATGAATATACATTAATTTTATTATTGTTACTTTGTAAATAGTTTTTTAAGTTAATATTCAACCAAGAAATCTATTTTGAGAAATTAATGGATTTTTGAATTAAATAATATTTTAATAAAATATTATTACTATTATTATTAAAAAAATAATTTTTATTAAATATAAATTATCGTGTAATTTCATCAATGCAATTGTAATTTTTATTAAGGTTTGAAAACTGTTTTTGTCAAAACCAATGAATTTTTGATAAATCTCGGTTTTTATTTTAAAATTAAAAATTCACATATTTATAAATTTATTTATATAAAATTAATATTATTTTTTGAATCAGGATGTTGAAATTATCCAATAATGATTTTTTCATAATTTTCTGAGATAGTCGAATTTTTGGGTAAAAATGAAATACCATTTTAATATATAATGTGTTTTATGACATCATAATGACCCAATAGTGATGTAATAAAATAATATAAACAATATTTTTGGCAAATATATGTTTTAAAATTAATGTAATGTGATTTTGGGTTTGTTTGATTTATTTTACATTTCTTTAGTGGAGCCTCCAAGACTTATAAAACATTTTATCTTTTTAAATTGCTTTCCTTGAGAGTGTGACTCACCTCCACATAAGAAACCCTATTATTTTAAGATGTTCGGAAATTTTCCTTATAAAAAAAATTTACACTCCCCTTTGGAAAAAACCATGGGCAAAAACCATGGTCTTGTTTGTGGTTTTGATTAGTTTAATGTGTGGTGTCCCAAACCTAAATAATAAAAAATTCTCTATCCTTTCCTATATAAACCCACCCAAGCTCCCACTTCCTCTTCACTCAAAGCAATTTGAGTTCAACCAAACCCTTCCCTTATCTCTCTATAATCCTCCCAAGGTGACCCAAGCTCCCAGGAATCTTCTGCCAAGCCTCTCCCAAGCCTTTAGGATCACACTTCCAAGTAAGGGATTTCTTCCTTTCTCATTTTTGTCCAATTTTCTTTAAGTTGTTATGCCCTTTTTTTCAATTAAAAATGTTGGGGTATGATTTCTAACCTCCCACATACTGTCCTCTTTATTTTTGGATGATGGGATACCCCTTTATCTCTCATTAATACCTCCAATGTACAACTGTTACCATGCCAAAATTCCTTGAGGGATTTCTCCCTCCTCTTTTACATCCAAGTAATTCTTTTGTATTATGCATCTGAATTCCATTAAATTTGTTGGTACATGTATCTATATGACCCCACTTACTGTAAATTTCATGTATATATGATGAGACACCATTTTCTCTCTCATCAACCATTTTCATGAATCCTTATGTCACGCAGTTATGCTGCTGAAATTGCACCGTGTTTTTTCAAGCTAAGATCATTATGTAGTGAATACCATACCCATGTATCTATCAAGGGTATTCACCTTTATGAACATATACATATTTAATGGTACTTTAATTTATTTATTACACATTACTTATTCGTGTAATAACTTATGATTTTGATTGATTCCATGTCATATGATCCATGTGGCACACTTATGCATGAAATGAAATGTTTAAGAAGGGTGTGCCCTGATAGCGCTCCAATGCATTGGGTAAAGTATAGTATCATGATAATTCATGTGAAATTGGTGCTGAATAATTCTAATTCAAGGTCAATGAGGTTTTACTCATGATTCATGTGCAATGAGGGTTTAATCACGATCCATGTTCAATGAGCCTTGGCTCATGCTAATTCTATGTTAAGTGTTGTTGCCACATTTCCATGTTATGATTATCATGATTTATCATGACTTTATGTTCATGTTTCTCTTTTGCTCCATTGATATTCTTATTGTCTATAATGTATTTCATTCCTCATGTTATTCCATGTTTATTCCCATACTAGTCTTTATAGCTCACCATTTTCTTATGCATGTCCTCAGGTTATCCCATGCAATGCTAAGTATTAGTGAACGTAGTGGTCATGTAAAGGAAATTTTAAATAAATATATTGTGTGTTTTATGTTCTAAGCTATTATTTAATGTTTCTAAGCCCCAAATACACTATACCTCTCAGTCTTCCATGTTTAATCAAGTGAAGTTTATGTAGTAAATCATGTTTAAGTGTGTAATAAAAAGCAGGGTTGTTATAGTTGGTATCAGAGGATAGGTTTAGTTATTTTGGGGATTAGTATTAGAAAACCCTAGTGAATAATTAGAGACCAGAATAAGTATA
Source organism: Viscum album (assembly GCA_963277665.1). NCBI lineage: Eukaryota > Viridiplantae > Streptophyta > Magnoliopsida > Santalales > Viscaceae > Viscum > Viscum album. The sequence continues at coordinate 1,460,927,209 of OY728164.1, forward strand.
ATAAAAACATCCCTATGTATTGGTGATTATTTATTAAGTGGTTTATCAAGTAAATACATCCCAATATGGATATGAGCAGGTATAGGCGGCTATGGAACAGATGTATCCTAGGGTTAAAACCTGAAAACACTGATTTGAGCTAGACTCAAATGGGAAATGGTGCATGACAACAGGCCTTGTTGCACTCTTGGTTATGACACTCCCATGAGATATGCATTGGTAAATTCACAATCTTAGTATGAACCATTATTAAGGGAATAAAAAAATGCCCCTAAGAGTATATGTTAGAATGTAGAACATGAATAGAATAGATTGAATCATATGGATTCATAAGTTATGGAAATAAAAGTTATTTATAAGTCATCAGTTTTTTACTTGGATTTCCCTTTATGTGTTACTCCTAAATTTCCTTTTATTCCATCTAATGGCCAGTAATAGGAGGACTCGGGCTAACAACCGATGTGAATATCAATGTGATGATTGTGCTAATGATATGCCCAATCCGATGGGAGTGGGAATCACGAACTTTGTCATGATTCTCTCTCAGTTAACTCAAGATTTTAATAGAAACGTAGATGAAGAGGAATGTTCAACCCCCATAAGAAAGAACAATTCACTATCGAGAGCTTCATGAGATAAAGTCCTCCTACTTTTAATGGATCATCTGATACCTCAATCATCGAACAATGGATCAACTCTATTGAAAAGATCTTATCCATCCTTCAATGTTCTGAACAAGAGAAGGTTCTCCTGGATGCTTATTGTATGGAGGGTGAAGCTGATCAATGGTGGATGTTGATCAAAAATATGAAGCCTGAGGATGATATTGAGGCGTTGGAATGGAAGGATTTACATAAGATTTTTTTCGATAAATATTTTCCACGCACCCTCCAATATAAGATGTAAAAGGATTTCCTTTACCTCAAGAAAAAATATGACGAATATGTCAGAGTGTATAAGTAAAACTTCACAAGTATTGCATGATACACCTCCAGCTTTCTCGTTACCCCTAAATGCAAGGTTAAACACTTATTTTATAGGATCAAACCTAGCCTACGGAAAGCTCTGGTGATTCGTGACTTCAACATCTACGAGGAAATTGTATGATGTGCCCTCAAGGTCTAAATGGAGATCGGAGAATCTCAGGGGTATCAAGGGGATAAGAAGCATAAGGTGAACTTCAATGCTGGTGGTCTGTTGGATAAATCCAACGGTTCTAAGAAGATCTAGCACCCCCCTTTCCAAAGGTGCAGAAAGAGGCACCCTAGAGATTATCTAAAGGGGGCGAGGAAATGATTTTGGTGTGGAATAGAAGGTCACATAGCTGTTAACTACCTATAATAAAAACCTAAAGCTGTAAAAGAGGAAAGTAAAACTCCGTTAGAACCTCAACATGTTGTTCATTTCTACAACTGCAAAGAACTATGTCATATTGAAAATCAGTGCCCTAAGCCAAGGGTTTTCATAGGCAACCAACAACCTCCAAGGAAGAAAGGTAGAGATATTTCCATCACTACTACCGAAGTGAACCCCGAAAACGAAGTGGTGAAATGTATGCTACTTATTCATTCAATAATAGTTAACGTACTTTTTGATTTAGGTTCTAATAATTCTTTTATATCCCAAAAGTTTAGTAGAACAATCCTTGCACCACCACAAATCATGGAAGTAAAGATTTCAGTGAGTACAGAAAATGGGGCAATCACTGCATCCCATTAATATAAATCCTCCCCTATCATAACTTGTGGATTGAATTTCTCAGAAATCCTCATCGTACTCCCTCTGGTAGAGTTTGATACAATTTTTGGCATGGATTGGCTTTCCTTATATAGAGAAAACATAAATTTTCATGAGAGGAAAATCACTCTCCATGTAGAGAATCGACCCCTGATTCTATACAAGTACAAGGAGGAACATGAGGGGTATAAAATAATTGTACTAGAGACCTTGTGAAAGGAGAATCTCTATGAAAAGTATAGCAAGTGTTAGTTCTTGTTGAAGGAGTTCTCATTATTAGGCCATATCATCACGATCAATGGGATGTCTATGGATCCCTCCAAGACATATGCAATAAAGAGATGGTTGAGGACAACATCGGCAAAGAATATCCATAACTTCTTGAGGTTATATGGATATTATCGACAATTTTTGAGCAATTTATCACGATTTTACAACCCCCTTAACAATCTATCTTGGAAGGCAGTAAAATTTTATTTGAGTGATGAATGTGAAGAAAGCATCAATAAGTTAAAAAGGAGGCTTATCACTATGATCATGTTCACTTTACCCATAAGTGGAGAACTTTTTGTGGTATTTAGTGAAGCTTCAAAGAAGTTCATGGGTTGTGTGTTGATGCAAAATGAAAAATTCATTTTCTATTCTTCAAGAAAAATTGAATGTTCATGAGATGAATTATCCAACACATGATTTAGATTTCGCTGCGGTGATCTTCATTTTAAAAATTTGACAGCATTGTATCTTTGGGAAGAAGTGTGAAATATATAAAGACCACAAAATCCTCAAGTATATATTCAAAGAGAAAGAGTTGAACATGCGCCAACGAAGATGGTTAGTGTTGATCAAATACTATGACTACTCAATCCATTACCACCCTGGGAAAGCGAACAAGGTGGCAGATACTCTAAGTATAAAGAACCCAACAATTCTATCATTGATGAGAATTTTGAAGGATCCAATCTTCTTACACTTTATGAATATAGACATTGGAATCATAAATAAAGGAACATCATCAATCCTTTCACAAATGATTGCTCAACCCTCTCTTTTGGAAAGGTTAAAGGATTCTCAAAAGGATGATGTGGGAATTTTGAAGAAAGTGGAAGCTATCAGAAAAGGGAAATCCTAAGAGTTCAATGTTAATGAAGAAGTAATTGTGACATTTTTGAAAAGACTATGTGTTCCATCAAGTCCAAAGATGAAGAAGGAACTTTTGTATGATGCACATAGTTCAAATTTCTCTATTCACCCAAGAAATGCAAAGATGTATCAAGATCTATGAGATCATTATTGGTGGGATAATATGGAGAAGGAGATCACCGAGTATACATCAAAGTGCCTCATGTGTCAGCAAGTGAAGGTATAGAGGCATAAGTATAAGGGGATAATGAAACCACTTTCCATACCAGTATAGAAATGGGATAACATCACCATGGACTTTTTCACCAGACTTCTGAAGACATCCAAAGGCAACAATGCAATATGGGTTATTGTGAATCATCTTACAAGGTCTGCAAAATTCATTGCAATTCGGGAGGATTTCTCATTGGATCAACTAGAATGGATATACATCCGGGAAGTGGTAAGGGAATATGGAGTACCACTATCTATTGTATCTGATTGAGATCCAAGATTCACCTCTATTTTTTGGAAGAGTCTTCAACATTATTTGGATATTAAACTGAACTTCAGTATGTCCTATCGTCCTCAAACTGATGGCCAATCTGAGCGAACTATTCAGACACTGAATATATGTTAAGATCATGTTCAATGGAATTTAAAGGAGGTTGGGATAAACATATTCCTATAGTTTAATTCTCCAATAATAACAATTTTCAGTTGATAATCTGAATGGAACCTTATGAATCCCTGTATTGGAAGAGGTTTATAACACCGGCATGTTGGGATGAAGTCGGTGAATATAAGCTAATAGGAACAGAAATGGTCGAAGAAATGGTGGAGAAGTTAAAAACCATTTAGTAGCATATCAAGGTATCCCAGAGTCGACAGAAGAGTTATGTAGATAACCATCGATGAGACCTTGAGTTTTAAGTTGGAGACATGGTATTTCTATGCATATCTCCATCGAAGAAGTTCATGAGGTTTAGAAAGAAAGAGAAGTTATGTCCTAGGTACATCAGCCCCTTTGAGAATCTTGATCGTGTCGGGGTTGTGACCTATTAACTAGAACTTCCACCTACCATGGCCTAATTACATGACATATTTCATGTATCCCTCTTAAGGAAGTACATACCAGACCCTTAACATGTACTCTCTTTATAGGTAGTACAGTTAGAGGATGATTTTTCTTATGAGGAGAAACCAATGAAGATCTTAGATCATAGATAAAAAGTTCTACGAAATAAGACAATGCCCCTCATCAAGGTGTTGTATAAAAACCACAAGTTTGAATAATTGATGTGATAATTAGAGGAAGTTATGATGCAGAGTTACCCACATTTGTTTTAGAGTGGAAAAAAAGATTTCGAGGGAGAAATTTCTTAAGGTGGAAGATTGTAACAACCCAAAATTTCATTAATGGAAATTCCTCTTGATCTAATTAAATGTCTTGTTATGTTTATATAAAATGTGAACTTCATTGGTTTTATGTTTTTGGATTTTAAAATACCATTATGAATTGTGATCATTGCTAATATATCCATTGAACAGTGATCATGTGATTAGTATAAATATAGGTCTTTAACAAATCCAATTTACTCAGACAAAAGAACTGATGTCCTCATATAGTAGACTTACCCTACACGAAGCCTGTATTTTTAGAGTTTATAAAAGTGGTGGTTTCATTGGGATTCGCTCTTGACCAAGCTCAAGCTGAGCTTGAACATGTTAAGCTTGAGCAGAACCGACTATGGGAGAAGTCGCAGTTAATAAAGATTACCAGCTGAGCGATGTTATCCGAGACACCCCAAGAGTCCTTCAACATCGCACACCTTACCATTAGGTCTTATAAGGGTGTTATAAGGGTTTATGTAACAATACCTTATCACTATTATTATGTGCAATATTTTTTATATAATAATGAATATACATTCATTTTATTATTGTTACTTTGTAAATAGTTTTTTTAGTTAATATTCAACAAAGAAATCTATTTTGAGGAATCAATGGATTTTTTAATTAAATAATATTTTAATAAAATTTTATTATTATTATTATTAACAAATTAATTTTTATTAAATATAAATTATCGTATAATTTTATCAATGCAATTGTAATTTTTATTATGGTTTGAAAACTGTTTTTCTCAAAACCCAAGAATTTTCAATAAATGTCAGTTCTTATTTTAAAAGTAAAAAATTACATATTTATAAAATTATTTAGATAAGATGAATATTATTTTTGTAATCATTATTTTGAAATTATCCAACGGTGAATTTTTCATAATTTTCTAATACAGTCGAATTTTTGGGTAAAAATTAAATACCATTTTAATATATAATGTGTTTTATGACATCATAATGACCCAATAGTGATGTTATAAAATAATATAAACATTATTTTCGGACAATATATGTTTTACCATTAAAATAATTTAATTTTGGGTTTGTTTTATTTATTTTACAAAGCTTTAGTGGACCCTCCAAGACTTATAAAACATTTTGTCTTTTTAAATTGTTTTCCTTGAGAGTGTGACTCACCTCCACATAAGAAACCCTATTATTTAAAGAAGTTAGACCATTTTCCTTATAAAATATTTTTTTATAATACCTTTTAGAAAAAACCATGATAAAAATCCATGGTCTAGTTTGTGGTTTTTATTAGTTTAATGTGAGGTGTCCCAACCTAAATAATAAATAATTCCCTCTCCTTTCCTATATAAACCTACCCAAGCCCCCACTTCCTCATCACTCAAAGACTTTGTATTTAGACCAACCCCTGACCTCCTCTCTCTAGAATTCTCCCAAGGTCCCCCAAGCTCCCAAGAAGCCACTCTCAAGCCTCTCTCAAGCCTTTCGTATCACATTTCCAAGTAAGGGATTTCTTCCTTTCTCATTATTGTCTAATTTTCTTTAAGTTGTTATGCCCTTTTTTGAATTAAAAATGTTAGGGTATGATTTAATACCTCCCACATACTATCCTCTTTATTTTTTTATGATGGGATACCCATTTCTCTCTCATTAATTCCTCCAATGTACACCTGTTACCATGCCGAAATTCCTTGAGTGATTTCTCTCCCCTCTTTTACATCCAAGTAATTATTTTGTATTATGCATCTAAATTCCATTAAATTTGTTGGTAAATGTATATATATGACTTAAATACTATAAATTTCATGAATATATGATGATAAACCATTTTCTCTCTCATAAATCATTTTCTTGAATCCTTATGTCACGTCGTTATGTTTCCAAAATTGCACCGTGTTTTTCCAAGCCAAGATCATTGTGTAGTGAATAACATACCTATGTCTCTATCAAGGGTATTCACCTTTATGAACATATATATATTTAATTTTAATTTAATGTATTTATTACATATTACTTATTCATGTAATAACTTATGATGTTGATTGATTCCATGTTATATGATCCATGTGGCACACTTATGCATGAAATGAAATGTTTAAGAAGGGTGTGCCCTGATAGCGCTCCAATACATTGGGTAAATTATAGTATCATGATAATTCATGTGAAATGGGTGTTTAATCATTCTAATTAAATTGAAATGAGGTTTTAATCATGATTCATGTGCAATGAGGGTTTACTCATGCTCCAAGTTCAATGAGCCTCAGCTTATGCTAATTCCATGTTAAGTGTTGTTGCCACATTTCCATGTTATGATTATCATGATTTATCATGAATTTATGTTCATGTTTCTCTTGTGCTCTATTTATATGCCTATTGTCTAACATGTATTGTATTCCTCATGTTATTCCATATTTATTTTCTTACTGGGCTTTATAGCTCACTCTTTTCTTATGCATGTCCTCAGGTTATCCCATGCAATGTTAAGTACAAGGGAACGTAGTGGTTATGTAAAGGAATTTTTCAATAAATATTTTTTGTATTTTATGTTCTAAGATGTTATTTAATGTTTCTAATCCCTAAATACACTATACCTCTTGATCTTCCATGTTGTATCAAGTGAAGTTTATGTAATAAATCAGGTTTAAGTGTGTAATAAAAATCAGTGTTGTTATACACCGCACCTCTGTTTGTCCCCAATCTGTTCACTAACCAATGAATCAAGCATCATTATTTTGTAATGATTTAGGATCTATAATCATATCAAAAAACCATTCATTTTTTTAATATTCACCATGGATCTAGGTTCCCGATTGAGCTTGGGCCACCCAATAATCACCGAAGTAGGACCTTGGGTATCCAACCAGTGAAGAACGTTAAGGAACAGGGGATAAAAGACATAGGAACAAAGGTAAACTGATTGAGGAAAATTTCTCTTGGAAACTCGATCAAGAATGGGTATTCCAAATTAGAAAAAAAAATAAAGAAAATTAATATTTCAATACATATTATCATGAAAAGTTTTCAACAGTAGTACAGATCGACGAAAGATCAAACGATCTACTCAATACTTTAATCAAGGGTATAAAAACACCAATTTATGAGTCCTACCTCTGTTTTGGATATATCAATGATGAATAACATGATCATATAATGAATTTAAGGATATGTTCCATTCATTTTATCTGGATCTAATCTGGTCTAATGTTCTGTCAACTTTCTCCAAGGGGTTCGTCAACGGGTGAGGAAGGGAGAGTTCTTCTGCAATTTCAAAAATTATGAGGCCAACCCTAGCCATAATTCTATAACGATGAACTTATAGAAATTTTGGTTTAGGATAAATGTTTTTAATTAATTAATTAATTAATTAAATTCACTTAACATTCTTCCAGTTAGTGAGTGGTATGAACATCCTACACCGAATCATTTTATGTTGTGCCTAGGGTAAACATCACATTATGGACTCAACAGTGGTCTCAAATTTTTGATCCGATAAATATTTTAAGATTTATTATATTTTATTTAATTAACCATTCATGTGTAATATAAAATATGTTTAATATTTTTATAAAATTAATTCCAAACTCTATGGGTCTCGGAATCATACGTTGTCGCAACACCTGGATCTAGAAATATATATATATATATATATTTCAAAGTCTTTCAAGGGAAAAATATAGAATCCACACCATCTCTCATAGTTTATAAGAAATATCAATAGGAATTTATTTATCAGGGAATCCTTACTTAAAAAATGATACTAGGAGTGTTGGTAAGGCATTAATCTTAGAAATTTATTCATCAATGGGTGAGAATTATTAACTACTTTGATTGTCTCCCTTCCATTTCTATGTGTTATTCCCAAATGGTAAAAATAGTTCTAATATGATATCTAGTGCCATCAACTTTAGTGGCTGAGCCTGAGGGAGAATCATCTATGCCAATTCATCCAATAGTGGAAGGTGAAGACGATACTACTTCAGAGGGAGAAAAATGGGGTGCATCATTCAGTGTACTAATACTAAGTATATATCCCCCTCTAAAATCTACTCCAAGTCAAACTTGGTGGTATAAGATATCATTTACTCTTTACACTATTTAGTTTGGTGATACATCTGGATGATAATCTCAAAGACACCTCTCGAAGATCTTCCATTGCAACTTCAACATTTTCCAACCACGTTTTCCATTTTTTGGTATAGATGATTTGATTACCACATGATCCACCATTACGTGAAGTTAAAAATTTTGAGATGGGAAGAGGAGAAAAGAAAACAGTAGGCTAAGTCATATCTAGTGGTGTAATTTGAAGATCATGAAGCTTTTATATCCCAGGAATAGTTTAGACATGCCAAGGCAGTAGATGGAAATTATCACCGTATTAATGAAAAATCTCTCCAAATGGTACTCCTTTAAGAATAATTAGATTTCATGATGGAACATATGGTTTAACACCACCAAACCTTGAATATGGACTTGGAACAAGTAATAGATTCTATTTCCATAGAGAAAAAGAAAATTTGTCATGCTAAGGAGTTCATCACCACACAATTGTAATTTTATGGGGTTTTAAAACTACAAATTATTCTTGAGTCAATGTTCAATAGATTAAGGCCTATGTTGAAGGAAACTTGTAAAACATTTGTGGAGAGACTCCAGCATATGGAATATCCTTCAAATTTTAATACATTAATGAAAAACAATTCCCAACTATTTATTTATTTGTTCATTTCATCATTATAACCATAAAATAACATTGAAACTAACTCATTTGATTGAATCTCATCATGTCAATGTGTTTTAATTACATTGATAGGAACCATAGAGTTCTCTAATTTTTTCAAAGGTATTTAGACCTAGAGAGCATAGTTAGATTGTTGTTAAAATCACATAATGAATTATACAAACTCCTGAGTATTTTACATTATCACTCATATTTTTGCCTAAGATAGATATGAAGAAGACTTAGCAAGTAAGACATGGATTTTTCATAGGCCTCCCTTTGTGGGTTTTCAAACTGACAAGTTTTATACTATTTTCTATTCATTTCCCGTTTTTTATTCTAAAAAATGTGAATTTCATATCTAATGAGCTAAAATATGACTTTTATCTAGGTTACCCTTTGAGGCTTTTCAACCTAGTGAGCATTACAAGTCCTTCTATATGTAGTTTAGATTCTCTCAATATATACTAATGCAACAGGTGTTTTAGGTCGAACAACTTTGTCCATGAGTGATATAATGAAGACCTAAGAACTTCTTGTTGGTTGAGAATGTTCCTACATTATTTAGGTATAAAAATATGGATTTTAAGTCAAGATTTTTTTATTTCTATATCTAAAACATGATATGGGAGAAGTATGCAAGGAATGACTATGGGGAATGTTTGAAAGGTGGTTTCCAGCACAATTTTGCCAAGGATTACGGATATAAAAGAGTTTTCTCCTAAGGATGAAGGTGACTCTTGTTCACATGACTTTCTTAGGGTGACTTATGAAAATACATACTTGTTTGTATCAATGAATATTCAAGAAAAGGTGTCCTATGGAATTAGAAATTGTATTATCGATGGATGAGGAGTTTATGAAAATCTGGATTTCTCAAGACCACATTGGGTTGTTTATGAAAGGAAGATGTCTGAGAATGGAGGAATATGGAATTTTTTGCTACTATAGAAGTTAGTACTAGAATAGAGGAACTATGAATCACTACATGCTTTGATGGAATGAGTATCAATTTTTATGCAGTTCTTTTGGGTGATTTGGTGGATGGCTGACACTAGTAGAAAAGGATCCTACCTAATGAGGGTTAAAGAATCGTTCAATTTAACTTCATGTGACCAGGATATAGACCTTGAAATTTAATGACTTATGGTAATGATGTTAAGGGATACAATTGAACGTCGTTTAGATTTGATGGAAGATTAGAGATTTTCTCCTTCATGATGATCTAACACCAAGATTGTTACATCATCCATCGTGAATGATAAAGGAATGTTGTAAGATATAATATAGGAGATTTTAGATCTATAAAGTTATATGGGTCAAGTATGAAAGGAGTGGTTGTAGACCATATTTGAAAATTGGTTTCTAGTATAAAGTTTTTGGGGATTATAGAGATAGAATTGGTTTCTCTGGAGGAAGAATGTGCCTCTAGTTGATAGAAATTTTGATGGAATCTTTTCAAAATAAAGATTGGGATGTATTACTGTATAGTCAAACAATGGTGTCCTTAGGCATTGAACATTCTATCACTTATGGTCTGGGAAAGCTTATGGAGATTCTTATTTCCCAAGACATATAGTTTTATTTATGCAAGGAAGGTGCCTAAGTATGAAAGGATCATTTTATGTCAAAATCACCCATGAATGGGGATAAATGTTTCCTATATAGGTTGGACCAATACTCAATGATAGGGAAAAAAATTTCAAGATTGGGCTCAATATGTAGGAGAGTGGGGGAATTTTATTTATCATGGTTGGGCTAAAGACATATTGGACCCTCGTATGCAGATCCAGCTCATGCATAAGAGAGTAGGAGAATTTTTTATATTGTGGATAGACCAATATTATAGGATTTTTGAATTTCTATAAATATCATCAAAATGAGAATCGATCCACACCTAGTTCTTGGAGAAAATTAACACCGAATGAGAGGGATGTTAACCATGCAGTTTAATGGTGTGTGGTAAAGATGAATTGTATCTTGATGTTTTAGGTCATATGACCATGATCCTAAGCATAAAAATGATGAGCTACATAGGACTTACTGAGACAAGGATGTCTTGACACACTTCATACATTAATAAGGAAATTCTAAACAATGATCTTAGGGGTTCTCAGATCAAGAGAAATGATATGAGAAAGGTATGAAAGAAGTGACCACATACCATGTTTGAAAAGTGGTTTCTAGTATAATGTTTTTAGGGATTATAGGGATATAAGAGGTTCTTTCTAGTAATGAATGTGCATCTGGTTGATAAGCCATTTTAGGGAGACTTATGAAAATAAATACTAGGGTGTATCAATGCATAGTCAAAACAAAGGTTTCATTAATAATTAGACATTATATTACTAATTCTTGAGGAAATATTATAGAAATCATAATTTTTTCAAGACAGGGAGTATGACGTGTGGAAGGAATGTATCTGAGCACAAAGGAGGAATTTAGACCAGCATCATCCATAGAGTATGAAGTCCCCTGTATAGAAATTTGTTTATATGTAAGAGAGGGGATATTTTTTTCTATGATAGGATCCTAAATGAGGGAACCCAAATTAAGATATCCTACATTTATTGGGGTCATATGCAGAAGGAAAGGGATGAGTTCTCCCATTTTTGTAGCTGGGAATAGGATAAAGAACGTGGGAATCACTATGTATCATGTGTGGGAAAGAATCAATCCACACGTTGATCTCAATCCTTAAGATGGACCCATAAGTGAATAGTCCCATGTTGAAGTCTCCTTCATAGATTTTTGTTTATATATAGGAGAGGGTTCATTTTATTTACATCATGTATGGGCCTAGGACATAAAGTTTTTAAATCACTACATTTACAATTGATATGAGAATCAATCCACATGTAGTTCTATAATAAAGGTATGATGGGAGACTAGCACCAAGTATTATGATATGCTTAAGAACAATTTTAAATTTTATGTGTTTTTATGTCATGAAACAAGTATGTGAACCTTGTAGTTTTAAATCATGTGAAAAGAATGTTTGCATATAGTTTAATATCTTATGACTAGTGTGTTGGGATGTGATTTTAGATTATTATAGCTCATACTATGGAGTCTTGTTTTTTTAGTTCATATGACTAGGACCATATGTCATGATTTTTAAGGTCATTAAATGAAGACCATTTTGTGTTCCTTTTAAGATATTGTATCTAGGACCATGTTTGATGTTTACACAAAGTATTTATTGAGAAACATTATATTGGTAGGGTCCATAAAAATATCTCCATCCATCAACATCAAGAAATAAGATCCACTAGAGTGGAATTTTTTTATGGAATAATGTCCCACCCACTTTGGTTCCAACTTTAGAGGTTTCTTCCCTAGAATCATCGGGGTCCTGATGACTAGTACAAATTCTCCTTAGAGGAATGAGCATATGTGAACTCTCTTGTTAAAATCCCATGCAATATAACTTCAATGGACCTTAAAGTGATGTAAATTATGTGTTATATCCTCATTAATTCACTCAAATTCATCCAAATGTTCTTAGGATTTATCATCTTTAGAAAGTTGATAATAGATGGAAACATGAAGTGAAGAAAATTGGACCTCAATATGCAAGACTATTTTTATCTCACATACAAGTGAATACAGTTTCACCCATGTGGTGGTGTGGGTTGTAGTCTGGTAGGACCATAAGGCATAAAATATATTGTTATACAATGAATTTTTATCTTTATCCACCATATGTTAGAGTATTTTTTGTAAGTTTTTGTTGAAGGTATTTATATGTCCATTAGTCATTGCATGATAGTGAGATGAATAGTTGGATTTAATATTATACTCTAGATATAACATCTCCAACTCAGCTGCATAGAAATTGGTGCCATTTTCCATTAGTATCCCATGAGGGACACCATATCTAGTAATGATATTGGCTTTCACAAAGCTGAAAATAATTTTATTCCTAACTTATTTGATCATTATTTCATTATCCCATTTGGAGAATAATTCATTAGTAGTGATGTTGTATTTAAATTTCTTGGTTTTAGTTGGATGATACGGCCCTACAACATTCATTACCTATATGGAAAATATCTAGGATTATTTTTCTATTTATATAAACTCAAGGGGTTGATGGATGAAGTAGGATTGAACTTAGAAAGAATGAAACCTTTTGGTGAATTTTGTGTAATCCTACGTCATTGAATGCCAAAAGTATCTATGCCTCCAACTTAGATGGGAGATCCTGAACCCAGACTGGTGGGCACTATAGGCTCTTGTATGTAATTATTTCATTATAACAACAATATCTTCTTTATCAATGAACCTAAGAAGTACTCCATTGAAACCTCATTTATAGAGTACTTTCTAGTGATTTTTTCCATCATAAAGAGTAAAGTTGGTCTCTCATTGTCAGGTTTTATATTTTCCATATTTTCCAATGGGATCACCCCATTATAAATATATCCTACAATTGGAATCATGCCACTAGTTGTAGAACCATATGGTTTTGGGATGGAATTAACCTCAATTATTTCTTCCATTTTGACATGAGAAAATTGTGACACCATTCAGAGGTGATCAATACCAATGACTTTCATCTCAATTTGGATCCTCCAAAACCGTAGCTATATTTTCCAATGAATCTACCTGGGCATTTTGTGATCATGGGATATGAGTCCATGTCATCTATAAGGGGAATCCTACCCTTATTCCTCAGGCATAGTAAAGAATGGGTTCCTTTTTAATTTCATAATCACTGTTGATATACTTGATTATCAACTCTGGATATTATTTTACTTTCAAGACTTCCTTCGGAATTTGAAGTTATGGTTATAGACCAATAATGAGGCCCTGATACTCTACCTCATTATTTTTTCAACCTTATAAAAATTGGAAAGAATTAGGTAAGACTATCTTTATTAGGGAGATTATCACAACTCCCAACCCAACTTTATTGAGCTTGGGTTCTTCCATTATCTTCTCTCTTGGGATTATAGATGGGCCATCAAAATACATATCCCATATATGGGGAAATCCTTAAATAAATAGAATATCTTCATCAAAAAGTTCGGTATTTAGAAACATTATTTTCGTAGATAAATGTTCTACAAAGAAGTGTACTAAAGTCTGGACACTTTCTAAGGAATGAACTGAATATAAAATTGCTACAAGATAACCTTTAATCATGTGAAATATCTATTAAAAATAGGATAAATGATGATTTATTTTATTTTATTGTTAAGATAGACCAAATAGACATTATGGTGCTTCTAGTAGTGCCTTAGCTTCTAAACTATAAAGATTAATGTCATATATCTCTTCTCAATATCTGAATAATGAGTCTCAGTATCGACCATAGTTCAAATAATATAATAGAGACGGTTTTCATTCCTGATGACATTATTGTGTGTGAAGAAATAACATAATTATCGTTATAATGTTAACACATAATAAATGGTCATATTACCTTCAGCAAGAAGAATTAACACTGGTGGAATCAATAGATATTTCTTGAGACTATTGAATACTTCCTAATAGTCTTCAGTCCACTGATATGTGACCCCCTTTTCATCAACCTCGTGAAGGGAGAACACTTTTATATCAGTTTTTTTATAAAGTTCCAAATATAATAAAGGAATATTTATAATCTCCTCAACTCATTAAGTTTTTTAGGAGTTGAAAAATCAAGGATATATTTTTTCTTCTTGGGGTTGACTTTGACTCCATGATGGCATACCTTGAATCCATGAAACTTTTCAAAGGTAAATTCAAAAGAGCATTTCAAGGGGTTCATCTCTGGGATATGTTGTAATATTTTATTGAATATGATATCAAGATCAGCCAGGTTGTCATAATGTTGTCAATAATTAACTTCCAGATCTTCAACATAACACTAAATATACTTCTCTAAAAAGGGTTTGAATATATGATGCATGACCCATTGGTTTGTGGCACCATAATTCTTCCAACCAAAGGGTATTACCTAATAGCAGTATACCCATTGGGGATAACTTAAATTGTAATCTTATTCATCTTCAACGGCCATCCAAATTTGGTTGTGCTCTTAATGTCCATACATTAATTAAAGGGCCTGATATCTAGCAATAGCATCAATCATTAGTTTCATTATTGAAACTGGGAAATCACCTTTCAAAAAATTCTGGTTAAGATATATAAAGTTGATGAAGACCATGATTTGAACATTACTCCTATTTAACAAGAATATATTAGAAAAAAAATTTAAAATGGACTTCCCAAATGAAACTTTACTTGATAATCTTGTCAACTTCAACCTCAATTTTGGTGGTGTGTATCGGGTGTATCCTTTTGGATTCCTATTTATAACCCTGGTGGTTTTCTGGAAATCCCATGTGGTGGGTGGATACTATAAGATCAAGACCTGAAATTTATGTTTAATTCCATGAATACATATCTTAATGTTTCTTTAAAAATGAGTTGTATACCTCTTATTATTTAGAAGACATGGACATGCTAATCAAAGTGGGTCATGGGTCCTCCTCTGAGACCAGGTTTATTTTTTGAGTTCATCAATAGTGGTTGAGACACCTTCCTCAAATTTTGGAGGGGAATCCCTGAGATTATGTTCCTCTTTATCTACCTCTTCTTCTTACACCTCACTCTTAGAGGAAGTGTTTGATGATGGAAAATTTTCAAAGTTAGAAGAGGAGTCAACATTTTGAAATCTAGAAGATTAAGCAACTTCCTATGACCTAACTAGAAATGTGGGGTTTCTTTGAAGTTTTAGAGGTAATAAAAAGGAAAAAAATAGTACATTCATTATAGCCTAGTGAAATAATAGCCTTTTATAAAAAAAACTTATGATGCATGGTTCTTTTGAAGCTATATGGGTAGAATGAGGTCATTTTCACCTGAGATTTTGTCACTATCTGGAGGGTTGATGACCTTTTCATTATTGTTGAACTCAGTCATCGTGATTGATATCATGAAGGTTGTTTAATATATACTTTATTCAAGGCTTATATCCATGATATTATTTATGGTAGTACATATTTTTCATTTAACTATTTAAAGGGATTGGATAGGGTAATTTATATACCATTTGGGGCAGTGAATCAAGCAACACCATTAGTCATGGGTTGTTTACCTTCCCTCTGATATAATCATGTATCAATATATTGAAATTTTAAAGATTTTAATGGGGATTTATCAAAATAAAACATCCCAATTTTTTTCACTAATTCAATATTTGATTCATTTATGGTATGTAGAATAGAATGACATGTGTTAATACAAATAAGGCCATCCAAGAATAATATTTAAGGTCTTATCTTATTGGACAACTAGAAATTATGATTTTAATATGAAGTCCCCAAACTAATACCTGATATTGATTCTATAATGGGTATCTTTCTCACTTTTTTCATAGCCCTATAGTGTCAAAGTGGAAGGGGGAAAGTGGAACTTGCTGTAACCTAATCAATGAAGTGCTTATACTGGAATGAGTTTAACACCTTAGCTAATATCAATGAAATATAGGAGGATATCTATTTCATTTATCCTACTATAAATATACAACGGTCTGATGTGTACTTGTATAACAACATCTTTGTCCTGCTCCATGAAAGAGACGATCATGTTGAATTCAAATATCTATAGGATATACTTCAACAACAGAAACCCCTACTTAAAAATACTATGAGATCAGAAAATCCTATGTGAGTGCTTCATGGAGGTCTTCTAATAGACTTAGAGAATCCAGGATTGACAACATAGCCATCACTAAGTCTAATTTATTTAAAATGTCATGCTTATGAGATAAAGTTCTATGCTTTCCATCATGAAGCTTCTATTTAATAGGTTCTTTAAGAGATGAAGTAGTCGATGTATGTAGGTTAGCCTTTAGAATAGAAGTCAAAAGTGCTCCTATCCTTGGTGGGTTATGTTTAACAAGTCTTTCTTCTTGCTGAGGTCAATGAGATAATTGCACCCCCTCTAATAGATCTTCCAGTAAAATCAGGTTAGGTCAAACCCTAGAATATTATGGGGGAACATTCCTACTATTTTTCACCTATTGGAGGAATTTTACATGAGTTTATTCATCATATATAGTCCAAGTAGGTACATGGATAGAATATAAAATTCTTCCATAACTTCAACTTCCCTTGCACCATCATCCCCAATGGCCTCTTCCCATGGTTCCCCAATTGGGTGAAAGGAACTTTTAATCATGTCCATATCCATCATCACACAAGGTATCCATTAAGTGAATGAAAATAATGGAACTGAAGAATAATTCATTATCTGAAAAGGACTCAATTTGGAAGGTCAACTCTTATGGCTTCACTTGGTGGGATAGTGCCCATGATTTTTTGAATGAAGTCATGAATTTTTATAGAGTCAAAGATAACTTTGGGCTTTGTACAATTTAATCTTCCTACATATGTTTTATTTTCTTTTAACTATGTATTTTATTAGAATGATGGACTTTGGAGGGATGTGGTGCTAATAGAGTCAACTATTCCATAGTCAAAATGAAAAGGGGAATAGTTGATTGTTTCAACTATACTCAAAGGATTTCATGAGTCTATTTGATTGTTTTTATATTCCTACAATCACTAAAAAATTTCACATTATTACTAGGAACCTTCTTCCATTCACCCTCTTTCTCTAGATTAGTGGTAGAAACACATTCTACTTGCATGGGTGGTTTTTCTAGATTCACTTTCCCATAATAAATTATATTTTGTAGGAAGTTTTTGAAAATATAAATATCCCTAGATTGAATTCCCTAATATTAAGTGAAAGGAAAAATAATTCAAGTTATAATTAAGGCTAACTTGGTTATGTCTTGGGTTCTTAAAGGGTTAACAAGTTATTTTTTGTGGCTTTTAAGAAGTAACTAGGATCATGCGCATCTCAAAAGGAGTAGACTTTGTCACTCCATTATATATATTGATAATATTTTGGATCTTTACCTTCATTTAGATGAGGATAATGTTGTTTATTATACCATATATGAGTAGGTGTGGGATTTAGAGTTTTATTTGATGTACAAGCTGGTTTCAAAATAACCATTACAGCTTCCACTCTACCTATCCTCTTTAATTGAGATATCGGCATAGGAAGGGAGTTATCCTTGGTTCATAAAATAGATTATTTTGATATTTTTTGTACTGAATAAATAACCTAAAATCCATTGGGTTAATTTACTAGGATAATATATGTTCCTATCTCATTGTAAAGATTTTAAATTCAAAGACCCAGTGAATCTTCTTGAGGGATCTTCAAGTTCAGGGAATAAGTCAAGACCTTATACCTGGAAATGAAATATAACACCCTTTCATTTTCTCATTATCTACATTTATAGAGATTGTGTATTACTATATTTTGCAACATAGAGATTAGTTTATACAGTAATTTCCAATGAATATATTTTCATCCATTAATTGATTCAGCTAGTATACTGGTATATCAGGTGAAGGACAGTCCTTATAAATTATAGAAAAAAAACATATGAACTTAGATTTTTCTTACTACTCAAGGGTCCCCATCAAGTGGGAACACCTAGACTATAAGTTTGTTATATGTTCTTTTGGATACCTTGATCCATTAAAATTTTGGAACATATAATTCCCAAAGTTTGGCGGGGGAAGACTTGCATCCACCCACTCAGGGTAAGGGTTTCTCTTTGGTTATATTAGATCACATAATCCTTACAAAGCTTATAATAAAGCTTCTTGTGTTTCGACAGTGTTTATGAGATGGGGAGGAATTTTCAACTAGGTAGGATCTTGTGAGAGGCAGAAAGTAGGTTGGGCTAGATGTGGTAGTTATTCTTGTACTCGTGGTGGGTAACCTATAGGGGTTGGTTTCTGAGGATGTGTCTGGCCTAGCTCTATATGTGTTATCAAGGGTTGGAACTTATGATATCTTTATATTATGGGTTCCAAATATAGTGGTTTTTGGTACCCCATATTTATCGGATATTATGGCTCTATTTCAGCAACTGGGACAAAACCTATTTATTGAGGTGCATTGGATGAGAGTGTAGGGTGAATCTCTACTTATAGATCATATTCGGTATGTATTTTTCCTTAGAGTAGTTTTTATTTATTTTTCTCAACTCCTTCATCACTTCCTCCTATAAACAAAATATTTCATCAAGTATGAGGAGTTCAAACTCTTTAGGTGTTGGGTGAGGTACAATAACACTTTTACCTTTTTCTTTGGAGGATGCTCACTAAGAAGGTAGTAGTTGATAAGTCATTGGAATCACCAAATTCATAACAAGACTATGGTTTTGATTATTCACACCTTATTCAATCATTTTAATGTTGACTAAATTACAAAAATAAACCTCCTCCTCTTATTCCTCTATATCGGACTCATGTTCTGTATCATCTTCAGGGGTGGTACAAATTAAATTCACCAATGTGTAATGAATTTTAGGATTTTCATGAGCATCTAAATGATATAAGGGTTGTATTTTTAGGGATATATTCCAAAATAAATTCGATCTATAAGAGTAGTTGTACCCTTGAGATATTGCTTTTGTTTGTGTATTCCATGAGGCATTTCCCTATCCTTTATCATTCCTCTTAAAATAATCTAGTGAAGGATGATATGAAGGGAATATCTAGAAATTGTTTTTCTACTTGTACCTAATGAGAAAAGTAGTTCAAGGTCTAGGATGAACTAGTGTGATTTTTACTATGGATCTCCCCATAAATGGGAAAAGACTAAATTTTATTAAGGGGGTATGGAGCTAAAAAACCCAACCATTTGGGATAAGGCTACTCCCATTTTATTTTTACAAACGTTCAAGATTGGTTTTTTAGTCTTGAAGATTTTAAAAAAAAAATACCCCAGTCAGGTGGGTTCTTGTTTCTGTTGGATTATCTTGGATGCTGCTTATATGTATACTCTCTTGATTTTATAGAGATTTGTTAAAAAATTGGATGGGTGTGTTGTATGATTTACACCTGGTCCACTTTCTTCTGAAGATATTGGTGTTTCCTGATAATTTGATTCCCTTAAGAGGGAGGATTGCTCAATATTTTTAGATGCTTGATGCAGGATTATTTCGATGGATTTATTTCTTATGTCCCTATTTCTTCAAGATTAATTCAAGGGTAGCTTTTTCTGAGCATACCAACTATTATGAAAAAATCGCATTTCTCAAAGTTGGACTGATTCTATGACATTACATGATGTCACCTTTGGTTGTCTTCACTGATCAGGGAGTGAGATGAAATACGACACTGTAGAGACCCAAGTTTGATGTACATGGAAATTACATTTCTTTTGTGGAATACTTAATACATAATATAAACAAACACCCAAGGACCGTAATATTTTAGTGTCTTTGGAAACTTGGAACACAATCTTCTAATCATGGTAAAAGATCTTCAACATCTACCATAAAGATCTTTCCCTTTTGTTTTCTTACCTAAAACCTTTCTTTATATCCTGGGAAAAAGAAAACATAAAAAGGGTGAGCTAAAATGATCAGTAAGGGTAATCATGGAGAAAATAAAACAAACCATATACATTTGAACTTAAAAAAATCAACAAAATGTTTAAACATCAAATCTTGAGTGGTGAAATAAATCTTGGCAGTACGTAAGGCATATATCATAAAGGAATATTAATCATGATAAAATATCATGGGAATAAAACATATAATTGTGGAAAAACATTAAGCACATGATATTATTTCCATAGTAGCCAAGTCATTTCTTCCAAGACCATCATAGTAGACATAGTCCATTACTGAACCAGGTTTACTTTCCATTCCAGCCCTGTATTACTGAACCGGATTTACATATCGTTCCAGCCGTGTCTATATCATGAGATATAAATCATTACCCAATGCATTGGAGGGTGATATAGGTCCCACCCATCTCATTTTGAAATCATTCTTACGTGTGCCACAACACAATCATAAATCATGCATCATAACCCAAAGAATAAAAAATGGGTTTCATAAACATCATCTCACCTTAACATAATCCATATAAAAAAAAATGAATACATTTCATCATAAGAAAAATCAAACCATGAAAATAATAGAGACATTATAATTAAAACATATTCATACTAAATAATATCACCTTATATGGGAAATAGTTTTGTATAAACACTTGAAATGAATTCTTGAGGAAAATATCCTTTCTTCTTCAAAATCATTTTCTTTTCTCAAAATGTCCTGCGATTTTAAAAGAAAATAATTTTGTTGAAAATAATCATGAAATATTGTAAATGAATCTTCATGGAAATAAGGAATTATGAAACTGTAAAAAATCCATTCACATCGTATAAGTTAAAAAACATTCTTCTCGTACTTTTTCTGGAAAAGTCAAAATGTACCTTACATGGTAAAAAAAGGAAAGATTCCTTCAATACAATGTGGTAAAAGTAAAAAAATGGTAAAAATGAATTTATACATAGAATAATAGTAAAAATTTTATGAAAACATATTTAGAAAACATGTATATGGATGATAAACATAACCTCAGTAAATACTAACAAATAAACAATCTCGGATAAGAACGAGATTGGAATAATTATCCCTTACCTTATATCCAATTTCTTTTGTATTTTCAGAGACTTTTGTATAGTGAGTTTAAAAATATTATTAACTTGTAAAAAACCATAATAATATTTATGATATAATATATGATTCACTTACTACTTTATATTACCCGTGCATTTGAGAATTCCACATTAAAGCAGTGGTTTGGGTAAAATTGTATCATTTATCGTATGTGTTTGGACTTATTGTTATTGATTTTACTGTTCCTTATATCATGATATAATTACTTCCAGAATGTAAAAAATGATTTATATATCATATATATTTAGGATATATATGTATATAATAGATATATAAATGAAATGAAATACACCATTCATGGAGACGGTAGACCGTACATACGCATGAACGCTGTTTTCATTTCATTATTGAATTGAATGGAAGTAAGTAGTGTACATATATATATATATATATATAAATAAATCCAGTAGGATTATTATGTCTTAAATTTCATTATTATTTATTTTATAATCATTCGGTAATGGTTAACACGGATAATGAATCTCATCGCATCGTGGAGACGGTAATCCGTACGTACGCACGAGCGACGATGTCATTCCCATAATTGTTGAATGGTATTAGAGTGGATTATATAATATCTCAGAATTAGTATAATGTTATAATAATCATATATAGTTATTATTTCCACCATTATACCTATCCAATTAAGTTGGTGGTGGAAAAACGGATTACACCACGGCGTGGAGATGATATTCTGTACGTACGCACGTGCGGTGATTTCATTTTCCGTAGGATGGAAAGAATATGAAATAGGGTTGGTTAATATTTATAATAACATATCAGTATATGAGTGATACTTATGTTATTATTTTATTATGAAACAACAAAATAAGATGAATTAGAAGAAGAAATGAATTTGAAAAAATTAGAAAAGGATATTACCTCTTCTTTGACGCGCCTCTTCTAAACCTCCTCTTAGGGCACTAAAGTTGGTCTTTGAAGAAGACCAGGACCATTAGTATTTTTCTAGGTATGTGGATAAGAGAAATTTTCAAGGGTTTTTCGAGCTTAAAGGCTCAATGTGGTGTGATGAGGAGAGAGAGGAGGTGCCCTCTTATAAGAGAAGAGAGCACCACTTTTGGAAACTTCTAAAATATTAACTTATAATAAACTCAAAACCCACTTAAAAACTTCCAAAAATGACTCAAATAAAAATATTAGATGATATAGGTTTTTAATATCATCAGAAATAAGATTTTGACATGTTGGTAATTTATTTTAAACCTTATAAACTTGATTTATCATTATTTAATCTATTTAATTTTATTTGTGGTAATAAAATTCTAAATTTTAAATTGTTATAAATACATACTTAAATGTTGTAAAATTTCAATAATTGGATACTTTATATCCTTTTAGACCATATAATTTTAAATTTGTAATTTTTAAATATTTTTTTATTTTTAAATAATTTAATAATATGTTATTTTTATAAAATATCAATAGTGTCAATTTTGACACTATTCAATATTTGAATTTAAATAAACACCACACAGATGATATGTTCAAAAAAAATATATAATAGATTCCTCAAATTTCATATTAATTAAAATAATTCATGGATCACATTAATTTTTTCATATATTATTTATTTTAATATTTTTAAAACCATTTATTTGGTATTTCTCTTAATAAAATAATTACTACAACATTTTTTGTATAATTATCTAATATACTTATTTGTTGAATAAAAATTAAAAATAAAATCCTATGATGAAGATAAATATAATACCTTTCATAATAATATTTTTACTCGAATTTATCATCTTAAAATTACAACATTTAAATTTTTATATTTATTAAATTATGAAGGTGACATCTTTGACATCATTTAAAATAAAATAATATAAATGTCCTAATAGGTTTTATAAGGCTCAAAATGGTCCAAAATTATACCCTTGGATTCTCAGGGTATAGATATACTTGAAAAATACATTTTCGTCAAGTTTCTGGTCTTTTTTATAGGTATTTCTATTTTAATAAAAAACTATATTATTGATTTTTTACTAAATAAATAATTTCTACATCATTAATGTATAAGCTATTAAGGTAATTAGATATTTCTTAAAAATTACAAATAAATTACCATGGTAAAGAAAAAAAAATTAGATTTCAAATGATTATTTATAATCTAATTTATATTTTGTATAACCTTATAATAAAAATAATCTAATTATTAAAGTTTGAGTGAGACATATTTCACTTTCCTTTAAATAAAATAAATAAAAGGCCTTAATCAAATAAAAGTGGGTTCCATTAGATTCTATTACTACCCAATTATGATTTAGGGCAATATATAATCATCCAATTATATTAATACAAGTGTTAGGGTAATTTTATAATAATATATTTACCCTTAATTACCCGATTTACCTTTAACTATGGTAAATAAAATTTATCGTAGTTACTATTCATAATACCTAAAAATAAAAAGTAACTTATTAACATAATTTAGACCTAATGATTTCAAATATGGAATCCATTTTTCCAAATTCAAAACATATAAGTTTCATTATTTAATTTAAAATTAATCCTGCTGTTGAGAAAATGGGTTTTTAAAAGTTAAAACGTTGCAAAAGATTGAAATGTTTTTTACTTATGAATTTAGTGTAAAATTAATGCTAATGACTTAAATTATATTAAATGGTAAAAATATATTATATTTATACTTTAAAACCATTCAATATTATAATTTAACCATATAAATTATCTTGATGAAAAAAAATTGTTTTTAATTAAAATTTAGAGTATTTTTACTATTTATCAAAATAAGAAACTTATCAGAAAAATATCAAAAATTTATCCAAAGTAAATTTTTATATCCTGATTCAAAAAAAGATTTTTATTTTCTCAAATTGAACTTATAAAAATTTCAAAAACTAATTTTAAAGTGGGTGAGCCATCAAAAAGCAGCAAAACAGCATTTTTTGAAAAATACTTATTTTACCCGAAAAAATTATTTTGTTCTCATACAATGTTCTATAAAATTTGTAAGATGAATTATAATGTCATAAAATTAAAAATTTAGTTACTAATATTCATAACATCTAGTTCATAATAATATTATAACAATATGTCATTGTTTAGTGAAACTCGGTATTGCGTACAACACAGGCTATTGAGGAAGGTTGCTCTTGCATGCAACACAAGCCAAGAATAGTGTTTACATATAATATAAGATAATACGGTGTTTTGTATAGCACAAGCTAATTTTAGTGTAGCGTACAACACAATACATTAATGAAATTAAAAGAATATCTTTCATAAAATCTCGGGGTGTTAAATTCTACCCCCCTTAAAATTAATTTCACCCTCAAAATTAATCGGGGTTATAAATGGTTTACTACTTGAAAGTTTATTTAATAGAAACCCACATCGTAAAAAATAATACCAAAACTTAACTTTAAAAACTAAAGTATGAAACTTAAAGGTTACCCAAATTAACTAATCACTGGGTTTCCACATAGGAGAACATAGGTGAAAATATGGATATGGAAGAGAAATCTAACCATCAAGTTCTGATGGAGAGTGGTAGAGAAAATGGCTATGAAAAATCCAACAATCACAAAGCCATAAATTTGTGATGATCTAAGGTACCATCTGATTCATCCGATATGAGGGCAATAGGACAACATTTTTTGGTTTTCAAGATCATTTCCCTAATGTTGAAGAATTTTTGAATTAAAAGAAATACTTACTTGATTTTGGTACAATCTCGCTATTGTTCGTGCCTTGAACAATTTCCACTTCATATTTTAAAGAAATGAAGTTGAATTTGGATCATGTGATAGAATGATAGATCATTCCATCTATCTTAAACATAATTTTAGCAATAGTTATATTCATAAGTCCATCTATGGTTATATTAATCGTATATGGTTCCAAAAATGGACTTATACTTCATCTATCATACCACTTAAATAAATAAAAATAATTTCTACAAACCAGGGACTTCTTGTAGTCCAATGGTAGGCGATAAAGTCCTGTCGTACTTCGGTTGTGGGTTCTATTCCCGTAACACTATCCGATGCGACGGGTTGTCACTCGTCCTACAGGTTTTCCTTTTTCTAAAACTACACTATTATAACATTCCAGAAATAATATCGAAAAAAGGTTCTATCCTTAAACAATATCATATTATGTCCAACAAAATCCATTTCAAATCTTTAGACTTATCCAAAATACTTCTATCCAAGTTCATAGTTTGAAGAAAACAATTACTAGAAATTTCATCAACCAAGCATGTGAATACCATCATTTATCCCCCGTATATCATAAGATATATCTTTTTGGCCACATTCCAAACATGTGAATACCTTAATCATGTATTTCCTTGAAACATGAATTACCATAGAATCCTTGTGAAATCATAAATATTTTCAAAAGTCAACTCTTTCCATATACCAAAATCCCAAAATTTCTATATACTCAAACCATGATATCACTTTTTCCTTATATGAGCTCATTAATTCTATCAAAAATTTCATTTTCTCCTTACCCCTTCATTATGCGCATATCATCTTCTTTCCAAAAATATCTTCATAACCTTTCATGGTTACTAGTATCATTCAACATATACTTTCAAAAAAGTTAAGTAAAAACAAAAGTGTAACAATCCTTAGATGTTTCTTTATTCCATAGTGTCATTAAATTACCTAGACAACATAACTCGTGATAAAAATACAATCATTCCAATACCTTCTTAAACCATTGACTGAGCTTCATCATTTTATTCCTGAACACTTCTTTAATCTCATATATCATTTTTAGTCTCTTCATCATCATCAACAAAATACTATTCATACGACCATGCTGATTCTCTTCATGAGATTTTACTTTAGGGAATTGGTTTTCATAATGCTCGTACATTCCACATTTAAAACATTTAACCATTGTTGATGTCTTAGCAATACCATTACCCTTGTCCATGGTGTTAAATGAACCCTTTCCTTTGAAATTACTGACTTTGTGTCCTCCTTTTCTGCACCCAAAACATCTTTCAGTTCCTTTGAAACATTCTCCTTGATTCCCCTTACCACATGATTTACATGATATAAATTGAACTTTCTTTCCTCTATGATCATCATGAAACTTCATCTTTCTCTTATTATATGAGTCAGGAAACTTACCAAAGTTGAGATTATTGATCATATTATGAGATTACTGATTTGGAATAATAACGATGTTTGGACTTCCAAATCCTGTTTCATTTGGTTTCTCATGAAGAATATCATTCTATTGTCCATCATATCCTCCATTATCGTGAATCTTCATATTTCCAGCCATTTTCTAAAACCCAAAAATAATAGTGTGAG
The DNA here is from genome assembly GCA_963277665.1 of Viscum album. NCBI lineage: Eukaryota > Viridiplantae > Streptophyta > Magnoliopsida > Santalales > Viscaceae > Viscum > Viscum album. Next base: position 1,460,954,032 of record OY728164.1, read on the forward strand.
AGGAAAAAATCATGGTAGAAAAACAACATAATAAAGGGGGAGTACCTTCAATATCTAACATCTTAGGTTTAATTCTAAGATCGTTTTTGTAATTCTATGACTATAACCTATACTTATACTTATCCTTCGGAACATCCATAGACATACCTTAGAAATATCTCTAGGGATCTCACTAAAGTTTTCGCATCCTAGTTTCCAAAGGTTAACTAAACCTTTCCTCTAATACCAACTGTAGAGACCCAAGATTGATGTAAATGGACATTAAAATACTTTTGTGGAATACTTAATACAAAATAAAAAATATAGATCAATGTGTGAATGTATTAGAGACACACCTTTGAGCGGCTCCGACCTCTTAGGCACGGCAGCTAGGGTTTCACCCCTCGATGAATCTTCCTCCCCTCCTCCGGCGTGCTCAGTTTCGGTGTCATATCCTCAGGGCTTCGGTGTGGCGCAAGTCTTCGGATGTACCTTTCCTCAGGTGCGGCTGCTTCGGTGGCGGATCTCGTCTGACCCGGGGTTGGTGAGGCTCAGCACTATTTTTACGGCAGCTTATGGAGGTTGTGGTGTTGGATCTGTTATTGTTCGGAGGGGATAGGTTTTTTGAATAATCATTGCTCGGCCTTGGCCTTTTCATGCTCTTTCGCTCTCCCATCCTCTTTTCCTCGATTTCATGTTCCACTATTTCTGTCATGCACGAGCTCCATTTTCCTAGATCTAGTTTCAATCTAGGCTGCCCCAGTGTCGATCGGTGTTCGTTCTTGCGGCAGTGATCCGGTTTTCGAGTGGCGACGGGCTGGTGTCTCTCCCTTGCGACGGATCTGAACATTTTTCAGATGCAGGTCTTCAGCGGAGGTTCCGGTTTCATCTCTTGTGACAACTGAGGGTTTTTCGAGATGTGCTTGGTGGATTCTTTGGTGTCGATGGGAGGTGTTCCAGAATGGTGGAGTGTAGGAGAGTTCCAGGCCGGGCCGTTGTTTTGGTTGTGTTTTTCTTTCACCGATCGAAGTTGTGTTCTCCTGCAACTGGTAATGTTTCCCCCTCCGGTTTCGATCTAGTTTCAGATCCTTGCCACCACAATTTGATGTTGGCGTTTCCTGCTTGCGGCGGTCGTGTTGGGTTTCCTCTTCCTGGACTCATCCAAACAATGGTATTCGAAGATCAATGATGGGAATTGCGCTTGGAGGTGGGCCATTCTGCAGAAGTTTCACTGTGGACGATCCTTGAATGGTGTCATTTGGTTCTTGAGGTTCTGGGTGGAGGCCGAGGGATGTGCCTTGCTTGATGCAGTGTGATCTTGGAATCGATTTTGTTTTCTTTAATTTTCCAGGTCATGAGAAGTTGATTTCCTTGTGGGTTTGGGTTATCCTTGTTGCATTTGGAATGGTGCAACAACTGCATGTGTCGTTGGGTGGGCGACCTCGAATGAGGGTGGAATGTGTTGACATCCTTCATTCTTCCATGCGTCATATCCCTGATTGGCGTATGGGTGCCTTCCCATGTCATGTGTTTAGTGTTTCTTTAGATTTTTTTTTCATTGCATTAGGTTGACATTGCTGAAGTTCTCGTCATTCTTTGTCGGGTGGGCGGCTCGTAAGAGAGAAAGGTTTGTTGGCACCTTTCATCTGGCTCTCCTCCACGCTGTTGGTTGGGGAGGTGCTCTGACATGTTGTACTGCCATCACAGCGCAACTTCTTGGCAGAGGGGGTGGCGTAATTTCTTTATGGGACTCACTTTGCGATGCTTGGAAAGGGGGGCGATGAGGTTTTCTTGATGACCAATTGGATGTTTGTTTCTTTTTACTTTGTTGTTTCATTTGTTTTTTCCGGATTGTGTGCTTGTAATGGTTTTCCTCTTTCCCATTCTAAAAGAGGTTTTTTTATTTCTTTATCAAAAGGGGCTTTCCCCCTCACCCTTCTCAAAAAAAAATAGACACCCAGGGACTGTAATAGTTTAGTGTCTTTGTAAACTTGGAACACAATCTTCTAATCATGGTAAAAGATCTTCATCGTCTCCCATAAAGATCTTTCCCTTTTGTTTTCTTACCTAAAACCTTTATTTATATAATGGGGAAAAGAAAACATAAAAAGAGTGAGCTCAAATGCTCAGCAAGGGTAAGCATGGAGAAAATAAAACAAACAATATACATTGGAACTTAAAAACATGAACATAATGTTTAGACATCAAATCTTGAGTGGTGAAATAAATCCTGGCAGTATGTAAGGAATAGATAATAAAGGAATATTAATCATTATAAAATAGCATGGGAATAAAACATGTAATTATGTCCAAACATTAAGCATATGATATGATTTCTATAGTAGACAAGGTATTTCTGCCAAGACCATCATAGTGGACAAATTCCATTACTGAACTGGGTTTACATACCGTTCCAGCCCTGTATTACTGAACCAGATCTACATGTCGTTCCAACCATGTCTATCTCATGAGATATAAATCATTACCCAATGAATTGGAGGAAGATATAGTTCCCACACATCTCATATTGAAATCAATCTTACGTGTTCCACAACACAATCATAAATCATGCATCATAACCCAAAGAATAAAATGGGTTTCATAAACATCATCCCATCTTAACATAATCCATATAAAACAAATGGATACATTTCATCATAAGAAAAATCAAACCATGAAAATAATAGAGACATTATACTTGAAACATAATAAAACTAAATAATTTCACCTTATATGGGAAATATATTTGAATAAACACTTGAAATGAATTCTTGAAGAAAATATCATTTCTTCTTCAAAATCATTTTCTTTTCTAAAAATGTCATGCGATTTTAAAAGAAAATAATTTTTTTGAAAATAATCATGAAATATTGTAAAGGAAGCTTCATGTAAATAAGTCATTATAAAATCGTAAAAAATCCATTCACGTCTTATAAGTTAAAAAAACATTCTTCTCATACTTTTTCCAGAAAAGTCAAAAAAGTACCTTATATGGTAAACAAAGGAAAGATTCCTCCAATAAAATGTGGTAAAATTCAAAAAGGGTAAAAATGACTTTAAAAATACATGTAATAATAGTAAACATTTAATGAAAACATTTTAAGAACATATGTACATGGATGATAAAAATAACCCCAGTAAATACTAACGAATAAACAATCTCGGATAAGAACGAGATTCGAATAATTATCCCTTACCTTATGTCCAATTTCTTCTATATGTTTCTGAGACTCCTATATAGTGGGTTTAAACATATTATTAACTTGTAAAAGAACCATAATAATATTTATTATATCATATATTATTCCCTTACGACTTTATATTACCCTTACATTTGAAAATTCCACGTTAAAGTAGCGGTTTGGGTAAAATCGTATCATTTATCATATGTGTTTGGACTTGTTGTTCTTGATTTTGTTATTACTTATATCATTATATAATTACATCCAAAATGTAAAACATGATTTATATCTCATATATATTCTGGATATATATATATATATATGTGTGTGTATAATAGATAGATAAATGAAATACACTGTTCATGGAGATGGTAGACCGTACGTACACATGAACGCTGTTTTCCTTTTTTTATTGAATTGAATGGAAGTAAGTAGAGTATATATATATATATATATATCCAGTATCATTATTATGTCATAAATTTCATTATTATTTATTTTATAATCATTCTGTAATGGTTAACATTGATAATGAATCTCATCGCGTCGTGGAGATGGTAATCCGTACGTACGCACGAGTGACGATATCATTCCCATAATTATTGAATGGTATTGGAGTGGATTATATAATATCTCAGGATTATTATCATCTTATAATAATCATATATATTTATTATTTCAACCATTATACCCATCCAAGTAAGGTGGTGGTGGAAAAATAGATTATAACACATCGTGGAGACGGTATTCCGTACGTACGCACGCGCAGTGATTTCATTTTCCGTAGGATGGATAGAAGGTGAATTAGGGTTGGTTAATATTTATAATAACATATCAGTATATTATTTATACTTATTTTATTACTTTATTATGAAACAACAAAATAAGAGGAAGTATAAAAAGAAATGAATCTGAAAGAATCGGTAAAAGATATTACCACTTCTTTGACGCACCTCTTCTAAACCTCCTCTTAGGGCACTAAAGCTAGTCTTTGAAGAAGACCAGGACCTCTAGTATGTTTCTAGGGAAGGGGATAATATAAATTGGTATTGTGTTTTTGATATTTAAGGCTCAATGTGGTGTGAGGAGGAGAGGGATGAGGTGCCCTTTTATAAGAGAAGAGAGCACCACTTTTGGAAACCTCTAAAATATTAACTTATAATAAACTCAAAAACCACTTAAAAACCTCCAAAAATGAATCAAATAAAAATATTAGATGATATATGTTTTTAATATCATCAAAAAATAAGATTTTGACATGTTGGTAATTTATTTTAAACCTTATCAACATGATTTATCGTTAATTAATCTATTTAATTTTATTTGTGGTAATAAATTTCTAAATTTTAAATTGCTATAAATACACACTTAAATGTTGTAAATTTTCCATAATTGGATACTTTATAAACTTTTAGACCATATAATTTTTAATTTTTAATTTTTAAATATTTTTGTGATTTTTAAATAATTTAATAATATGTTATTTTTATAAAATATCAATAGTGTCAATTTTGACTATGTTAATTATTTGAATTTAAATAAACACCACACAGAATATATGTTCTAAAAAATATATATAATAGATTCCTAACATTCTATATTCATAAAAATAATTCATGGATAACATTAATTTGTTCATATATTATTTATTTTAATATTTTTAAAACCATTTATTTGGTATTTCTCTTAATAAAATAATTACTATATCATTTTTGTATAATTATTTAATATACTTATTTGTTGCATAAAAATTAAAAACAAAATCCTATGATGAATATAAATATAATACCTTTCATAATAATATTTTTACTCGAATTTATCAACTTAAAATCATAACATTTAAATTGTTATATTTAATAAATTGTGAAGGTGACATCTTTGACATCATTTAAAATAAAATAATATAAATGTCCTAATCGGTTTTATAAGTCTCCAAATGGTCCAAAAAACGACCCTAGTATTCTTAGGGTATATATATACTCGACCAATAAAGTTTGGTCAAGTTTCTGGTCCTTTTGTAGGTATTTTTATTTTAATAAAAACTATATTATTGATTTTTCACTAAATAAATAATTTCTACATCATTAATGTATAAGCTATTAAGGTAATTAAATATTTCTTAAAAATTACAAATAAATAGCCATGATAAATAAAAAAAATTTATCTTTCAAATTAGTATTTATAATCGAATTTATATTCTTTATAACCTTATATTAAAAATAATCTAATTATTAAAGTTTGAGTGAGACATATTTCACTTTCCTTTAAATAAAATAAATAAAAGGTCTTAATCAAATATAAGTGGGTTCCATTAGATTCCATTTCGACCCAAGTATGATTTAGAGAAAAATATAATCATACAATTATATTAATACAAGTGTTAGGGTAATTTTAAAATATTTTATTTACCCTTAATTACCCGATTTACATTTAACTATGGTAAATAAAATTTATCATGGTAACTATTCATAATGCCTAAAAATAAAAAGTATATTATTAAAATAATTTGGACCTACTGATTCCAAATATGGAATAAATTTTTCCAAATTCAAAACATAGAAGTTTCAGTATTTAATTTAAAATTAATCCTGCTTTTGAGAAAACGGGTTTTTAAAAGTTAAAACGTTGCAAAAGATTGAAATGTTTTTACTTATGAATTCAGTGTAAAATTAATGCTAATGACTTAAATTATATTAAATGGTAAAAATATATTCTATTCATACTTTAAAACCATTCAATATTATAATTTAACCATATAAATTATCTCGATTAAAAAAGTTGTTTTTAATTTATATTTAGCGTATTTTTTCTATTCATCAAAATAAGAAACTTATCAGAAAGATATCAAAAATTTATCCAAAGTAAATTTTAAATCCTGATTCAAAAGAAGAATTTTATTTTGTCAAATTTAAATTATAAACATGTCAAAAACTAAATTTAAAGTGGGTGCGCCATCAAAAGGTGGAAAAACTGCATTTTTTTTAAAATACTTATTTTACCCGAAAAATTTAGTTTGTTCTCATACCATGTTCTATAAAATGTTTAAGATGAATTATAATGTCATAAAATTCAAAATGTAGTTACTAATATTCCTAATGGCTAGTTCGTAATAATATTATAACAATATATCTTTGTTTAGTGAAACTCAGTATTGCGTACAACACACGCTATTGAGGAAGGTTGCTCTTGCGTGCAACACAAGCCAAGAATAGTGTTTGCGTATAATATAAGCTAATACGGTGTTGCATATACAACATGCTAATTTTGGTGTAGTGTACAACACAATACATCAATGAAATTAAAATTGTATTTTTTATAAAATCTTGGGGTGTTACAAACACTCAGTGTTTACCACATCCTCTAACATGAACACCCTATTGGGTGTCAGTGATCAACGGACTCAACTAGTTTAACTCATCAAGACAAGATCGCTAAAAGGATCCTTTTTGTTTCCCAAATTTCAAGTATAGTGTAGATAATAGGGCCTCCAATTCAATTTTATTGTGTATACCTTATATAACCTTGATTTTTCATGGATATTTTATATAAGGAAATACTTTTTTATGTGATATAGAGTAGTGCATATATTTAGGTGGATTTCATGAAAACAATATTCTAAAAACACCTCTGGAATAATGTATTAGAGAGTGGATAAAGTCCAAAACATGAATGGTTTATTATATTTATCCAACTGTCTCCACATTATCAATATATCTTTTTCATATTTGGAATGAGAATCTACCACTTGATCCAACCAAATTGGACATTTCCCTACTACTTTAATGTAAATTGAAGGATTGGCATTGATTTCCTATAGCATATTATAAGGAAATAAATCCAAGGGTAGTCCATAGAATGATTTTTTCCTTGGGTCCTCTTCTAAATGAGAAAGGATGAAACTTGTCAATTATGAGGCATCATGCATGATTGGTCTCATTTTCTCAAGTTCCTTATGATAGAAGAGATTTCTTATAGTTGATTCTTCAAGGGGAGGACCTCATTGATAAAATTAAGTGTCATTGTGTGGAGGACCTTCATAGTGAATTCCATCATGGAAAGGACTACCATCATGGACTGATGTATGACTTAAAGGTAAATTAATATAGTGTATACCCTTGGGAGGAACTTCATGATGGATGATATCAAGGGGGGACCTTCTTATTGTTTGATCTTTTATCCATGAGGAAGGATTCCATGGCACTCATCAGAAGATGGGATATCATGATTGATTGGATTTTTGGCATCAAGTATTCCTTCATGGTAATATGTTTAGGGAGTACCTTTAGAAATACTGTTACAAAGGTTATGAGGAGGAATTACAGCTACTATTTTTATAATTTGGTAATTTATGATTAGGATACTAATCCACCATAGATAAACATATAATGGATTCAAGAACTCTTTAATTGAGAATAGAGGGATAATGCATTAGCTTTACATTTCCAAATCACTTTTGGTGAGGCTTCTTTTTATATGATCTCTTTTAGGTGACTTGGGATAGTTGTTGTGGATAATGGAATTCATATATAGAGGCCTATTTGATTCTCGACCATGTTTTTTCCATAATTTTCTTATAGATTTATAGAATTTTATAAGGGATATATTCCTACCCTAGAGTGGCTGTTGTGATAGACTAATGACCTCTGGTTAGAACAAAGGTAGGGTCATGATGTGGTTGTCTATTTATCATGATATTTGACCAAAACCCCATGGATAAGAGCAAGGATATGTGTATGCTCTGGAGTGAACCTTGTATTATGTTGATGTGTCTCCCTAATTGTGGCAACAAAGTTGTGTGTCTTCCCTTGAACCACTGTAGTTGTTGTCATTATATCTTGAAAATTTTATAGAATGTTGGTAGAAATTTTTTTCTTCCCTTTCATCATTATCAGCAAATGTTGGGTGACTTTAACCACTATAATGGGGATATATTTCAACTCTGTAGTTGGAGAAGTGATGTGGGTCTTCTCCAATCCTCCATTTTTTTAGTATATTCTGATAGTCTTCATGTGTGGGGGAATAGATGTGATTTAACCCCATATTTTTTTTAAGATTCACCAGATGGTTTCTTTGAATATTTTCAGACTAGGCTAGAAAGCTTGGTGGAAGTAGGTAGGTGTGTGTTCCTGCTCAAATGTTTTACATGTATTTGACAGGTGTGATTATCTAGAGGGAACAAATATATTTCCTTATTCCATATGGTCTGGTTTTTACCTTCAGTGAGTTGTCCTACATTTCTAATACAGATTAACCTAGAATGTACTTATAAGGGTAAAACCCTCATCATGTTGATGGTTTTATGTCGCATGGCGTTGGTGTGGTGGATTCTGGAAGCATCCCCTCATCGGGACCCCTATGTTATTGGGATGAGTTCATCAGTGACCTATTTATTAGCCAACCTAATATAAGGGAGGAATATATTTCTATGTTCAAGGGATAGGCTCCCAAAATTTTTTGAAATTAAAACTATTTTTGTCTCCTTCTAGGACACCATCCTTCACTGAGTGGATGATTGGTGGGGATTCATGAGCTGGAGGTCTTGTCATGCAACCTCTAGATTTTAAAAAGTAGTATTGAGGTGGTACTACCAAATCATTGCATTCAAATCCTAGTGTTAAAGATGTTGGGTTAGGATTGGTGTCCTTAGGTTAGGTGAGGACCCAGCTCATGCATTGAATGAAGAATATGTCTAATTAAACTGATAAGATTCTATTTAGACCAAAAGGAGTTCTGGTTGAAAGTTCCTATAATATGCATGGAAAAAAACCAAGAAAACAATGTTAAATAAGAATCTTAATAAATGAAATCATGCGTAATAGATTATTTTAAATATATTTTTGTCCCGCTTTTATTTTATTTGTGCATGAAAGGGACCGTACATGTGGGCGACATAAATATTTTGGTTAAATATTCACAACAAGTTCACCATTTTTATTTCATCCCTAAAAACCATGTGGGGATGGAATGGAATTTTGTGTTGGTAGTGGTATAACCTTCATGTTAGACCCATATTTCCACATCCATTCTGGGTAGTTTCTAGAAAGTTATATTCGTGGAGCTGGAAACACCTAATGGTTCCCTTATTGAATATGTCTTACGAACCTTATTTCAAAAGTTGGGTGGTTATTGGGAAATGTCTCCAACAATGGTTAGGGACTCACATTGGTCGATATGATGGGAGGTCAGGCTCATCACACATTTTAAATGGAAAATATTTCATACTCTAGGACTCCCTTATAGATTTAATAAATGTTTGTGAATCATTTATTAAATCAAAAATATAAGTCAACCTTGTATTAATAATTATTTGTTATCAGGTATTGTATTGAAAATCATCTATATGTATCTAAGGTTCTCCATCAATGAAAAAATATGTGTCTAAAGTTCTCCATTGATGGTACCCTTTTTTTTGTGGACTAGAGATTCAAATTTTAGTTATTATTAAGATTAAATTTTTAAGCCAAATAGTGGGGTACTCTTGAGTTTATTTTTATCCAATAATATGGGAGTTGTTTTAATATTGGGATCATGCCCATGATATAGGCTTCTTATATATCATTATGAAGGGAATCATAACCTGTGTAGTTCAGTGCCACATAATGGGACTCATCATACTTTTTAATATCATGTTAAGAAGACCAAACCATACAGTATAAAGTCATGTGGTAAGGAAATATAGGAAAAAGGTTCCTAGTCAAGGGCTGGTGTGGGACTTATGCTAAAGTGTCCTAAGGGACTTGGAAGGGATATAAACTCCCAATATGAATATGAACCTACTAGTAATATGAACCATATAATATTATGGTGAATTTGGGGTGTTTTTTTTTGAACCTTGGAGAGGCTTCTTATGTATCCTTTTTAGAATGGAATCAAATACCATGTAGTTCAAATATGTTGGGGCTTAAACCTATGGAGGAGGCCCATGTTGAGGTGAGAGTAAGATCTGAAAAATAACTCTCTTCCAAGACAGGTAAGTTTTCACCTCATTAATGTCACCTTTAAGGCTTACATGCTCACTAATCAAGTGATTCTTGGTGGGGAATGGTGTAAACACTATATTGGAGGAGTGGAAATAAAGAGGTCCAAGGGTTTGCCTCATTGGGAATATGGCCCTTTGAGGTGATTCCATGATTTCACGTATTTTACTGAATTGGATTACCTATGGTAAGGTGAGAGGAATATAAAAAAAGGGAATATCCTCTTGAGGTAGGTATTTGATTTGTAGATTTCATGATCTTCACTAAACTCTAATCCCATAGGAGTAATGCTTTCTCTGAGAAACAATGGGAAGTATAAGATATAGAAAATGACATAATATCCTTCATCCTCTAATGGATGAGGCTAGTGAAACTTATCACAATAAAGACTAGGGGATTATTCCAGTATTAATTCAATAAGAAAGATCCTCTCATCCTTCTCTTTTGATAGGTGTAAGAGGGGATGAGGGAGGGGTTACTAATGTTGAATATTTCTTCCCAGCTCAAGGATCCACCTTTCACCATGAATAAAGTTGGGATCGTCATTACCACAGGAGTGTATGATCGATAACATTTTTAGGATCCCCCTTATTATGTAGGTTAATAGTTGGACCTCATATACCAAGGGAATTTATGATCATGAGGACACACCAGTGTTCCCTGTACTCTAATAACACATATCTAGGTGATTTAGAGGAGGTCTTGGATTGGTCCCCTACATAGGTGGGATATAAGGGAAAATGTTCCATACCATCAGTGGTATGACATAGGGCTCAAAGTTTGGATCATGTAGGTGAGTGATGGGTGAGAAAAAGGTGGCTTGCATTGGTGAGGGTTGGCTGAGAAGAAGGTGGATCACATAGGTGAGGGATAGGTGAGTAGAAGGTTGATCATATAGGTGAATCATGGGATTTCTTAAGATGTATTGATCAGGGTAGACTAGGGTGAGATGAATGCGCCTTTGGGTGATGGAAAACCTAAGAAACCAAATTTTGGTAAGGCCTTACTCTAAGTTCCAAGGGTCTCCTCAGGTATATTTAGATAACTACCACTCGAGTCCTAGGCTCAAGAAGGGTACTTCACCCTAGTTCTCTTAAACTAGGGGGTGGTGGCACCTCACACAATGATTTTGTATTTAAAACACTAGAAGAACTATAATCCCGCTACCCTTCTTAATTTTCTATTTTTTAGGCTTATAGATCTACCTAGAAAGTTTTGAGGACTTGGGAAAAGGACTAGGGTGAGTGGAGAATTGAGGCTAATTCTGGTTTTCTAGTCATTTCAAATTAGGATTCCATGGGTCTTATTTATAGGAAAAATCAAGACCCTAGGAAATGGAGGCTATCCGCACAGATCTATCCTGCCTGTCTCCTGAAAGTAATTACGTAGGTATGAATCTTTCTTTTAGGATATGCAAGCAGGGTCTGCATGAGCTTCTTGGCGCATAAGTGGGGTGCATTCAGGTTGACATGGGTGATTACCAAAAGTGGAAGTATTATTTTTAAAGTTAGAGAAATGACGTCAGTTTTTTTAAACTGATGAAAAAATGTATGTGTGAGAGATTTTTGGCATCAGTTTTACTAAAACCCGATGTTGGAAATTTTTTATACATGGTTTTTGGAATTAGTTTTTAGTAAAACTGATTCCAAAAAACACTGAAGAATTTATTTTTTGCATCGGTTTTACAAAAAATCCATGCCAAAAATAAATAAATATATCACGTTAGTTTTTTCAAAAACTATTTTTAACATTAGAGAAATGACGTCTATTTTTTTAAACTGATCAAAAAAACTATGTGTGAGAGATTTCTGGCATCAGTTTTACTAAAAACCGACATCGGAAATTTTTTATACATGGTTTTTGGCATTAGTTTTTAGTAAAACTGATATCAAAAACCAATGAAGAATTTATTTTTTGCACCGATTTTGCAAAAAATCATTGCCAAAAATAAATAAATATATATATATATATATATATATATATATATCACGTTAGTTTTTTTAAAAAACGATGTGAGAAATAAAAAAATCACGGTGATTTTTGAAAAAACTGATACCAAAAATTATATATATATATATATATATCACGTCGATTTTGACAAAAACTGCAGTGAAATATATTTCTTAGGACTATTCTATGTCTGTTTTATAATAATAAATGCCAAATATCTTTAAAAATCATTTGGTTTTGGAAAACCCTCATTTTTTGGATCTACAAAACCCTCCCACTCACAACAAATCCATCTCAAATCATGATGACTTTGAAGGCGTCTCGGTGATCTCCAATGCCAATGTTGTTTATTTTCTAAGATTTTCATGATATTTAGTCTCCATTCTACATATTCTTCAATTACTTCATCATATATTCATTATTTTATTCTCGAAAACCTATTTCTGATCCAAATAGTGGTTTGATTTTAGTTTATTGTTTATATTTAATGTTTCTTTTTATAATCAATTTCATATAAATATTATAGATAGTGTTTATTCTTGCAACACATTCAAGGGATGAGGTTAGGATTAAGGATCAAGGAAAATTTGAACTCTGAATTTTGTAAGATTTTTTCAATTTGGAAGATAAATTATTTATACTCAAAAAACTATTTTTGATCCAAACCGTCGTTTTATTTTAGTTTGTTGTTCATATTTAATGTTCATTTTTACATTCAATTTCCAATATATATTGAAGGTAGTGTTTATTATTGACAATGATATCATATATATCTTATATTATGATATATAATAATACCATTATATTAGATTTATCTAACTATATGATACCTATATGTCATACCTTATGACTATAAACAGACATTATGTTATCAAATAACGTAATGTCAGGTGGAGTGAACTGATGAAATATTTATTGTAATAGAATTATACTATAATGATCGCTGGTTGAACACCCAAATGGTATGAATGATTATGTAGCATCATATATTGATATAGATTTTATTTTTATAGTATTACATCATCCTGATTAGTAACTATGTGAGAGTATTAATGATTTTTTCAATCTAATGGAGGTGTAGTGATGAGATGTGATAATTCCATATAGATTATGACTAGTGAGTTTCACTAGTACCATACCCCACTTTTTAGTAACAACTATTTAAAATGAACTAATAAATAAATGAAATCTTCAAAACTTTTGACACGCACAACACTGAACTAATGTAACAACTGTGTAAAATGAACTAATAAATGTTTGATGATTGAAAATAATTAAATTATAATCTCAATAAAACACAGGTATATAATATGAAAATAAAAATGTTTACTACATGTAATTTCATTTCATATCTGATTTTTTTATCTGATTATCAATAGTTTTTATTAAATGTGTTTTTGTTTACAGTTTATCAGTTTATATATATATTTAAATGTTTATATTATTTAATATATTCACAAATTATATTGTGATACCAGGTATTTAATGGGTCTTAATTGGATAAATTTATAAATAAACGCTGATGAATATGAAAAAGGATTTGATTAATTCTTGGAATTTGTTAAATGAAATATTCAAAACCTTGATTTGATTTTTTTTTCATGTGTGAAGTGTTTGAATATGAGAAAGTTAAACTCCAGAGAAATCAAGGATCATCTAATTTGTTATGGTTTTAGCCTTAATTATACATTTTGGATCTAGCATGGTGAATGAACTATAAATTCAATAGATAATTTTGATGGAAATATTCATAATGTGATAAAGTATCGTATCGAAGATTTAATTTATGATTTAGGTGTTGAAACCATTGAAAAAACAGCAAGTGTAGAATGATTTTAGGTAGATTCTGAGAAACCATTATTCCTAGGTTGTAGTAAATATACAGTGTTATCATCCATTTTGATATTGGTTAACTTCAAATAAAGTAATGGTTGGAGTGATAAAATTTTCTCTAACTTACTTGATCTTTTAAAAGAGCTACCTATAAATGGAAACAGGCTTCCAAATTCCAATTATGAGGTGAAGAAAATATTATGCCCAATGGGATTGGGGTATAAAAAGATACATTCTTTCCCCAATGATTGTGTGTTTTATAGGAAAGAATGTGATTTTTTGTCAAACTGTCCTACATGTGGAACATCACACTATAAGAAGGATGCAAAAGTAAATTTAGATTCATTCTCAGGTACTAACATATAACCTCATTCTAAATTAAATAATTTCTTTAAATAATACCTTCATATAATTCCAATAAAATAAGTATGATTCATTTTCAGGTACCAAAATCAAGTCTCTTTCTAAATTAATTTGGTACCTTCTAATAATTTCTTGTTTAAATCATATATTTTCAAATTTAATTGACGCAAAAAAGGTTAAGATGACATTCATATGAATGTATCTTTATTGGTAAATTACTTCATCCTGATGACTCATCACAATGGAAGAGATTTGATAATCAATTTCCTGATTTTGGATGTGAAGTTAGAAATATCATAATAGGAGTGTGTACAGATGGAATGAATCCATATCGGAGCTTAAGTATCTAACACAGTTTGTGTCCTGTTTTGTTGGTAGTTTACAACTTATCCCCATAGATATGTGTGAAAAAAAATATTTTATGATGATCTTGATGATTTCTGGACCAAAAAATCTAGGAAAAGATATTGATGTGTATCTTTCACCATTAATTGATGATTTGAAACTTCTATGGGAGGAAGGTGTTAGTGTTTTCGATGTATACATGAAAGAGTATTTTCCTTTGCATGATATGATAATGTTCAGTATTAATGACTTTCCTTCATAAGGAAAATTATTTGTATACAGTGTTAAGGGATATAAATCTTGTCCAATTTTTGAAGAAGCGACTTTATATTATCAATTGTAGAATGGAAGAAATACATTGTATATGGGACATAAATTATTTTTGCGAATTGATCATCCTTATCGTAGATTGAAAAAGTAATTTAATGGTTTAAAAAAATACAATATTCCATAACAACCATTTTCAGTTGAATAATATTACAACAGGGTGAAAAATATTGAATAGACATTTTGAAATAAAAGAAGTTCTGGTATTCAAAACAATATTTGGAAGAAACAATCTAATTTTTGAACTACCTTATTGGAGATTTTTAGAGATAAAACATAAAATTTATGTTATGCATTTTAAGAAAAATATATGTGGCAGTTTGATTGGAATTTTATTAGACATAAAAGAAAAAAACAAAATATTCATTGAATTCTAGATTTGACTTCATGTCAATGGGAATACATTTGCAGTTATCTCCCACTATGAAAGGAAACATAACATATTTACCTTTAGCTTGTCAAACATTAAGAAAGAGTGAGAAGTTGAATTTTTTTCCATGTTTTTATGGTATAAAAGTACCCAATGGATATTCTTCAAATGTGAATAATTTCATGTCAGTTAAGGATTGAAAATTAATAGGTATGAAATGTCATGACTATCATGTATTGATGCCACAACTACTATTGGTCGCACTGTGTGGTATATTGTCGTCAGCTATCAGAAAGACTATCATCAAGTTATATAATTTTTTCAAATCCATTTATATCAAAGTTATTGATCCAAATTTGTTAGATGTGTTGGAGAATGAATATGATATTATGCGTTTTCAACCAGAAATATATTTTCCACCTATATTTTTTTTGATATAATGGTTTATTTGGTGATTCATCATGTCTGTGAGATATGAATATTCTGGTATGTTTATTTACATTGGATGTATCATTTTGAAAGGTATATGAAAATTTTAAAGGGAGATGTTAAAAATCCTTATCGACTGGAGGTCTCTATTGTTCAAAAATATGTATCGATATAGGTGATTAAGTAATGTACAGAATATTTGTATGAAGTGGAGCATATTAATTTCCCTATATCTTGAAATTTGAAAGTTGATACTGAAGGTAGAGGTATTTGAGGCTTAAAGGTAAATTTCATTCCATGTGATGAAGTGATGCAGGAACATTTATATATTTTGAACAACACAGATGATGTTCAATCATATATATCATCACATATTTCTGAATTAAAGAGATGATATCCAAAAATAAATGAAAATTGGTTGATTATTGAGTATAGAAAGACATTTGTTTCATGGTTTAAAGAGAAAGTGAGAATAGATATATCTGCATCAAAAACATTGAAATGGTTGGCAGGGGGACCATCTCTTAATGTGATAATAGGGACTGGTTTTGATATTAATGGGTATATAAAAAAGTTGTATGAAAAGAGTACCATTCAAAATAGTAGTTTGATGGTAATTGCTGAAGCATTTCATTTTTCAAGTGAAAAAGATAAAAACTCAATTTCTACTTCATCAACATATTTTGGAGTTCTTTAGGATATGTGGGAAATTAATTATATACAATTTTGAGTCACTTTGTTTAAGTGTAATTGGGTTTATATAAATAGTGGTGTGAAACATGATGATTGCGGATTTAAACTGGTTGATTTGAAAATATTTAATTACAATGAGTAACCATTTATCATGGAAACACATAAAAAGATGATATTTTTTGTTATTGATCCATCAAATGATCAATGGTCCATCATTTTTCAAGGAAAAAATACCATTTTGGTGATGAGAATGATCCTAATGATTTTATTGATTTACATGAGTCTTATTCAACTATTACATTATTTTTGAATGATTATAATCACTACAAGGTAGACATAGTTCATGTAGTATGTAATGATCATGATGATGACATATGGTAAAACATTAAATTACTCTCCTAATTTTTCTAGATATTATTTATATTTTGTTTCTTTTTTTGAAACATAATAATGTGTACCTATTTTCTTACTTATTTTTGTCATTCTTATTTTTAAATATTCATTTTTTTAATAATATGAAGGTACAAAAAATTTCATTACACTTTCTTGTGTCAATTCCATATATAGAGAGAGAGGATTAGTTATTGAGGTATATTTATTTTTCATATCGTTAAATATTCTATAATATACTTATTTAATGAAAGAAAACTTTTAATTTTTTTGCATGACTACCGATGTGTCTTCCGTAGAGGAGGCTTCTGCTGTTACTACAAAGAAATTAAGTTCTCAATTTGGTAAATTTGGTATTACACATTTACCAAAACTATCACTTGCTCATGGAGATGAAATATTACATATTCGTTTTGATGATAATAATAATACAACTTGCCCAAATGCAGTTCAGTTTATCAGTTATACATCAATACAGATCCATTGTAGGATTAGTATTTTATATCCTGATTGGAAGTCCATGGACAGGATTATAAAACAGCAGATTTGGGAGGTCGTGATGGTAAAATATTTCAATTGATTTATTTTATTTCATTTTTTGAATATTAAATATTTTAAATGACATATTTTATTTATTAAATTACATATTACATTATATTTTTAGGAAACAAAATAAATTAATAAAAGAAATCTCCCTTTATAAGGGGTTTGATGGGGAGATTTTAAACAAAAATGACAAAAAATTATGTTTTTGGAAAGAAATTTTTTAAAAATCCTTGCCTTAAGTATCTGTATATGGATGAAGATACATTGAAGAAATTTGTCGACACCCGTCATGAAGAAATATTTTAGGTATGATAATTATTTTATATTGTAAAATTTATTATATATTTCTCTAATTACTTATTAGTTTATTTTTATGTAATAGTCTTCTAATAGATCTCATTGAGAGATCTAGTTGAAAAATGTATGCTCTCATACTTTATCACATGGAGGGTATCTATATTTAGTGCAGAAAATGATTGAGGAAAAATGTGAAGCATTAAGAGCTCAATCTAGTAGTGATTAATAAGAGGTCCATTTTGGTCCTCCATCTCCTCCCACTCACCATGAAAAATGGAAATGAGAGAGAAGAAAGAAAAATGAAAAGTATCATATAGAGTAAGATCAGCAAGTAGATGATAAAATTATAAGTAAATATTATTTATTTTTCAGGATTTTTTCTATTTTATAAATTATAAACACTAATATACCTTTTTCATTTTTTATTTTAGGATGAAATTTAGGAGTAAGAGACACAGGGCTATTTTATCATTGAGGGTAGGATGGAAATCCTAGCCACTTCTTTAGGAAAGGCAGAACACCCCAGCCATGTTAGAGGATATCATATGGGTGTTAGTATTCGGAAAGTTTTTCGTCAGAGTAAGAAATAAAAATACCCAGAAATATAATCCCTAAAATATGAGCTAGAAGATATGAAATAGTTTATGTGTGATCAGATTCAATCATCCTTGTAGCTTTATTTGTTATAACAATTGGAAAGACAGTCACAATCTGCACAGCCTTCCCAGCCAACCTAGGATACTTACTTTGATCTTCCACCTCCATCCCATCCATTATACTCTACCCATCCTACTTACTTTAATCCTAAACCTCCATTCCAACCAGACTACCCTACACATCCTTCTTATTTTGATCCTCCACCTCCTCCCCTAGTCGGACTAACCTAACTAACCTGCTTACTTTGATCCTCCACCTCCTCGCTCGGACCAAACCATATACTATGAGTTTTTTTCTAGAGATCCTCATATAAATATTATTGTGTTAGGGCTCATATATTTTTTGGGGGATTATATACATCACAATACAATGCATATGGGTCAGGTTATAGTATCATTACTTCATATTATTTATCTTAATGCTCTACTCCCATTTCCTACTGTGAAGATTACCAAAGTTGGGGATTGTCTAGGTCATTTTTTATTTTGGAAAACTGGTCTTCTTTATTATATTTCATATGAGGTATGTGTTTTTTTAAAATATTAATTACATATTATTGAAAATTAGTTATAATTTTTTATAATATCTAACTTATATAGAATTATCTGAAAGTAAATGAAATTACGCAATTGAAACAACATGTTTCGGAACAATAGACAGTAGATACTTATGATAATTCTTATGGGATATAAATATTATCTCGAGATTATTCTTCCTTGAATAATATTTATGATTTTAGGATGACATTAAATATATGTTTAATATATTATCCATTTATATTACTAAAAGAATATTTCATGAATCTAGTTGAATTTGAAGAGCTCGGCCTAAATGTATTGCAGTTGTTTTCTATGTAAGTAAATTGATGTTTGAATTTTTATTTTTTTAATAAAAATATGGTTTGAATTGACTAAATATATTTCTTTTTTAAATTAGTTATCTACCCATTCTTCTTGTACAAAAATACATCACATCCATTTACGATTTTATAGATCCAAAATATATTTCAATGGAAGTGCAACATGTGATGAATCCTAGTAGAGTTGTATATATATGTGAGAGATTATCACATATGGAGATTGGATGTTGGTTTTTTCCATTTCTTGATAAGTAATAATATAAACATAATTATGGACTAATGATCATTATAATTCCATTAATTGTGAAATTTTTTTATTTTAGGGGTCATTGGATATTAGGATTATTTTTTCCAAATGAATGCACATTATATTGGTTTTTCTCTTTACCAAGGAGTGTTTGTAAAAGTTTTTCCACCTTATTAGACAGGTAAGTTTTTTTTGTTTTTCATAAGCTCATTATGTTTAATTCTCATTGTTTATAAATGTATTATTAGTTCATATATATGAAAATGTAGTTCATGGAAAAAAATGTAACAAAGAACACATGTCGATAAAAAACCAAATGCAATCAATTATGTGAAACTAAATGTAATTATTTTTTATATTATATATTGTACTAATTTATATATATATATATATATATATATATATATATATTGGTTTTATTATCGATTTAATGTTTTATAATTCAATTTCATCATCAACAAGGATATGTTGAATGTGGGTATTATGTTCTACGATTCATGTAATAGATAATCAAAACTGGGGTAACTACTAAATTCTATAATGTTAGTTATATTAATTTTTTTATATTATTTATCATATTATTCTATTTTTAATCTAATATCATTCAATGTTATCATAGAAATTCAATGACGTGGAGTCTTATACCCAAACTGAACTTAACCATCTTCAATATTTGTTTGCAAACTATTTATTGAGTTTGATTATAATTTTAATTATGTATATTATAATGTTTATGATTAATATATTACATTTCCCTAATAGAATGTGTTCAAAAAAATAATTTTTTTGTTATAATAGGTGTTTTAACATAATGATATCAAATTAATGCTTCAAAAATAATGAACAATGAGTATGATGTAAATTTTAGGTATGTATATTTGAAATCTACTTTATTATAAAATGCGTATATGATTTTTTGGTTAACTATATAAAATGATGTAAGTTTTTTTAGTTTTTTAGTTAATGAGTGCAGCTATTTGATTTCTGTATATTTTGTTTTTATTACAGGGATTATGATTATTTGGGAAGTGTAATATTTTTAATTTTCTAAAAAACATTAACTTTCGACGTCGGTTTTTATGAAAAATGTTGCCAAAAACCGACCCCCAGGTGGGTTTTAGAATTGGTTTTAATGAAAACTGATGCTGAAAATCAACCACCAGCTAGTTTTTAGTATCAATTATTATGAAAACGGGTGCTGAAAACTAACCCCCATGTGGGTTTCGGCATCGGTTTTCATAAAAACCAACACCAAAAATTGAGCATCAGATGGTTTTCGCATCTATTTTTAAAGAACCGACACCAAAAAGATATGTTTTATGTGTCCATTAAATACTTCTATAAAAAACCAACATTAAATCTACTTTATTTCATTAGTGTACCTTAACTCCCCTTCTCTACTTTACCACTTTGAGGTATTTTCTATTAAATATTTTTATCCCTATGTAAAAAAGGTAGTGTCAGCAATAATGTGTGCACTATTTTATTAGTTATGTTAGGAACATTGTTGTTGGTGCCCTATGGATTTATACTCAAACCCTACTTGAGCAGCCCCAACACTTTTATACCTAAAAAGATCTCATTATCATAGGAACAGGTAGGTAATTAGCCTAATATTTCATGGTTGATATGGAAAACTTGGATATAGTTAGTAGATAAGTCATGGGGATGGTAGTAGAGCCTCCTTATATTCTTTTGTTTAATTATTTTGTATTCTTGAATGGCCTAGTGGGAAATAAATGGGGAATATGTTTTATGCTTCTACATTACATATTATATATCATAGATTTTTTTTATTTGATTATACATACTCTATTTATTATTTTGGAAAATTTTTGTTTATTAATATTATTGTATTACTTTGATATAAGGGTATAGTCCCCATGTGTCATCTCCTTAGACCCTTACTACTATTTGGCATCCACTTTTGTATGGAGAGTCATGCCTGAGATGTTGTGGCACTCCGATTGAGACACTTATGAGTGGTCTCAGGATCAAGGCATTACAAAGTGATATCAAATAATCTTTTTCTTTTGTCTTACTATTATGGATGTGGTATATAAAGAATTTTAATGTGTCATATATTATGATAATGCTATGATCGGTGAGTCATGAACACTTTTCTGGTGGGAATTCTAGGTTACTGGGGGATGGATTTTTTTTGTTTCTGTTGTTACAATTGTAATTTTTTTCAAATATTATGTGTACATTTGAGACTAATATTTTTTAGCTTTGTCTATTTTACCACTATGGAAAGAGGTGTGTGTACATACATCATATTTTGGAATCTATTATTCATATAGAAGTTTCAAGTTTGTTTGTGATTGATTTCACTAATGAGAGGGGTTCAATTATGGCACCCCACTCTCTTGGAATACACTCTCTTCTCTACTCATGTCTCCTACTCTCAGCTCTACCCTCCCCCTTTTGGGGTTGATCTCCCCCTGGCGGTGATTATCCCTTCATCCTCCTTCTACACCAGGTTTTCTTCCCTCTTCATTTTCCTATTCTTCTCTATTGTTCTCCACTTCTAGGTTATTTTCCTCCTCATTACGAGAGTATTCCCATTTTCTCCTCTCCTTCCCCTTCTCTTTCGGTCTATCTTGGCACACAAGACCCCACTCTGGTCAGATTTTTTGGTTTTTAGATAGGTTTGGTACTATGGTAGTGGGAGTAGGGACAGCATGGGACTATATGTACGGTGGCTTCCTTCCTTGTTCTCTCTTTCCCCTTTGAATTGCTACTTCCTTCTTGTTGTTTCTTATTTGGGTATCGGTCCTTGTTTCCCCCTTTTTTTATTTCGCTTAAGGTTTCATCCTCGGCTTCTCCATTCTTATTCTAGTATGCAATTCATTCTTTTAGGGTTTTTGTCTCAGTTTCCCCATTATTGCATCACGGTGGTTCTATTAGGTTTTCATCCCCCCAATTACTTCTTTTTCTCTTGATTTCTTTAGGGATTAAACCTTGATTTCCCATTTCCTATTCTAGGTTGGTTCTTGATTCATGGTTTTTTGAATCTGTTCAAAGTTTTCCTTCCATCAGTGTGTTCTTTTTCCCTTCCTTGTCACCCCTTCCTACCCTGGCTTCCTGGTTCTTTACTTTATTCTAGGTCAGTTGGGTGCGACAAATACCAAGGAGGTTTTGGGATATGTTAGGTGGGCGGCATTCTGTTCTAGGTGATGCGACCAATGGTATATTTTTCTGGTTTTATGGGTTCTTTTGGTGAAGGTGATGGTGGTGATGGATGGTGTCATCTCTGAGTAGTGACTTCATCTTTTGGTTTTGATGGTCTATGGAGATGGTGTCTCATGACGGTGATGATGGTATTCTCACTAGCACAGATGATAGTTTCTAGTTATTCTCTACGGTGATGAAGATGGTGTTCAAGGTGGTGATGGGGGCTTACAGTGGATAGATCTTTACATTGATCTAATGGTTAACGTCTACAGTGTTAGAGTGAGGGTCTCTAGGCGATTCAGTGACTGAGGTAGTGATGATGGTCTAAATTTTTTTGAATTCATAATTTTGAAATGGATATTTTGTTTCATTGGTGGAAATGTTTAGTGGATGGAATATATGATGTGGATGATGTGGTCATGGAACCATTGGTATTAATTTTAATTTTGTTAAATTTGAATGTTGAATTTTGAAAATTGAATGTGGTATGGTGTGGTTTCTTTTTTTAATCAGGATTTGTATGATGTTGTGGATATTTCTATACAGTTACCACTTAACCAAAAAGTGTCTTTTATAAAATTATAAAATGGATTTTGGAATAGAAATGGTGGGTCAATTTACTTATATATTCTTTTCCTATATAACATGTTGTTGGCATTATACTAAACTGAACCATGGTGTTTTCTTCTAATGAAAGGTCTTGTGGATCCCATAATAGAATGCTCTATGTTGAATCTATATAGTCCCTCTATTAAAGTTATGAATATTAACTCTTTATATCTTCATTTGGGCATTGAGATGTACCTAATTAAATTTTTTAATAAGGTTTTATTTGTTTTCAACCATGTGGTAGAATTATTTTAATGTTATTTAGGTTGATTTTGAGTTTATTTGAAGTATTTGAGGATTTTATGAGATGGTTTGAGAAGTATTGGATCAATTCAAGAATTCATAGGTTTTTGTGAATTTTAAAAAGTATGAACTCCATATGTTTCTCTAACAACTTCATAAGGTTTATCCTATAACTTTGAAAGGTTGTCACTAGGAAGAAGTCTAAGAAAATGAAAAATTCATGACCATCAAAAGATTTATATTAGAACTTTATAAGGTTCACATATACTTCAACTCACATTATTTAAGTATGGTGAAATTGGAAAATTTTAAGTTCACTTCCTAAAGAATAAATTTATGGAATATTAAGATGTGGAAGATGAATAAATTCCCCAAAGAAAGAAATGGGTAAGGAGTTCTAAAGAAACCAAGAAGTTTGGTGAGAAGAGGGAATGATTCAAAGAAGAAAAAGGATAATTATGTTGAGTAAGGAATATGATGACTACTTTACCTCATGTATCCATTATGAGGAAGAATATGTTGGAAATTTAGTTACTCCGTTAGATATATTGAAAGATAAGAATAAAGCTCGAGTGGTGAGGAAGAACGAGAATAAACCTACATTGAACACATGTTAAAAGTCAATATTAAAGTATGTCTTGAGATAAACAAAAATCATAAGGAAATAAAATAAATAAATAAATATGTTGTGAATATAAATATATAAAAAATTTAATTCCACAAAAACGAAATTGAATATGTTGAGGAAATTAAATTTCTTAAATTTAAACTTTCTAAAAAAGATAGAATAGTGGAAGAGTTTGAGAATAAAATTGTTGTTAAGGATGAATAATTGGACATAAAAAATTCAAGTTGTAATAACATATATAAAACTATGTAAAAAATGATAGATAATTATGATAAGACTTTTGAAGTAAATTTAGGGTCATTATAGAATAATTAGAAGTGTGATACACAATATCAAGTAAAAACCGCACCATTATCTCTCAAAAATGAAAAATCTATTTCATCTAAGGTATAGGTTCTATGATAACTAATCTGGGAAATCTTGGATTTAAAATAACTCTAAAAATATCACTTTTACATCTAATAAAATTTAAATCAACCCAATGAGGAATGATTCCCTAGAATCAAATAAAATGGATGCTGGAAATGTACCAAGACAACAAGATTGAAATTTCAGGCATACTTAACCATTTTAAGGAAGAACTAATTTTAAATGGTATTTTTTTGTGATATCTATTATTTGGGCATAAAAATATGTTTAATGTTAAAATATTTCACTTATATATAAGTATATAATTTTTTAATTAAGGTGGATATCTAGAGGATAGAAGGAGTAAGTTTGAGAGGAAGCTAACTGTGAATAGAAATTCACCTCACCTACCTATCCAAAAAGATTTTATTTTTGATAGGATATATATGGCAGGTGTGACCTTTAAGGTCACTATTATGGGGAATTTAAAACCATTCATCTAAAATAAGATCAATAGATTTTTGAATTAAATAATGCTTATTAAATAAAAAAACAAATAAGTCACTTCTTGTTGAAGTGGCTCTAAAAGATAGAAAATGGAGTAAAACATGGATTCTTAATAGTGGTTGATCATCACACATGACTGGGGATGTCAAGATCTTAAATAATATTGAATAAAATAATGGTTCTTCTATTACTTTTGTTAATGAGATCTCTATTAAGATCAAATTAATTTGTTCTATTAAAATTGAACCTCAAAAATTTAAATCTGGAGATGTTAGATTTATTGATGGACTCAAACATAACCTACTAAGTATAATTTAGATATGTAATGAAGGAAATAAGTTTATTTTAAATTTAATCACATGAATCATGAGGATAATTAAATATGTAAGTATCGTCACTAATTTTCAAATATAAATTAGAGATATTTTCTTGATTAGTTATAAATGTAATTCTTGTTACCTCAATACAAAATAATTAAATGAACTTTGTAATGGGACACTTGGACATCATGTTTAAAAGAGTTTTATAAAAAAAATCAAGACAAAATCATGTGATATATTTCCCCCCAATTAATTAGAGACAAGAATATTTCTTATGCATCTTTCTAAAAGGGTAATTTGATATAGGGAATGCTTAAAATGGTAGAAATCCGATCAACCAAGCCACCTAAATTAATCCACCTGGATTTATGTGGAATGATGAGGCATCAATCCATAAGAGGTGAATTATGATTCATAATATTTATTAATAATTTAATATTAATGATATTTTTTAAAAACAAAATTCAAAGTTCATGGAGATGTTCAAATTTTTTAAGGAGATCTGAGAAAGAGTTGGGGGTTCCTATCAAAAACTTGAGAACAGAAAATGTAAGGGAGTTTACTGGGAATGATTTTTAATCATATATTTCTAAATATGGAATCATGAATAAATAAAATAATATCATAAAATCCATAATAAAATAAGTTTTATGATATAATTAATATAAATCTTATGGAAATGGGGAGAATAATATTCTCTGAGTTCAACGGGTCAATGTTTTTCTGGACAGAAGTTGTGTGCATAGCTATACACATTCAAAATAGAATTTTTTTAAGACCTTGTTTTAACATGACTTCATAATAAGTATGGTATAAAATAAAAAAAACCTATTAACTAATTTATAGTCTTTATAATTCCTTTTTATTAAAATTTTAAAACAAAATTTTGGGGAATATTGCTGAGAGGGTTGATGAAGGTATATTTCTGGGATACATGTCTAGTGGAAAATTAAATAGATTCTATAAAAAAAGTTTTATATGGTGGTATATATTTATGAATTTAAGGTCATATAAAATATATGTGACATTAATGTTCTAAATTAAATAGTGTATGAAGACTTTTATAAAGGCAGTGAGTAGATTTCTGAAAAATTCAGTGAGGAACAAGATTGAAATGAAATGCATATTACTGATATTGACTCTGATCATACTAGTGATGAAAAATAGGATACTAAATAAAAAAATTAAAGTATAAAAATTTAAAGAAACATAAGTAAGCATTGAATATAATTAGAGGTAATAATTTCCTAATCTAGACTAGGAGGATATTGAGTATTGATAATCAAATATCTCTTGTCTCATAATTTATCCATATTAAATTACTAAAGTTATCAAACATGAATAATGATTCAATGATGTGAATAATAAAATATATCATATTGAAATAAATTATGATTTAGATCTATTCATTATAAAAAAAGACAAAATTTTGATTGGGACTAGGTTGATATTCATAATTAAGAAGAATGATAAAGGCGACTCAAGTAATAAGTCCAAACTTATATAAAAGGGATATTCATAGGTTTAAATAGTTTATTTTGAAGTGACCTTTGTACATATGCCAATATTTGATTCCATTAGTATGTTATTATTTGTTATATCTCATAGGAAATATAAAATATATCATATGGATGTAAAATATGCCATCTTGAATGGAGAGCTAGAAGAAGAATTTTATATTGACCATCATGATGGTTTTATCATTAATAGTGATGTGACAAAGGCTTAAAAACTAAAAAGTAATCACTATAGGTTAAAAAAATCCCTTAGAGAATGGTATTTTAAGTTATATGGATTCCATAGAAGTATAATTTAACAAATTAATAATGGGTAGAAACTTGTATATAAGAGAAATTGAAGCAAGTACTCCCATTGTAACTCTATATGTTGATGATATCATTTTTTAGGTGAACAATAGGGTTCTTATAAATAATTTTTTAAATAAATGAGGTGTCATTTTTTGATGTACATGTTGTGATAAATGGGGTATTTTCTAGGATTGTTAGTGATGCCAGAGTAATACTTTATTTTTCTATCATAAGAGAATTATACAAGGGAACTATTTAATAAATTCAATATAGAAGACTCAAAACTAGTTCCCATCCCAATACGAGTTATTATGGATCTTGGAAATTATGTTAAAGGAGAAAGTGTGAATAAAATATAGTTCAAAAGGTTTATTAGAAGTTTACTTTATCTCACTAAATATAAATCAGATATTTTCTATGTATTGGCCTTACATGTAATGTACTAAAGTGATACTAAATAATCACATTTAAAAACTTCCAAAATAATTATAAAATAAATCAAATAAACTTTGTGTTTTGGGATATTTTACAGGAAGGTTGGAATGTTGAATATATCAGGATTCACTTATACAGACTGGGAATGGGACGATAATGATAAGAATTCTAATTTAGGAGGAATATTTCTTTTGGGGGTAAGCACTGTGAGTTTTCACTATAATAAATAATACTCAGTCACACTAATAAATGTAGGGGAGGAATATATTTCTAATACTACAGCATCTATATATATGATCTAGATGAAATAGAAGATTGAATATTTGAGGGCGAAGATTGAAAGACCTCTCAGAATTTCAAGTGACCAACCAAGTGAAATTAATCATTATAAAAATCATGTGATGCACCCAAGATCTAAAAAAATTGATATAATGTTTCACTTTATCAAATAAAAGGTGGATATTGATGATATATTTTTTTTGTTAATTTCTATCCAAGACTGGCTTGTTGATATAACATAAAGGAATTTTCCAAGAAAATATTTGAGACTCTGAGGCTGAACATGAATATCCATAACTTCTATCTTACTTTAGTTTATTTGGTAAATATCCCCCTAATTTGGGATTTTTCTTCAAATAGGGAGAAAGAGTTCAAAAAAATTTCAATAATTTTTTGACCTATGATCTTTTTATTATTGTAAAAGCATGGAGTAAAATCATAAGTTGTGAGTGTTTATATTGAGGGGGAGAGTATTCAAATTACTTGGGAAAAATTTATTATCACTAAAAGATATAATTATCTTAAAAATAATTTATCCTATGACGTGGTTTCATGATTCTTCTCACTTGAGAATGTTTTTTATTTAATGATTCTTTCATGAATTATTGATGGATAATAAAAAGTTGAGTAAGGTTACCAATAAATCCGAAGGGTGAGATTAATGTTCCCAATGGAATTGTTGAAGATGTTTATATTTTATTCAAACATGTGGTACAAGTATTTTAAAGTGATTTAGGATGATTGAGAGTTGATTTGAAATGTTCAAGGAGTTTCTAAGATAGATTGAGAAGTGTTGAATAAATTCTATAATTGATAGGTTTTGGTTAATTTAATGCAGTATGAACTTTTTAAGGTGCGCTTCCAAGATCATAAGGCTATTCCTAGTAATTCATAAGATTGTATTTGGGTATAATTATGATAAAATTAAATAGGAATTAACTTTTTATGGTTCATATCATAACTTTGTAAGGTTTACACAAACTTCATAATATTCACCCATATATAAAAAATGGAAAAGGAAAACCTTTTAAGGTTAATTTTTGAATTTTATAATATTGTTTCAAACTTTGTAAAGTTCATTCTGAGACTTTTTAGGTTTAAGTATCACTTTATAAGGTTTATTTGAGACTTTATATGGTTAATTACGACTTCGTAAGGTTCATGTGAGACTTCATAAGGTTCACTTCAAAGGCATAGGGATCTTGACACATAACTTTTTAAGGTTCATTGGATTTTTAAAATTTCACTTATAACTTCATAAATATTATACACTTCATAAATTTTGTGAAGGTGAGTTCTCTAAAAGATTAATAGAGTTATAAAATTATAACCAGATGATGAAAAATTTATTCCCTAAAGTATTATACATCCAAATACTCAAATGGGGTAGTGATTTAGAAATAAAGAGGCTTCATGCTATAGTAGAAGATGTCACACCACAATGGGTTCCACATGAATACATGCTAGTGTAGATGTAATTTCATATACATATGGATTTTTTTTATGTTTTTAAATAATAATTAACTTTTCAATTTCATGGGAGTATTTTTTAGGTTTAAATTATAAAATCATGGCATAATATTTGAGTGTATTTCAAATTTAAATATTTGAAATTCAATATCTTGATCAAGTGTGAGAAATATCTAGGAACTTTTGACCAAATTAAAGTTATTTTTTATAATCATGGAGTAATTTCTATAAAAAATATTGAAATAATATTCACATAATTCTAGGATTATAAAATGATAAAAAAAAATGAAAGTGGTTCAAAAATTTACTGTTGATAATTTACATAGTTTCAAAACTATTTTATTAAAGAAAGATGGAGAAAAGAAGATTTAAATATGTATTATAAAACACTTATAATCTATTTCATAGAGAGACAATACAATTGGTGATCATTATGAGGCTTCTTCATGTGAGATAAGAAGTTTTATTTTTGTATGCATGCACTCAAACATATTTCATCCATTATGAAAGACTAAGGAGGAAGGTTGAAGTGCATTCAATTCTATTGATACTTCTTTATAAGTAAAAGTCCTAATTTTTAAGTATAATACCTTTTATTTTATGTAGATACGTCATGATATATACGGATGATATTGTTCACATAAAATATTAAAATAACTTCTGGAAGACTAGTGGTGCCAATATAAATAATTATTTTTACATATTTAGTGATACTTTCCCTTGAAAGTGTATGATACATTCCTAATCATTGTGTGTTATTTTGGTGAAATTATAATCATCTCAAACTTGAAATAGTGATATAATCTATATCTTTATAGAATCAAAACACAATAAGGAATAATTTTCCTCATTTTATAAAAACCTTGTGAAAATTACCTATGTAATGTCCTTATTTTCATTATTATTGCATACCAAGTGAGAGAGAGTTTAAGGAAGTCTTCATCACAACTTTAAAATGTCATAGGTTTGTTTCTAAAATAAATTTGAAAAACATTTTCCACTTGAAGCACACTTGTGTGTATTTTATTTGATTTCAATAAGTGAGGATGATATTCTATAGTGAAGTTTTAAAAATGTGTTGGAAGAATAATAAGTTGAGTTAAGGAAGCCGGTGATTAAAATATAATGTAAAATTAATAATTTTATTCTAGAATACCTAGTAGTAAAAATACTTGATATCATCCCTTAGTATTTTATGACCATTATTAAAATAATCTATCATTGGATTAAATACAAGTGTTGAAGGATGATGGTAACATATCCTAGAACATGTTATAAGTGAATAAAGAATTGATACGTGAATTGAGTTTATTTAAATAATTTGAGAATATATTGAGAAGTATTATGTATGATTAATTATGGTTATACAATTTCAGGTATCTTTAAATATGTTTGGGTATAGAATTCATAATATTTTTTGGTATTTTCATATGATGATTGATTTTTTTAATATAATTAGTCCATTTTAATAATATCCTAGTTGTTGTGTATGATATGGATATCTATGAAGATATTTCCCAAAGAATAAAGAAATATTAAAAGGGAAGTATCTTATGAATCTTGTAAGATATGCTTATCTCATAATAATCTAGACTGTTTATAATATATGAGTTGTGTAAGATATTCCAAATACATATGATATTAATATTTTGTATGATATTGTAAGCTCATAAGATACAAAAAACATAAGATATGTCAGATAATTTTTTAAGATATTGAGGCTTTATAAGATACACAATCGATGTAATATATGGGTTTTATAAGATAACAGACTCATAAGATATGGTCATTTTATTAGATATACTTACTTCATAAGATATCATAATTTTAGAAAAATGGTGATCTATGAACTTTTGAAGAAATATTTTGGGAAACTAATTCAAAGATACTAGAAATATTCTTCATGGGTTTAAATATCACAATCTAATAGTGATTAATCGTGATTCATGTATATAATTAATCATCAAACAAATGGTGATTTTGTAAGAAGTATTATGAATAGTTTCATATATTACGAGGGAAGTTTCATTTAATAATTATATAGATCCATGAACACCTAGATGTGGAATTGAAAATTAATTAAATCTATAGATTTCATGGATATTTAAAGGTTAAAAATATTTCCAACCTTAAGGTGGATTTGACCATGATTTTTAATTAATTTGAAAGAGATAATAAAATCATGAATTATTTGGATTGATTTAAAGAAATGAATATTTCACTATCTATAATTATAGAGAAATTTCATATTTCAAATATGGAAATAATATTTAAAATATTCAAGTAATATTATATGAAAATAAATTATAGAAAAACAAAGAAGAAGGAATGGGGAATTAAGAACCAAATACACTATTGTATTGAATATATAAGTGAGAGACTGAAGCCATGAGATTTTTAAAAGTAAGAAGACTTTTGTACCTAAAACTTATGAAGTATTATATATTTTAGGATCTAAATAATATTGAGTGGGACTGGTAGAAAAAATCATGAAAAATAAAAACTAAAATATTTAAATAAGTGATCATGTTCTAAACTATTGATCCATAAGGCTTGATGATAAATAATTATTTCAAGTGATATTAAATAAACTATAATAAAAAAAAGAAATAATTTTTATTCTAGTAAGAAATATTTGGTACTGTGAAGTGGGAATCTATAGTTTTCTAGTGGGATTTGAGAATAGTTGTATAAAAGGACTATATGATAATTTTATTAAGAAGATATATGGTGTAATCACATGGGTTTATAGTGAATCATATTTTATTGGGGAATCTAACCATTCATGGAAAGGAGTAGGTTTTCAAGTTTTAACTGTGTAAAATTTCTTATGTGTTATACAATCCTTATTAATATTTCATACAAGGTGAGGGAGAGTTAATATTGTGTGAATTGACATATTAACTAACCATATAGGTTGAATTAACAAGAATAATTTTTAAAAGGTATCACTGATTCACCACCCCCCCCCCCACCTACCCCAGTGATCTAACCCGACGGAGGCTCTACAAGTGGTGTCAAAATTAATCCATGTTTCCTTTAAAAGATCGAATAATTTTATGAGTATATTGGATTTAAATTCTATAAATAGTAAATTTTTTCCTTATTTTGATGGAAAAATACATCATATATAGAGGAATAGGATATTTCCCTGCCATCTATCATTTTTCATGGAAGTAGGAGATGAAAAAATTGTGATATTTCTACACATTACTTAGGGTGATCCTATAAATTTTTGTAACAAGGTAAATATGGGAGTGTATAGAAAGGATAAAAATCCCATTTTGATGTGTCTTTCATAAAATTTTTATAAAAAATTCATGGGGCTTCAAACTTCCAAAGAAATTTGAGATAATTAATGAACAGTTATGAAGGCAATGTGAAAGTCAAGAATAATAAATTAAAATTTTGGAAGAGTATGTTTGAGGATATATGTATGGATGATAAATATAACATTTATGAATACTTCACTAATTTTAATAAAATTATTATTATTATCAATGGATTTTTATAAAACAATATGATTCTATTATTATAAAAAAAAGATTAAAATTTTCCATATAGGTTTTATCCAAAGATTTTAACTTTGTAATATGGATAGGATATCACTTTGGTTGAACTACATAACATTATCATTGCTTATTAAATAAGGAAAATTCCATTTTTTAAGAATAAAATCAAAGATTATATATATTTTGATGCCAATATAAAGGTAATAATCAAAGAAAAAGAATTTTCCACATCAAGTGATTCTGATAATATGGAATATGATGAAGACTTCTATAAAAAAATTATCTTCCATAAAATAATTTCAAATAGAGATTGGATAAAGGAAAAATAAAATGACCACTAATGGGATATAATTATAATTTTATTGTAAACATTTTAATAAATATCCCAAAGAATAAGGCTACTGAATCTGAATCAGATAAAGAGGATGAGAAACCTCAAAAATAGAAATGGGTTAAGAGAACAAAGAAGTACTCTAGCAACAAAATGAGAAATTTTTAGAGAAATAAGGAACAAACCAACTCATTATCAAGTATTAGGTTAGAAGATGAACTTTAAATTATGTTATAGTAAGGGATATTATTGGATCTAATTTTTTTTTGTGCCTCTTTACTATTTTATTTCTTCATGTTTTGATAATTAAAAATTTCTCATGTTTTTCCTATAATATGTGTTAAGAAATAAATAAAGCATTTTTTTATTTAGTGTTTATTATTATTATTATTATTATTATATTATATATTTATAGTTTTTTAAGTTTATAAATTATTTTTTTTAGTTTTAGTGTATTTTTTATAAAGTAAATGTCTTATAAAGTTTTTAAAATTACTGATATGAAAACATATAAATGACTCATATGAAAACATAAAAATGACTCGTATGAATTTTGAAATATTTCCAATTATGAAATGACTCATATATATACATAACATGAATTTTGAAAATAATGAATTAATTCATACATAAATTAAAAATAATACACACACATATGTAAGAATGATGCTTATGTAAAATTAAAATAACATAGATTCAAATGTAAAAAACATACTTACACAGATTTCCAAAAGATACTTACATAAAATGAAAAATAATTCATGTGAAAATTTTAAATCATTCTTAGAAAGTTGAGTTTTCTCTATATATTTATATATATATATAATGATGGTTATGATGTTTTTAAATTCATTTATACATTGATTTTAAATTTATTTTATAAAGTTTAAATTATTTATTTTAAACATGAAATTTATTTTTATGATATTATAAATGTTATTTAAATGTAATATCTTGGTAGTTATATTTTCATGCACCATGTATGTGAAAGTGTTTTATTTTTCCCTAATAGGTTGTTATGATTTTAAGAAACTGCTTGGCACTAAAAATTGGGATTTTTTAAAAAAATATATCAAATGAACCAAATAATAAAGGGAGACACATGAGAATTGGACAAAAGACATATGAAAGTATTGAGAAACTACTACTAAGACTTATATCAAACTGATGCAATCATTGACAGGGATCTACAACGTGTGATCATATTTTTTAAGTGATTAGAGTAGCATTGATGTTCTGGTCTCTTATTTTTATGGTTTCAGAGTGTATTGTTTTATCTATTTTTATTTGTTCTTTATTTTATTGGTTTATTATTTACCTTCTAAAAATAAAATCTTTTCTGGTTATACCTCCATTACATAATTCATGTGTATTGTTTATACCTACACTAAAAAGGGGGTGTATTGGGGTTATGAATCCCATTAAAATTCAAGTTTTTTTTGTTGTTCCTTGGTCTATAGAAATGTGGGATGGGTTTGGTTGTTCCTTGGTCTATATAAAGGCATGTTTTTTATTTTGGTTTTCACTCCCTTTCAAAAGTTAGGATTTTCTTATTTGATACCATTTGTTTCAAGGATTAAATAGAAATGAAGAGTAGATATAGGAGTACTTTGATTTGAACTAATCTAAAAATCTTGTGTTCTTTTTTTATTTAAATTTAGGTTTCAAATACACAGTTTCTTACACATAAACTTTCACTTTAAATTGTAAATTTATTTTTATGAACATAAATTTTAATTTTTTTAACTCTGTTATTAAATTATATTAATATTTTTAATTGGTCTATTCACCCCTACCCTCTAGACCTTCTTGATATCTCACACTAGAACAAAAAATGGTATCATATCTATACCTTATTAGGATAAGTTTTGTTATATTATTTTTATTATTTTTTTCTAACCCTGCCCTAGATTTAATAGTGTGAGAAAAAAATCATGTTGAGATTGTAACACCCCGACCCCAATTACCCAGATTCGGTGAATTATTACATAACATTGGCATGATCACAAAAGATCAAGTCTCGAAAGACCGATTAGTTTAGTAGTCTTGGAAACACTAGATATATTCATAAGTCTAACATTACATCATAAACTCAAAGAAAACTACAACAACATATTGTCTTCATATCCCATCATACTATCCCTGCAGGTCATTCATAAATTACTTCTTCACATCCTGGGAAAAATAAAACATTGAAAAGGGTGAGCTCAGATGCTTAGTAAGGATAACAATATAGCAGAAACTTTCACAAATAAGCTTAAACATTTAAGGCAATGTATAACTAAAACAAATACCTTTTAAACTTGAAATTCAGCATAATATGGCAAAGATAAAATGAAATAATTCCATTTACTTATTCACATGGATATTCTACTAGTTCAATAATCAAATGCAATATCAATAACCACTTTTATAATGATGGAATGCATAATGCCAGACTATCATAACCACATAGCCAAGGCCTCGTGCCAAGACTACAAATAAGATTTTTTCAAGGCCTTGTGCCCAGATAATAGTATTTTTCATGAGACCTACCAATGCATCGAGATGCTATAGCGGGCTCCACCTGTCACTTATTAAGTCCAATGTATTCCTCATATAAACAGGTTTAAACATAATATTAACATTCGTATTAAAACTAACATACGAAATGAAAATACTTTCTCCATAAACCATGAATGGTATAAAAATAACACATCCACAGTCAAAAATATCAAAAAACCTTCAATACAATATGGAAGTTTTGTATCAAAATAATTAAACTTCAAATAAGCTTAAAATCCATCAAAGGATGTTGACATAGATGAAATCAAAACTATTTGAGAGAAATATCTCTTTTTTTGAAATCATTTAAGAGTCAAATAATAATAAAAGAAAGAATTTACTTTGAAAATATTCTTATAATCTTGTAAGGGAAGATTTGATGATTTTATAATGGCAAAAAATAGCCGCACCCACAGTATATGTTAAAAAAAAGGCATTCTTACCTTAATTCTGTCGAAAAGGTTAAAAAGGACCTTGTTTGGAAAATGATAGAAAGATTCCTTTATAAACTTCCTATAAAAATTCAACAAGGGTATAAATGAATTTATCCCATAGTCTTTAAAATAGTAAGAATTATTTGGAATTAATTTTTAAGAAACATGGATGTGGATGATAAAGGGGTCCCAGTAGATAATTACGTATAAATAACCTCAGATAATGAAAATATTGTGAAATAAACCCTTACCTTATACTTTTCCTTGGTTGGGGGTAGGTTAACCTCCTATATAATGGTGAAATAATTGTTATTAAATTATACATTATCATATACATTAATATGAAATCATATATGATCTTTTAACATTGATTTGTTAATAATATCTTAGTATTATCATTGTTTTGGGTGTTAAGGGATTCGTTTTCCTTTATATTCTTTGTTATGTGAGCCATATTTTTTATGGATGGGATGTATATTATTCATATCCAGAATGATATCATGTATCTAAAAATTATTTTTAATCATAAAATGAGAATTAGACTTGAATGGATATGATGTAGAATGAATCTCATCGTGTTTGTGGAAACGGTAGTCCGTACGTACGCAGGAGCGACAATGTCATTATTTTGATATTATAATAATATATCATTGGATGTTATATCATATATACAGAATCATTATCATGTTATATTTATTATTTACATGAATTACACAATATTATTATACCCATCCAAATAATAATTTTTGGAATAACAATTACACCACAACGTGGACACGGTAAGCCGTACGTACGCATGTATAGTGACATGTCATTCAAAGGATGGATAGAATACTGAATATGCTTGTACCATATTTATAATAACATATCAGTATATAGAAGATACTATAGTTATTATTTTATAATGGTAATAACAAATAATGAAGAAGTTGAAGAATAAATGAACTTGAACAAGGGTGGTGAAAACATTACCTCTTCTTCGAGTTCTTCCTTTTGATTTGATCAAAAGGGCTCCTTAGGTTGGATTTCTGACTAAAGAAATGACTCTAGGTTTAAGTGAGGGAAGTTTTGAGAGTATTTTCACGGGGGTTGGCCGAGCCAAAAGGATTTGAATGTGTGAATTAGTGATAAGGAGTAGTGCCCTTTTATAAGAGGGGTGAGGGGAACCTTTGGAAAGGATAGAAATATTATTTTATAATAAATTCATATTCGGTTTCTAATGGATCTAAAGTTTATTATTTAAAGGTTAAGGTGGGTATGGGTCTAAAACCACTCAACCAATAGGTTTTGTACAGTTTTGGGTCACTATATTAACCTTATCTTTTAGTTTTAACTCTTAGTTAATTAGTTTGACATTTACCATGTCACTTTGTATTTTTATATTATATAGTTAATAAACTTACAATAAACTTCCAAGATATCCCCAAGTGGTCCATTAATGATACACCTATCATGATATAAGTCCTTTGGCCAAACCTTAGATTTTTATGAATATAATATCAATTAATAATATAATATTTGTTTTAAAAACTCTTTTATGTCAATTTTGACACTATTGGGTATTTTGTTTTTGATAATTTCATAATAGCATTATTACTTCGAAATAAATTTATATAACCAATAATAATATGTCATATTAACCTAGAAAATTATTGGAATTCATAAAAAGTCTCAAATTACATTTATTTTGATATTTATAATATCAATCATTTTAATATTTCATTAATTTGGTAATTATTGTATCACCATTGTGTAATAAATAAATTAAATTATTTAATGTCTAAAAATTATAAATAAAATATTTTTATGTATAAAATATTTTTATATTTATAATGAATATTTACAATCTATTTTATCTTATGTATAACCCTATATTAAAAATGTTTTAATAATTAAACTTTGATTTTAACTCTTTTAACTCTTCTTTGAATTAAATAATAATTAATGTCCTAATCTAATTCAACTGAACCTAAATGATAATATTTTATTCCTAAGGTTGTTTTTGGTCAATATACACGTTTCCAATAGAATTAGTACATGTGTTAGGGTAATATTAATATCATTTTTACCCTTAAATACTCTATTTACTTTTAACTGTGGTAAATAAAACTAAAAAGTTACTATTCACAAAAAAATTATTTTAATCTCATTGAACCACATTTTACTCCTTGATAATAACTGTGTGTCTTGGATTTTCGAAATTCCACTCACAGAAGTGGTAAAATTAACTTTTATGTGAATTTCCAAATTCTCCTTGGAGGTGGGTAAAAGACGGTGAAAAGTTCAATAAATTTTTATATATCAAAAATTATTCTGAAATAACTCCAATGAATTAAATTAAACTTATATAGGTTTTATGTATCTATTTTGACCTTAATTAAATTTAATAAAATAAATAATTATTTAAATAAAAATTTGGTTTTAAACTATAACTCAGTGTTTTTTCACTATTCATCAAAAATTGAAAGTTTTCAGAAAAATACCAAAATTTCACCCTAGGATAATTTTGATATTCCGAATCCAAAAATGAAGTCCATTTTGAAAGATAATATTTATAAAATTTCAAAAAGCCGGTATTACTATT
This sequence comes from Viscum album, assembly GCA_963277665.1. NCBI lineage: Eukaryota > Viridiplantae > Streptophyta > Magnoliopsida > Santalales > Viscaceae > Viscum > Viscum album. The sequence goes on from OY728164.1 coordinate 1,460,992,705, forward strand.
CATAACGGCTAGTTTGATTGGTTGTGGTGTGTGTTAGAACTCAAAGTTGCATACAACACACGCTACTGTATTATTCAAAGAGAAGCGTACCGTGGAAGCTTGGGGTGTTACATTATCCCCTCCTTCAAATAATTTCATCCTTGAAATTTCTAGAATACTACCGCATGAAAAGACTCGGGTGATTCTTCATCATAAGTTCCTCGGGTTCCCACGTTGCCTCTTCCATCTTATGGTTTCTCCATAAAACTTTTACCAGACGAGTCGTCCGGTTTCTCAACACTTGTTCTCTTGTATCAAGAATCCTGATGGGCTCTTCACAATAAGACAGATCGGGTTCCAGTTCTAATTCCTCATAGGTGAGTAAATGCATTGGGTTAGGCATGTATTTCCTCAACCGTGATTCATGGAACACATCATGAACTTTGGAGAGACTTGGCGGCATTGCCAAATGGTAAGCTATAGCCCCAATTCGTTCTAGAATTTCAAAGGGTATGATGTACCTAGGACTAAATTTACCCTTATTACCGAAATGTATAACTCCCTTCCATGTAGATACCTTCAAGAAAACATGATCTCCTACATGAAATTCCATATCCTTCCTTCGGTTATCGGAATAGCTCTTCTGCCTACTTTGAGCTGCTTTGATGTGGTTTTAGATCACCTTCACCTTTTCCATCATTTCCTCCACCAGTTATGGGCCTACAAGTTTTATTTCACCAACGTTATCCCAATAGGTTGGTGTGCGACATCTCTTTCCATATAACTCTTTATATGGTTCTATCTGAATACTTGAATGGAAGCTATTGTTATAGGAAAATTCTACCATAGGTAAATATTGATCCCACATACCCTGAAAGTAAAGTGAGCAAGATCTCAACATGTCTTCTAAGGTTTGAATAGTCCGTTCTGATTGTCCATTTGTTTGAGGGTGGTAGGCAGTGCTCAAACGAAGTTCAGTATCAAGGTATTTCTGAAGACTACTCCAAAATCATGAAGTAAAATAGGGGTCACAATCAGAAACAATCGATAGGGGTACTCCATGAAGTCTCACAACTTCATTAATATATAGCCTTTCTAGACGTTCAAGTGGTAAATCTTCCCTTATAGCAAGATAATGTGCTGACTTGGTAAGATGATCAACAATGAACCATATTGCATCATTCCTTCTAGGAGTATTTGGTAGTCCCATGACAAAGTCCATAGTGATATTATCCCATTTCCACTCCGGTATGGGAAGAGGTTGCATGACTCCTCCAGGTTGTTGCCTTCCAGCTTTCATTTGTTGACAAACCATACATCTTGACACAAAATCAGCAATCTCCCTCTTCATATTGTCCCACCAAAAATTTTCCTTCAAATCTCTATAAATTTTGGTGCACCCAGGGTGTATAGATAAATTGGAACAATGAGCATCGTCCAACAATTCCCTTTTTAGATCAGATATATTGGGAACACAAAGTTTCTCTCCAAATTTCAAAATTCCATCTTCATACAGAAATTCACTCAAACTCCCATCATTCATAGGTTTAATCTTCTTTTGAAATTATTCATCATCAGTCTGAGAACTCTTAATCCTTTCTAATAAAGATGGTTTGGAAACCATTTGAAAAATCATTGATGTTTCACCTTCCATGGTTATTCCCATGTCCATCTTCATAAGATCCATGAAAATTGGATCCCTTTCAATTATCATAATGTTCAAAACTCCATGATCTTTTCTGCTCAAAGCATCTGCCATCGTATTTTCCTTCCCCGAGTGAGAGTGTATCGTGCAATCATAATCCCTGAGTAGTTCAAGCCATCTCCTTTGCCTCATGTTGAGTTATTTCTATGAGAAAATATACTTCAAACTCTTATGATCAGTATAAATCTCACCTTTTTCACCATAGAGATAATGTCTCCATATCTTCAAAGCCAATATTACAGCAGCTAACTCAAGATCATGAGTTGGGTAGTTTTTCTCATGAATTTTTAGTTGTCATTATGCATAGGCAATAACCCTATCATTCTGCATAAGTACACAACCAAGTCCTTTCTTCGATGCATCACTACAAATAATGAACCCATCATTCCCCGATGGTAGAGTCAATATAGGAGCATTGACTAATATTTTCTTCATTTATTCGAAACATTCTTCACACTCATTTTTTCAAACAAATGTAACCCCTTTACATGTGTTCTTCGTTAATGGGTTAGCCAATCGCGCAAAATTCTGGACGAAACGTCAATAATAACCTTCTAAACCAATAAAATTGCGTACCTCGGTTATACTCATTGGTGCTGGACATTCTTGGATTGCTCTTGTCTTAGAAGGATCAACTAAGATTCCATATTTATAGACAATATGGCCAAGAAAAGAAATCTCCTGAAGCCAGAATTCACACTTTCTAAACTTCCCATATAATTCATGTCTTCTCAGAGTCTTCAATATAATGCGCAAGTTATTTTCATGATCTTCATAGATTTTGGAATATACCAAGATATCATCAATAAATACCACCACAAAATCATTGAGATATTCCTTGAAAACTCTATCAATTAGATCAATGAATATTGAGGGTGCATTAGTCAATCCAAAAGGCATTACTGTAAACTCGTAATGCCCGTACCTAGTTCAAAATGTTGTCTTCGGAATGTCTTCCTTCTTCACACACAAATGATGGTATCCAGATCGAAGGTCAATCTTTGAAAAGTATTGAGCTCCATGTAGATTTTAAAATAAATCATCAATGCGAGGTAGGGAATACTTGTTCTTTATTGTTATAGCATTGATTTCCCTATAGTCGATACATAACCTCATAGATCCATCTTTCTTCTTAACAAAAAGGAAAGGGTCTCCCCATAGAGAAACACTAGGGAGAATAAATCCCTTATTGCTAAATTCCTCTAGTTGTTTATTTAGTTCCACTAATTCCACAATGGCCATTCTATAAGGGGTCTTCGATATGGGCCTTGAACTAGGATTTAAATCAATGGAAAACTCAATTTCTCGTTCTGGAGGATGTCCAGGTAAATCTTCCGGAAACACATCTACATATTCTTTCACAATATGTACATCCTATATTTTAACATTACTTTCCTTAACCACAGTCATTTCATTCTCTTCCTCCCCAATAATTGAATTTAGTTAAGATACTGGGGGTGGATCTAGATAAGAATTAGGTGGTGACGATTCTGCTCTAAAGATAAGGTGTTCTTTATCATTATCATCAAAAATCGTAACCTCCTTCTTCTTCTTACAATAAATTTTTTGTATCATGGTCTGAAATCCAATCCATACCAAGGACTATATCAAATTCAATCATAGGTATGACGATGATATCCGCAGATAAAGAACATCTATGTGCTCTAATGGGGACTGATTCATAAAACTTTGTTGCAATGATACTTCCCTTATGAGTTTTAACCGATAACTCCCTTGTTAAATCAAATTGTAAATATCTAATTTTATTAGAAAACTGGGAAGATATGAAACAATGTGATGATCCAGAATCAAATAATGCATTTGCTAAACTTGAGGAAACCATTAAATTACCTGCCAACACATATTTCGGAGATTCTACCTCAGCAGTAGTGATAGCATAAGCTTGGCCTTAATCCCTTGGCCTTTTCTAAGGTAAGTTCCCCTAACGCTTAGGAAAATAATTTTCATAATGTCCCATCTCCTTGGAGTTGTAGCATTAAACCTCAGTAGCTTCTTTCTTCCCCTTGCAATCACGATCTTGGTGGCCTTTTCACCACACTTGTAACGGACTCCCATTCCTTTCAAGAAAGTACCGGGGTGTTTCTTCCAACATTTACTACAGGATGGATATTCAACTTTTCCCTTCTTCCCTTTATTTCCATTCCCATAGTGATCAGTAGATCTCTTCTTCTCTTGCTTTGCTTTAAAGTCATAAGACTTAGAGAATTCTTTTTCTCTCTTGATAGCACATGAGAAAATATATTCGTATAACGAGAAGGATTGTGACACTAATTCTCGATGAAGAAATGGTTTTAACCCATCAGAGAAACAATAAATATTACTTCTTGGGTTACGTATATAATATCCAACATACCTTTCTAACCTTGTAAAGTTATCCTCATACTTTGTGACATTATAATCCTCCTTTTGTCTCAGACTCAGAAATTGTCTTTCCATATCTGCTCGATGGTCATGAGGAAAGTATTTTTCTAAGAAAATATTTTTGAACTCTCTCCATTCCATATTTGATAATTCATCATCTTCCTTCGTGTTTTGAATCAATGACCACCATTGATCAGCATCTCCAGTGAGGCGGTAAACTACCATGATAACTTTTTCCCTTTCACTACTCCCCAAAGCCTGAAATATTTTCTTTAGGTAACTTATCCATTGCTCAGGTACCAATGGATTTGTAATCCCATTGAATGTTGGTTGTTGTTGCCTCATGAAACGATCTAACATTGATCCTCCACACTGTGGATCAAGGTGCTCCATACGGGTAAGGTTATTATTCATAACTTGAGTGAGTTATCCCAGTATGGTGATAAGCTGATCAGCACCAGTTGCATAACCAGCTCCACTATAATTATCTTGAGTAGGAGGGAAATCCCTACATGGATTGCGTTCATTAATACACTTTCCATTTCTTCCACAAGGTGCCATTTCTAAACAATGGCATAAACTATATCATTTTATGAATCAAAATACATAATTCCATACTTGTAAAACACTTAACATAAATTGAACTATTTATGGATATAATCCATAATCATAAAAAAATGTTTTCTTTTGAGGATGTATATACTCATAAACCCTTCATAATGGATTATAAAGAAAATGAGATTTATCCTAATCATATCCCCCAGGAGTGTCGTAACCAAGAGTGCATCAAGGCCCGTTGTCATGCACCAGTTCCCATTCAATTCAAGCTCAAAGCAGTGTTTTCTGGTTTTACCCCTAGTTACATCTGTTTAAGAGCCGCCTATACCTGCTCGTATCGAGACAGGGATGTATTGCTTGGAAAACTCAAAAAATCTCTACAATACCAAAATTCTAGGAAGTTCTTCTATACTAATCCTCAAATTCTATCTTAGGGCTATGTGTTCTAATTAGAGTTTATCTAAATCTAGCTTCCAAGGATTGTACTAAACTTCCTATGATACTAACTATAACACCTCGACCCCAGTTACCCAGAGTCAATGCATTATTACATAACATTGGAATGATCACAAAAGATCAAGTCTCTAAAGACAAATTAGTTTAGTAGTCTTGGAAACAGTAGATATATTCATAAGTCTTACATTACATAATAAACTAATGTAAAACTACAACAACATATTTTCTTCATATCCCAGCATACTATCCCTGCAGTTCATTCATAAATTACTTCTTCACATCCTGGGAAAAATAAAACATTGAAAGGGGTGATCTCAGATGCTCCGTAAGGATAACAATATAGCAGAAACTTTCACAAATAAGCATAAAAATTTAAGGCAATGTATAACTAAAACAAAGGCCTTTTAAACATGAACTTCAGCATAATATGGTAAAGATAAAATTAAATAATGTCATTTACTTATTCACATGGATATTCTACTAGTCTAATAATCACATTCAATATCAATAACCACTTTCATAATGATGGAATGCATAATGCTAGACTATCAAAACCACATAGACAAGGCCTCATGCCAGGAATACAAATAAGATTTTGTCAAGGCCTTGTTCCAAGACACTAGTTTGACTCATGAGACCTACTGATGCATCGAGGATCTATATAGGGCTCCACCCGTCACTTATTAAGTCCAATACATTCCTTATATGAACAGTTTTAAACATAATATAAACATTCGTATTATAACTAACAAACGAAATGTCAATACTTTCTCCATAAACCATTAATGGTATAAAAATAACACATCCACTGTCAAACATATCACAAAACCTTCAATACAATATGGAAGTTTTGTATCATAATAATTAAACTTCAAATAAGCTTAAAATCCATCAAAGGATGTTGACATAGATGAAATCAAAACTATTTGGGAGAAATGTCTCTTTTTTTGAAATAATTTAAGAGTCAAATAATTAAAAAAGAAAACATTTACTTTGAAAATATTCTTCTAATCTTTTAAGGTAAGCATCTATGATTTTATAATGGCGGAAAATAGCCGCACCCTCCATAGAAGTTAAAAAAAAGACATTCTTACCTTAATTCTGTTGAAAAGGTTAAAAAGGACCTTGTTTGGAAAATGACAGAAAGATTCCTTTATAAACTTCTTATAAAAAGGAAACAAGGGTATAAATTACTTTATCCCATAGTCTTTAAAATAGTAATAATTATTTGAAATACATTTTTAATAAACATGTATGTGGATGATAAATAGGTCCCAGTAGATAATTACGTATAAACAACCTCGGATAATAAAGAGATTGTGAAATAAACCCTTACCTTGTACTTTTCCTTGGTTGGGGGTAGGTTAACCTCCTTTATAATGGTGAAATAATTTTAATTAAATTATACAAGAATCATATACATTAATATGATATCATATATGATCTTTTAACATTGATTTGTTAATAATATCTTAATATTATCATCGTTTCGGGTGTTAACGGATCCATTTTCCTTTATATTCTTTGTTATGTGAGCCATATTTTTTATGGATGGGATGTATGTTATTCATATCCAGAATGATATAATGTCTCTAAAAATTATTTTTAATCATAAAATGAGAATTATACTTTAATGGATATGATGGAGAATGAATCTCATCGCGTTCGTGGAGACGGTAGTCCGTACGTATGCACGAGCGACAATATCATTATTTTGATATTATAATAATATATAATTGGATAGTATATCATATATAAAGAATCATTATCATGTTATATTTATTATTTACATGAATTACACATCATTATTATACCCATCCAAATAATAATGTTTTGAATAAAAATTACACCACGATGTGGAGACGGTAAGCCGTATGTACGCACGTATGGTGACATGTCATTCAAAGGATGGATAGAATACTGAATATGATTGTACCATATTTATAATAACATCTCAGTATATAGAATATATTGGAGTTATTATTTTATAATGGTAATAACAAAGAAATAGGAAGTTGAAGAAGAATGGAACTTGAAAAAAGGTGGTGAAAACATTACCTCTTCTTAGGGTTCTTCCTTTTGATTTGATCAAAAGGGATCCTTAGGTTAGCTTTCTGACTAAAGGAAGGCCTCTAGGTAGAATTGAGGGAAGTTTAGAGAGTATTTGGGAAGGTTTTGGCCGATACAAAAGGATTTGAATGTTTGAATTAGTGAGAAGGGGGAGTGCCCTTTTATAAGAGGGGTGAGGGGCACCTTTGGAAAAGATAGAAATATTATTTTATAATAAATTATTATTCAGTTTATAATGGCTCAAAAGTGGATTATTTAAAGTTTAAGGTGGGTATGGGTCAAAAACCACTTAACCAATAGGTTTTAGACAGGTTTGGGTCACTATATTAACCTTATCTTTTAGTTTTAACTCTTAGTTATTTAGTTTGACATTTACCATGTCACTTTGTATTTTTATATTATATAGTTAGTAAACTTAAAATAAACTTCCAAGTGACCCCCAAGTGGTCCATTAATGATACACCAATCATGATATTAGTCCTTTGGTCAAACCTTATATTTTTGGGAATATAATATCAATTAATAATATAATATTTGTTTTAAAAACTCTTTTATGTCAATTTTGAAACTATTGGGTTTTTGTTTTTGATAATTTCATAACAGTATTATTACTTCGAACAAAATTTATATAACCAATACTAATATGTCATATTAACCAATAAAATTATTGGAATTCATAAAAAGTCTCAAATTACGTTTATTTTGATATTTATAGTATCAATCATTTTAATATTTCACTAATTAGGTAATTACTACATCACCATTGTGTCATAAATAAATTAAATTATTTAGTGTCTAAAAATTATAAATAAAATATCATTATGTAGGAAATATTTTTATATTTCTAATTAATATTTACAATCTATTTTATCTTATGTATAACCCTATATTAAATATGTTTTAGTAATTAAACTTTGATTTTAACTCTTTAACTCTTCTTTGAATTAAATAATAATTAATGTCCTAATATAATCCAAGTGGACCTAAATGATAATATTATATTCCTAAGGTTGTTTTTGGTCGAGATACACTTGTCCAATAGAATTAGGACATGTGTTAAGGTAATATTAATATCATTTTTACCCTTAATTACCCTATTTACTTTTAACCGGGGTAAATAAAAGTAAAAAGTTACTATTCACCCAAAATTTATTTTCACCTCATTGAACCACATTTTACTCCTTGATATAAACCGTGTCTCTTTTATTTTCGAAATTCCACTCACAGAAGCGGTAAAATTATGTTTTATGTGAATTTTCAAATTCTCCTAGGAGGTGGGTAAAACACGGTGAAAAGTTCAATAAAATTTTTATATATCTAAAATTATTCTGAACTAACTCCATTGAATTACATTAAACTTATATAGGTGTTATGTATCTATTTTGACTTTAATTAAATTTAAATAAAATAAATAATTATTTAAATAAAAATTCGGTTTTAAACTATAACTTAGTGTTTTTTCACTATTCATCAAAAATTGAAAGTTTTCATAAAAATACTAAAATTTCACCCTAGGATAATTTCGATATTCTGAATACAAAATGAAGTACATTTTGAAAGATAATATTTATAAAATTTCAAAAAGTGGGTATTAATATTCATAACGGCTAGTTTGATTGGTTGTGGTGTGTGTTAGAACTCGAAGTTGCGTACAACACACGCTACTGTATTATTCAAAGAGAAGCATACCATGGAAGCTTGGGGTGTTACATTCTCCCCTCCTTCAAATAATTTCATCCTTGAAATTTCTAGAATACTACCGCATGAAAAGACTCGGGTGATTCTTCATCATAAGTTCCTCGGTTTCCCTTGTTGCCTCTTCCATATTATGGTTTCTCCATAACACTTTTACCAGACGAGTCGTCCGGTTTCTCAGCACTTGTTCTCTTGTATCAATAATCCTGACGATCTCTTCACAATAAGACAGATCAGGTTCCAGTTTTAATTCCTCATATGTGAGTACATTCGTTGGGTCACGCTTGTATTTCCTCAACAGTGATACATGGAACACATCGTGAGCTTTGGAGAGACTTGGCGGCATTGCCAAACGGTAAGCTACAGCCCCAATTCGTTCTAGAATTTCGAAAGATCCGATGTACCTGCGACTCAATTTACCCTTCTTACCAAAAATTTTAACTCCCTTCCATGGAGATACCTTCAAGAAAACATGATCTCCTACCTGAAATTCCAGATCCTTCCTTCGGTTATCGAAATAGCTCTTCTGCCTACTTTGAGCTGCTTTGATGTGGTTTTGGATCACCTTCACCTTTTCCATTGTTTCCTCCACCAGTTCTGGGCCTCCAAATTTTCTTTCACCAACGTCATCCCAATAGGTTGGTGTGTGATATCTCTTTCCATATAACGCTTCATATGGTGTCATCTGAATACTTGAATGGAAGTTATTATTATAAGAAAATTCTACCATAGGTAAATATTGATCCCACATACCCTGAAAGTCAAGTGAGCAAGATCTCAACATGTCTTATAAGGTTTGAATAGTTCGTTATGATTGTCCATCTGTTTGAGGGTGGTAGGTAGTGCTCAAATGAAGTTCAGTATCCAGGGCTTTCTAAATAATCCTCCAGAATCTTGAAGTAAAATGGGGATCACGATCAGAAACAATCAATAGGGGTACTCCATGAAGTCTCACAACTTCATTAATATATAGCCTTACTAGACGTTCAAGTGGTAAATCTTCCCTTATAGCAAAAAAATGTGTTGACTTGGTAATACAATCAACAATGACCCATATTACATTGTTCCTTCTAGGAGTCTTTGGTAGTCCAATGACAAAATCCATAGTGATATTATCTCATTTCCACTTTGGTATGGGAAGAGGTTTCATGACTCCTCCAGGCTGTTTCCTTACAGCTTTCACTTGTTGGCAAGCCATACATCTTGACACAAAATCAGGAATCTCCCTCTTCATGTTGTCCCACCAAAAATGTTCCTTCAAATATCTATACATTTTGGTGCTCCCAGGGTGTATAGAGAAATTGGAACTATGAGCATCATCCAACAATTCCCTTTTTAGATCTGGTATATTGGGAACACAAAGTCTCTTCCCAAATTTCAAAATTCCATCTTCATACAGAAAGTCACTCAATCTCCCATCATTCACAGCTTTAATATTCTTTTGAAATTCTTCATCATCGGTCTGAGAATTCTTAATCCTTTCTATTAAAGATGGTTTGGCAACCATTTGAAAAATCATTGATGTTTCACCTTCTAGGGTTATTCCCATGTCCATCTTCACTAGATCCATGAAAATTGGATCCCTTTAAATTATCATATTGTTCAAAACTCCATTATATTTTCTGCTCAAAGAATCTGCCACCTTATTTGCCTTCCCAAGGTGGTAGTGTATCGTGCAATCATAATCCTTGAGTAGTTCAAGCCATATCCTTTGCCTCATGTTCAGTTCTTTCTATGAGAAAATATACTTCAAAATCTTGTGATCAGTATAAATCTCACATTTTTCACCATATAGATAATGTCTCCATATATTTAAAGAAAATATTATAGAATCTAACTCCAGATCATGAGTAGGGTAGTTTTTCTCATGAATTTTTAGTTGTCGTGATGCATAGGCAATAACCTTATCATTCTGCATAAGGACACAACCAAGTCCTTTCTTCGATGCATCACTATAAATAATGAACCCATCATTCCCCGATGGTATATTTAATATAGGAGAATTTACTTATATTTTCTTTAGTTCTTTGAAACATTCTTCTCACTCTTTTATCAAAAAAAATTTAACCCCTTTACATGTGAGCTCCGTTAATGGGTTATCCAATCAGGAAAAAATATGGATGAAACGTCGATAATAACCTACTAAACCAATAAAACTGCATACCTCAGTTATACTCATTGGTGTTTTACATTCTTGGATTTCTCTTGTCTTAGAAGGATCAACATAGATTCCATCTTTAGAGACAATATGGCCAAGAAAAGAAATCTCCTGAAGCCAGAATTCACACTTACTAAACTTCCCATATAATTCATGTCTTCTCAGATTCTTCAATATAATGCGCAAGTGATTTTCATGATCTTTGTAGCTTTTGAATATACAAAGATATCATCAATAAATACCACTAAAAAATTGATCGATATATTAATTGGAAACTCTATTCATTATATCCATGAATATTGAGGGTGCATTAGTCAATCCAAAAGCTATTAATGTAAACTCGTAATGCCCGTACCTGGTTCAAAATGATGTCTTCGAAATGTCTTCCTTCTTCACACACAACTGATGGTATCCAGATCGAAGGTAAATCTTTGAAAAGTATTTATCTCCATGTAGTTGTTCAAATAAATCATAAATGCGAGGTAGGGGATACTTGTTCTTTATTTTTATAGAATTAATTTCCCTATAGTCGATACATAACCTCATAGATTCATCTTTCTTCTAAAAAAAATGACAGGGGTTCCCCATGGAGAAACACTAGGGATAATAAATCCTTTATTACTCAATTCATCTAGTTGTTTCTTTAGTTCCACTAATTCCACAGTGGACATTCTATAAGGGGTCTTCGATATGGGGCTTGAACCAGGAATTAAATCAATGGAAAACTCAATTTCTCGTTTTGGAGGATGTCCAGGTAAATCTTCCTGAAACACATCTACATATTCTTTCACAATAGGTACATCCTCTATTTGAACATTACTTTCCTTACCCACAGTCATTTCATTCTCTTCCTCCCCAATAATTGAATTTAGTTGATCTACTGGGGGTGTATCTAGATAAGAATTAGGTGGTGATGATTTTTCTCTAAAGATAAGGTGTTCCTTATCATCATCATCAAAAATCGTAACCTCCTTTTTATTACAATAAATTTTTGCATCATGGTCCAAAAGCCAATCCATACTGAGGATTATATCAAATCCAATCATAAGTATGATGATGAGATCCGCAGATAAAGAACATTTATGTGCTCTAATTGGGACTGATTCACAAAACTTTGTTGCAATGATACTTCCCTTAAGAGTTTTAACTGACAACTCCCTTGTTAAATCGAATTGGAAATATCTAATTTTCTTAGAAAATTGGGAAGATATGAAACAATGCGATGATCTAGAATCAAATAATGTATTTTCTAAACTTGAGGAAACCATTAAATTACCTGCCACCACGTCTTTCGGAACTTCTACCTCAGTAGTAGTGATAGCATAAGCTTGGCCTTGATCCCTCGGACTTTTCTGAGGTAAGTTCCGCTGATGCTTAGGACATTCATTTGAATAATGTCCCATCTCCCTGAAGTTATAGCATTGAACCTCGGTATCTTCTTTCTTCCCCTTGCAATCACGATCTTGGTGGCCTTTTTCACCACACTTATAACAGACTCTCATTCCTTTCGAGAAAGTACCAGGGTGTTTCTTCACACATTTTCTGTAGGATTTATATTCAACATTTCCCTTCTTCTCTTTATTTCCATTCCCATAGTGATCATAAAATCTCTTCTTCTCTTTCTTTGCTTTAAAGTCGTAAGACTTAGAGAATTCTTTTTCTATCTTGATAGTACATAAGACAATATCTTCGTATGAAGAGAAATATTGTGACACTAATGATCGGCGAAGAAATGGTTTTAACCCATAAAAGAAACGATCAATATTACTTATTGGGTTATGTATATAATTTCTAGAATACCTTTCCAACCTTGTAAAGTTAGCCTCATACTTTGCGACATTCTCATCCTCCTTTTGTATCAGACTCAGAAATTGCCTTTCCATATCTGCTCGATGGTCACGGTGAAAGTATTTTTCTAAGAAAAGCTCTTTGAACTCTCTCCATTCCATATTTTATACTTCATCATCTTCCTTTGTGTTTTGAATCAATGAACACCATTCATCAGCATCTCCAATGAGGCGGTAAACTATCATGATAACTTTTTCCCTTTCACTACTCCCCAAAGCCTGAAATATTTTCTCTAGGGAACTTATCCATTGCTCAGCTACCAATGGATTTGTACTCCCATTTAATGTTTGTGGTTGTTGCCTCATGAAGCGATCTAACATTGATTATCCACTCTATGGATCAGGGTGCTCCATACGGGTAAGGTTATTATTCATAACCTGAGTGAGTTGTCCCAGTATGGTGATAAGCTGATCAGCACCAGTTGCATAACCAGCTCCACTATAATTATCATTAGAAGGAGGGAAATCCCTACATGGAGTGAGTGCATTTATATGGTTTCCATTTCATCCACTAGGCGCCACTTCTAAACAATGGCATAAAATAGATCAGTTTATGAATCAAAATACATAATTCCATACTTTTAAAACACTTAACATAAATTGAACTATTTATGGATATAATCCATAATCATAAAAAATGTTTTCTTTGAGTAATTATATACTCCTAAAACCTTCATAATATATTGTAAAGAAAATGAGAATTATCCTAAGCATATCCCTTGAGAGTGTTGTAACCAAGAGTGCAGTAAGGCCCGTTGTCATGCACCAGTTCCCATTCGAGTCTAGCTCAAAGTGGTGTTTTCAGGTTTTACCCCTCGGTACATCTGTGCCAGAGCCGCCTCTACCTTCTCGTATCGAGACAGGGATGTATTGCTCAGAAAACTCGCAAAATCTCTACAATACCAAAATTATAGGAGGTTCTTCTATACTAATCCTCAAATTCTATCTTAGGGATATGTGCTCTAATCAGAGTTTATCTAAATCTAGCTTCCAAAGATTGTGTTAAACTTCCTCTGATACCAACTGTAATGCCCTGACCCCAGTTACCCAGATTCGGTGCATTATTACATAACATTTTCATGATCAAAAAATATCAAGTCTCGAAAGACCGATTAGTTTAGTAGTCATGGAAACACTAGATATATTCATAAGTCATACATTACATTATAAACTCAAATAAAACTACAACAAAATATTGTCTTCATATCGCATCATACTATCCTTGTAGGTCATTCATAAATTACTTCTTCATATCCTAGGAAAAATAAAACATTGAAAGGGGTAAGCTCAGATGCTCAGTAAGGATAACAATATAGCGGAAACTTTCACAAATAAGCATAAACATTTAATGCAATGTATAACTAAAACAAAGGCATTTTAAACTTGAACTTCAGCATAATATGGAAAATATAAAATGAAATAATGCCATTTACTTATTCACATGGATATTCTACTAGTCGAATAATCACATGCAATATCAATAACCACTTTCATAATGATGGAATTCATAATTCCAGACTATCATAACCACATAGCCAAGGCCTCGTGCCAAGACTACAAATAAGATTTTGTCAAGGCCTTGTGCCAAGACACTAGTTTGTCTCATGATACCTACCAATTCATAGAGGAGCTATAGCGGGCTCCACCCGTCACTTATTAAGTCTAATTCATTCCTCATATGAACAAGTTTAAACATAATATAAACATTCGTATTAAAACTAACATACGAAATGTCAATACTTTCTCCATAAACCATGAATGGTATAAAAATAACACATCCATAGTCAAACATATCAAAAAACCTTCAATACAATATTTAAGTTTTGTATCATAATAATTAAACTTCAAATAACCTTAAATTCCATCAAAGGATGCTGACATAGATGAAATCAAAACTATTTGAGAGAAATATATGTTTTTTTTAAATCATTTAAGAGTCACATAATTATAAAAAAAACATTTACTTTTAAAATATTCTTATAAGCTTGTAAGGGAATATTCTATGATTTTATAATGGCGGAAAATAGCCTCACCCACCGTATAAGTTAAAAAAAAGACATTCTTACCTTAATTCTGTCGAAAAGGTTAAAAAGGACCTTGTTTGGAAAACGACAGAAAGATTCCTTTATAAACTTCTTATAAAAAGTCAACAAGGGTATAAATGAATTTATCCCATAGTCTTTAAAATATTATGAATGATTTGAAATACATTTTTAAGAAACATGGATGTGGATGATAAAGAGGTCCCAGTAGATAATTACGTATAAACAACCTCGGATAATGAAGATTGTAAAATAAACCCTTACCTTGTAATTTTCCTTGGTTGGGGGTAGGTTAACCTCTTGTATAATGGTTAAATAATTTTTATTAAATTATACAAGAATCATATACATTAATATGATATCATATATGATCTTTTAACATTGATTTGTTAATAATATCTTAGTATTGTCATCGTTTCGGGTGTTAACAGATTCATTTTCCTTTATATTTTTTGTTATGTGAGCCATATTTGTTATGGATGGGATGTATATTATTCATATCCATAATTATATCATGTCTATAAAAATTAGTTTTAATCATAAAATTATAATTATTCTTGAATGGATATGATAAGAATGAATCTCATCGCGTTCGTGGAGACGGTAGTCCGTACGTACGCACGCGCGGAAATATCATTCTTTTGATATTATAATAATATATAATTGGATGTTATATCATATATACAGAATCATTATCATTTTATATTTATTATTTACATGAATTACACATAATTAGTATACCCATTCAAATAATAATATTTTGGATAAAAATTACACCACGACGTGGAGACGGTAAGCCGTACGTACGCACGTATGGTGACATATTAAAAGGATGGATAGAATACTGAATATTCTTTTACCATATTAATAATAAAATCTCAGTATATATAAGATACTAGAGTTATTATATTATAATTGGAATAACAAAGAAAGAAGAAGTTGAAGAAGAAAGGAACTTGAAAAAGGGTGGTGAAAACATTACCTCTTCTTCAGGTTCTTCCTTTTGATTTGATCAAAAGGGCTCCTTAGGTTGGATTTCTGACTAAAGGAAGGACTCTAGGTTGAATTTAGGGAAGTTGAGAGAGTATTTGGGCAGTTTTTGGCCGAGCCAAAAGTTTTTTAATGTGTGAATTAGTGAGAAGGTGGAGTGCCCTTTTATAAGAGGGGTGAGGGGCACCTTTGGAAACGATAGAAATATTATTTTATAATAAATTCATATTCAGTTTATAATGGATCCAAAGTGGATTATTTAAATATTAAGGTGGGGATGGGTCTAAAACCACTCAACCAATAGGTTTTTGATAGGTTTGGGTCACTATATTAACCTTATCTTTTAGTTTTAACTCTTAGTTAATTAGTTTGACATTTACCATGTCACTTTGTATTTTTATATTATATAGTTAATAAACATACAATAAACTTCCAAGAGACCTACAAGTGGTCCATTAATGATACACCTATCATGATATAACTACTTTTTCTGAACATTATATTTTTAGGTATAGAATATCAATTATTAATATAATATTTGTTTTAAAAACTCTTTTATGTCAATTTTGACACTATTGGATATTTTGTTTTTGATAATTTCATAACAGCATTATTACTTCGAAAAAATTTATATAAACAATACCAATATGTCATATTAACCTATAAAATTAGTGGACTTCATAAAAAGTCTCAAATTACATTTATTTTGACATTTATAATATAAATCATTTTAATATTTCATTAATTATGTAATTACTACAACACCATTGTGTCATAAATAAATTAAATTATTTAATGTCTAAAAATTATAAATAAAATATCATTATGTATGAAATATTTTTATCTTTCTAATAAATATTTACAATCAATTTTATCTTATGTATAACCCCGTATTAAAAATGTTTTAGTAATTAAACTTTGATTTTAACTCTTTTAACTCTTCTTTGAATTAAATAATAATTAATTTCCTAATCTATTCCAAGTGGACCTAAATGAAAATATTTTATTACTAAGGTTGTTTTTGGTCGAGATACCCTTGTACAATAGAATTAGTACATGTGTTAGGGTAATATTAATCTCATTTTTACCCTTAATTACCCTATTTACTTTTAACTATGGTAAATAAAAGTAAAAAGTTACTATTCACCAAAAAAATATTTTCATCTCATTGAACCACATTTTACTCCTTGATATTAACCGTGTCTCTTGGATTTTCGAAATTCCACTCACAGAAGCGGTAAAATTATGTTTTATGTGAATTTCCAAATTCTCCTAGGAGGTGGGTAAAAGACGGTGAAAAGTTCAATAAAATTTTTATATATCTAAAATTATTTTGTACTAACTCCAATGAATTACATTGAACTTATATATGTGTTGTGTATCTATTTTTACCTAAATTAAATTAAAATAAAATAAATAATTATTTAAATAAAAATTCGGTTTTAAACTATAACTCAGTGTTTTTTCAATATTCATCAAAAATTGAAAGTTTTCAGAAAAATACCAAAATTTCACCCTAGGCTAATTTTGATATTTTGAATCCAAAAATGAAGTCCATTTTCATAGATAATATTTATAAAATTTCAAAAATTGGGTATTACTATTAATAACAGCTAGTTTGATTGGTTGTGGTGTGTGTTAAAACTCGAAGTTGCGTACAACACATGCTGTTATATTATTCGAAGAGAAGTGTACCATGGAAGCTTGGGGTGTTACAGAGATTTTAGGAATAAACTATAATTTTTCGTCAGAGTAGGACACTAAAGATGGGGTGAATTTATTTCCTATAAAAGTTTCTATTAAAAAGTTTATTTAAAATATTCCCCCAATTAAAAATAAAAATAGGCCAGATAATCAAGGTAGTAAAATTATAATAGTTTGGCTGTTCAAATAGATTCTTAGAAGATTGATTAATTCTCAATTATACCAATATGAGATATTGATACAAATTTTAAAACTAATCTAATAAGGAAAAATATTTATAACTACTATCCACGACTAAATATTAGAGTAAAATTTAGTTTTCTGAAATATAAGTTAAAATAGAGAAAGGCTAAATTAAACACATTGAGGATAAAACAAGTAGTTTAGTCTCAAGTAGATACTTAATCCACTCCACTTTGTGATCACCTGCCACCAAGAAATATATATATATATATAATGCTTTTATCTACACCCTGGATCAGGATTGACAATAGTACACAAGACAGTTCAGGTCACAAGACCTATTACACTATTCTACATTGGAATAACTATCAACCAGGTCACACAGGACCCCTTCCACTTTTATATGTGGGTGAAATAAAGTGTAAAATATATTTGAGTGAGGATATCTTGTATCCTTTAATTAGGTGTAGTATATAGTGTGTGTTTTAATACAGATACACACACTAGTCTAAAAGATTAATAAATAGTACACAGTACATAAAAGATGATGAGAAAGGGTTAGAAATGCTCTAAGTGTTGTTCTATGCATCTCTAGACTTGTACGATGTAGAAGATGTGATTTTCAAGTCATATTGTGGAAATAGAGTGTCATGAGTCTCGTGTTCTGGTTTCCAGTTCTATGAGATATTCTTTGTAGATCTTTTTCTTCTTAAAATTTCTACTACGAGTATGCTTGAGGTTTTGATATACAGTAGTTTATCCACCAGGAATCAAGAGTTCTTCTTGTGTTCTTAAGTGTATGTTTGTTCCTTTTCTTCATGAAAGCCACTACTCAACTCTATTTTCATATCGTGCACCACCATGTATTTTATCTTCAGGATGTCTTTGTTATGTCCAATAGAGAACACAATTTATACACCTCGTACCTTGTATTGTCAAGTGATATGTTTACAAAAAAAATCATTAATTATTTTAGTGTCATTAAATGACTTAAATATAACTGTTACAGATAAATTTTAAATTAAATTGAAAAAGATAGAAAAATGGTTATGTATAGAACGCTATCACAGTTTTTGTCTTGAAAGGGTGTCACTTGGAACAGTGTATTCTTCTTTTCATTTGAGCAGTGAGATAGTTATGGTGCCATATTTGGGTTGAGATCTAAAATGGGTAGCACATTTACAGTTTATAGTCCTTTGAGAATTCTAGAACCGATAGCATGTGGTAACGGTAGAAATATTGTGGTAGCAGATCCTTTGTGAAATTTGAAAATGATATCACGGTCATGGTTTCTAGTCCTTTGCAAATTATGGAATCAATAACAGGACTATGGTGTTAGATAAACGGTGTCTCAGGTAATGGTGTTTAGTCCTTTGTCAAAATTCTGAATGAATTCTTGTTATGGTGTCTTGGAAACGTTATCAAGGAAACGGTGTCAGGTCCTTTGAAAAAATATAGAAACGGTAGCAAGCTTATGGTGTCACATACTTTGTGAAAATCAAGAACTGGTAGCAAACTTATGGTTCCATAGACTCAGTCCAATATATGTAAACGGTCTTAAGAATCAATATTCACTGAATGTATTAGACTTAATCATACGCATAATAAAATGTAATAGAACGAGATTAAACATAGTTTACAATATTCAAACATGATTTGTGATATTTTAAACATGATTTGTGAGAAAACGATATCTAAACATGATTTGTGAGAATTAAAACATGAGGAGTCCAATAAACTCTCTCTTTTTGATGATCCTAAATCGTGGACTTTATATTCCATATATTTTAGTAAAAAAAAGATATTTGAGTAAATATTTGATAGGTTGTATAAAAACTATTCTTCTTTTATGAATATCCTTTTTCCATAAATGATTTCATCAATTCTTTGTCTTATTTCTCTCTCTTTTGGGATTATCAAAAAATTAAAAAGAAAGAAACATTGAATGAAAGTAATGAAGTGAATAAACAACAACAGTGCACATTGTATTGAATAGAATGATAGAGTTCATTACAAGCATAATGAAAAATAAAATACATCCCTATCAAAATACATTATTCACTTCTCTTCAGAGTCATCAGTATTTGATTTTCCCTTTGAATAGATATCAAGAGGAGCCATAGGAGCATAAGTATAAGTGGTAGAAGGGATTGATCCAACTGTGATATAAGGAAAAGGAACTCCTTCAAAGATAGAGGGTGAAAGATATGGTTTGTTTGAAGACCAAGGCAAGGGTTGTTAAATTATAAGAGGTCTGATCTAGCTCATAGCCTAAGATACAAACATGGTAGTAGGAGAAAAGGTAGTGTAGGTGGAAGGAGTTAGACCAGACCACAAAGGGACAGTTGTAGGATCCATAATAGTAGTTCTTTGCACATAAAGATTGGGGTTCAACAGCTTAATGAAATAAGTGATGATATCACCTCCATACTTCATTGCCTTTTCAAAGTCATCTTCGTTTTCCAAAAACCTATCCAATAGAGTAGTGAAGTCTTTCAGATTCTGAACATGGGTCTTGAAGACTTGAGTGACAGGAGGAATTTTCATATTTTCAACAAGATACTTGAAGTGATTGTTCAGATCATGTTTAGAATAAAGTCTTTTAAAGTATAATTCCATTTTATTAGAAATTAATTCTGGATCATAATTGGAAATTTTTGAATGTATCCTCACCAAATAAAGTACACGGTGACTATTCTTAATGACAGCAGAGAAACGTTCTTTCTCAACACCACTCAACATTGACTGAAGCTCTTCTTTGAAAATCCTTCTGATTAACTCATTGTCCATAGGCTGAGATGGCTTTCTAGAGGGAGTTGAAGCGTAATAGCTGATGAATGAGACTCAAACTGATTTAGAACATTTTTTAAGAAACCTTTATATTAATCAGTCATCTTGTTAAGTCCAACAACAAGCGCACACATCTCATTGACTATTATGGTGTTTCTCTCATCCAATTTTTTATAAACTGTAGCCAGGGTTAGTTGAATCAAAGATACAACCTTTTGTGGAATCTGATCACCAACATCCTCAATAGGATGAACAACAAGATATTGACCATTTTTCAAGACTCTATGCATATATTCAACCATATATTTTAGTTAATTCACCTCATCATCAACTATTTGTTCTCAATCCTGAATTCTAGAATCTCGTGAAGAATTTTTGATAGAATATTCCATATAATTTTATCTAACATCAAGGCAGCATCTCTTTCACTGAAATTAGTCATAAGGGATAGCTGTGACTTCATGAATTTTTTAAATCCATATGACAAGGTGTTTCTAAAGTATTTTAAGTCATATTTACTTATATAAGAATGAGTATCTTGGTTAGGTTTAGAAATAGTAACAGATATAGGTTCTGATTCCATTGAAGGTACAATTTTTGTGGAAATGATTGGTTTGAGATTAAACACTATGGAGGGATCAATTAACTTAACTAGGACTCCTTGATAATCATCAAAATCAAATTACTCTGGAAATCTATACCAGGTATCCATTGAACTTAAATACATGGGATTTTTTGCTTCAATTCTTTCCAAAATTGGGTTCTTCTCCCCCTCAACAGGTACATCTATGATAAGATTAATAGATTCAGTTTCTTGATCCATTCACAGATTCTCAACTCTCTCAAGTTCACCCATATATTCTATAGCTATCTGAAAGTCCTACTCCATCATCTCCTCAGCAGATAAAATTACTTATAGCTCTACATGTTCCTCTAAATGTATCTTAGGAATAGATTGTTCTTTCATAACAGCAACATGTGCTTCTTCAGCAAAAACTTCTTCAGTAATTATATATTCAGAAAATAATTCTTGTAGAATAGGTAGAAAACTGTATTCTTCTTCTAAGATAGTTCCTTCCTCAGGTGTAACTACTTCATCTTCTACCTCTTCATTTGATAATTCAAAAACTTCCTTAGGATCCAGACTAGGGTCAGATACATTCTTACGTCTTGAATGGTTTTCAACCAGGTTGAAACCTTCATAAATACTTTCATTATCTTCCATCCAAGATTTCTTCCATGGGTTCCAGCTAATTTTCATCCTCCTAACTATATCCTTTGAGATAAAAAAATCATAACCTTCAATTAATTCCTCATTTGGACCAACTACTTCCTTGGCTAAGAACATTTCAGAAATTAACCTGGAGTAAAATAGAGAAGTTGATATTGAAGTTATCTTGATTATTTCACACATGTGAAGTATAATATACTTATATAGATTGATATTTTGCTCATTCTTCATAAGATGCATCAAGAACACATCTTGATATTTAAGGGTAGAAAAATCCTCTTTCCTTGTACAAATGATATGTTGAATAAACTTAAATAACAGCCCTGAATCACCATCAAGTTTAGCAGTAATTGCACTTCTCTTCTTTTTATTTCTAGTTAAACTTATAAGAGCCTCTTCTAGGATAACAATATCACTAGGAGGAGGAGGACCTCTTTGGTAATCCTCACAAATTTCTTCATGAGGTATTCCTGGGCATCCATCCCATAGCCTCAAAGAAAATGTACACCTTTGACCATTAACCTAGCTTCTTACTACAAAATCATCTTCAAAATTAAATGAGAACTGAACATACTAATATAACTCAGAAAATAGATTTGGATAAATGAGTCTTTTCTCTTTTTTGAAATAGTTAAATCATCCATGTTCTTCCAATACTTTCAAAATGAGATACTTACTTCTCAGCAACCACTTCGGACAAACTTCTTTCTCTGGCACTACTGTTCGATCAGTAAGGACAATAATCATAGGTTTATCAGGAATTATTTTTTGATACTTTTTCACTTTCTTTGGATACAGATTCTTCTCAGGAGTCGATGAATATGGACGCTTCATTCTGGGCATCCAATGTGGGTTCAAGAAAGATGAAAGGTTGAAATAGGGCTAACAGTTTGAGAGGGAAGGGTTTTGGTTTAAGAGAAGAGATCTCGAGTGAAGAGAGGAGTGAAAATTATCATATTTTTAATATTTAGAGATTTCAAATGTTATAAACACAAATACATGGCATAAAATCAATAAAATAGTCAATATAGTGACACGAGAAAGAAAATTCTAAAAATAGAAATCAGAGTCAATACGGTGAGACTGGAATAGGTAGTGATAGTGTCAGCATTACGGTGTGACTCCAAACAGTGTGATTTTATCATTGAGACCAAAAGTATGATACCGTAACTGGGAGATAGTAGTTGAGAGACTATAAGTGTGAGACATCAACTATAAGATAGTAACTTGTGAAACCGAGAATCATGAAACCGTAAACTGTGAAATAGTAAACTATTCACTTAAGGCTTATCATTACTAAATCATGTATGATGTAATTTATTCTTTCATAATTTAATGTCTTAGTGAATATATCATCAAGTTGATGTTTAGTGCCAATGAATTCCAAAGTGATATCACCTTTTTGATGATGATCTCTCAAAAAGTGATGTCTTACATCAATATGTTTAGTCCTCGAATATGAAACATGATTATTTGAAATGTTAATAGAACTTGTATTGTCACAATTTATAGGTACATGTCTGAATTGATATCCATAATCCAGTAAAGTCTATTTCATTCACAAAATTTGTGCACAACAACTACCAGCAGCTATGTATTCATCCTCGACAGTTGATAATGCAACAGAATTTTGATTTTTACTACACCATGATACTTGAGACTTATATAAAATGTGACATGTTCCAAATGTGTTCTTTATATTTAACTTACAACCACCAAAATTAGTATCTGAATATCTTACTAGATTAAATGATTTTCCTCTAGGATAGAATAGTCCTAAATTAGTAGTATATTTGAGGTATTTGAAAATTATTTTAACAACATTTAAATGAGACTCTTTGGGGTTTTCTTGAAAATGTGCACACATGAACACACTAAACATAATATTAGGCCGACTAGTAGTTAAGTATAGTACACTTCAAATCATTCCTCAATAAGTGGTTTGATCAACAGATTTACCATTTTCATCCAGATCCAACTTATAGGTAGTACTCATTGGAGTATCACTACTTTTAGTTCTATCCAAACCAAAACATTTTATAAGATCTTTTGTATATTTTCTTTGATTTAAGATAATAACTTATTTTTTTAATATTTTAAAATACATGAAATAATTTTATTTCACCCATTAAACACATTTCAAATTTATTTTGTATCATTTTTAAAAAATCAATACATAAACAATTTTTTGAAGATCCCAAAATAATGTCATATATATATATATATTTGAACAACTAAAACATCTTTATAAGTTCATTTTATAAAAATAGTAGGATTAGTTATACCTTTTGTAAAAGATTTAGAAATAATAAAACTACTTAATATGTCATACCAAGATCTTGGATCTTATTTTAAACCATATAAATCTTTAGTTAATTTAAAAACATGATTTGGAAAGTGAGGGTTTTTAAAACTAAGAAGTTATTCAACAAAAACATACTCAACAATATATCCATTTAGGAATTCACTTTTGACATCCATTTGATAAAGTTTGAAATTGAGATTCATAGCATATACAAGAAATATTCTAATAGATTCAAGTCGAGCAACTGGTGTAAAAGTTTCTTCACATTAAATTCTTTCTTCTTGACTATAACCTTGTACAAAAAATCTATATTTGTGTCTAACTATGTTACAATATTCATCTAATTTTTTCCTGAACACCCATTTAGTGCCTATGGTCAAGGTATCTTTGGGTATATCCAAAAATTTCAAATCTTTATTTCTTTCAAACTAATTTATTTCTTCTTGCATAACCATCATCCAAAATTCATCATTGATAGCATCATTTATGTTATTAGGCTCAGGTTATGAAAAGAAAGCTTGATGTTCAACCTAATTTCTTAAAGAATATCTAGTCTGTGTTACTTTATCTAAATATCAAACTATTTCTTCTAAAGGATGGTTCTTAAGAGTTATAATAAGTCTAGAAATAAAGGGATAATAATTTTATATTCTTCAATAGTTTCAGGTTCATTATGGATAAAATCTAGGGAATTTATAGAACTAGATGTTTTGACATATTCTTTCATAAGATGGTCATAATATTTAGTATTAATGTGCATATTTGACATATCATCCTCAAGTCTCTCTAGGTAGGTCTTTGGTTTATTTGGATCTCTTTCATCAAATTTGACATGTACAAATTCTTCCACATATTTTTTTCTTTTGTTAAAGACTCTTTAAGATTTACTATAGATTGAATATCCTAGAAAAATTCCTTCATCACTCTTGGATTTAAACTTATCAAGATTATACTTAGTATTAGGAAAATAGACTTTGAAACCAAAAACATTTAAGTAATTAAATTTGGGTTTTCTAATATTCCACAACTCATAGGGAGTTATATTAATAATTGGTCTAATTAACACTCTATTAATAATTTAGCATGTTGTATTGATAACTTAAGCCCAAAAGTAAATAGGTAGGTCATACTTACTAATCATTGTTCTAGAAATTTCTTGTAAAGTTCTATTTCTTCTTTCTATAACTCTATTTTGTTGAGGTGTTCTAGGGTAAGAGAAGTTATGACTATAGCCATTTTGTGTGCAAAGGATTCAAACTCTTGGTTTTCAAACTCACATCCATGGTCACTTCTTAGAGATTTAATTCTAATTCCACTAATGTTCTCTACAAATTGAGAATACTTGGTAAAGTAGTTTCATCATTCTCTTTTGTGATCCAAAAAGTAAGTTCAAGTATACCTAGAGTAGTCATCTATAAGAACATAAACATAGTGATTCCCATTTAGACTAGAAACACTAGACAGTTCAAACAAATCCATGTGAACCAACTCAAGAGGTTGAGAAGTAGAAACTTCTTTCTTTTTTTTGAAATATATTTTGTGTTGTTTACCCTTTTGACATGAATTACAGACTTTATCATTTAGAAACTCAAGTTTGGGTAGATCCTTGACTAAAACTTTTCTAGTAAGTTTTATAAGTGAGTTGATATTTCAGTGTCCTAGTCTTCTATGCCAAAGCCAAGACTCTTTATGAAATACACTAAATCATGAAATATTTTGGGAGACCAAATAATATAATTTAACGGCATAAACATTTTAATGTTTAAAAGCATAAAATATTAGTTCATTTTTAGAGTTAAAAAAATTATAAGCATCATTTTTAAATTTAACATGAAAACAATCATCATATAGCTGTGAAATACTTAGAAGATTAAATTTTAATCCATCAACAAAAATTACTTTAGAAATTAAAACTGAGTTAGAGTTTCCAATCTAGCCGAGGCTAATTATTCTTCATTTAGAATTATCACCAAAGGTGGCATGCCAACCATGAATCTTTATTAATTTCTTAAAGCATGAGTAATATTATATTAAGTGTCTTGAACATCCAATGTCCAAGTACCATAAGCTTTTATAGGAGTTCTTAAAATATCTTTCCTATAAAATAATCAAACAAAAATAGATTTTTCTACCCAGACTAGTTTGGGTCTAGTAACATTTGTAATCAGTGCTTTAGGAACCCACATCTACTTCATTGGTTTCCTATAAGAATTATGTAACATATTTTAAATATATACTCTATTTGTTCTAGAAAAACTAGAGATATTAAAAGACTTTCCAAAACTATAAATAGCAACATAATTTTCATTTTTAGGTAGAAAAATAGATTTTCTAGATTTAGTTACATACTTTTTTGGTGAGATTTTTTTGCCCAGGTTGGTATCCTATACCAGTAGTATATCTAGGGGCAATTTTTTTACCAAGAATCTGTGTAAGGGTATTTTTTCCATTAGTAAATTTCTCTATGTCTTTTTCAATTGCTCATTAGATAACTTAAGTTCGTTGTTCCCACGAGTGATTGAACATTTTTATCTTAATCTGCAGCAAGTTAATATTTGATAGTAGAAGTAAAGCCATGTTATTTCCTTAATGATTTATATTTTTCTTTTAGTTCATTAAAAGTATCTTCAATCATATTAAAAGTATTCAAATAATTATTCACTATTCATATTTTCCTCATTATCAGATTCATCTATAGAATAATAAAAGTTATGTATAAAAGTTTATTGGGTTACCTCAGATGTGTTTTTCATAAAACACGTATTGGCTTTGTCAGCCTTTTCATCATGTGAAGACTATGAGTCAATTGAACTGTCTTCAAAAGCACTCAATGTTTCATTTGTTTCCTTTTGATACTTTCTATCATAGTCCTCATATTTCTTCTTATATTTTATATTGGGACAATCATCATTTACTTTTCCTTTTTTCTTTCATTCATAACAGACTATTTCATCAGATTTGTCACTTCTTTTCCAATCCTTCTTCTAGTTTCCATTGTGATCATATCTTCCTTTGATGTTTGGATTTCTAAAAAATTTATTTCTTTTATAAGATTTCTTAAATCATCTAGCTAATTGATCCATTTCTTCATCACTATCTAACAGTGATGGTTCACTACTGTAACTTTCTATAGGGTCTTGTAATATCTAATTTCCTTGTGTTTAGAGGTAGTAGTGGTTTTGAAGGCCACTGAACTTCTCTTCGATTCATCTTCCTCTTCTTTGTTGACTTTTAATTCTTCATAATACATCATCATATTTCCTATCAAATCCTTGATTGGAAGCTTGATAATATCACAAGATTCTCTAATTAAGATAGATTTCACACTTCATCAATCTGGTAAGCATCTGAGTATTATCATGATTTTCTCCTTGACTGTAACATCTCATCCTAGTGAGATCATTGTGTTCAGAATGTCATTAAACCTGAGATAAAAGTCAGAAATAGGTTCATCGTGCTTCATTTTAAAGTTATTATATTTTATATTATATATGTTAAGTCTCATTTCCTTAACACTAAAGGTTCTTTCATGTGAAACAGATAAAGTATCCCAAATTTCATGGGCTATTTTACATGCAGAAATTCTGTTAAAATCTTCATCTTCAAAAGAACAGTATAGGTAATTCATGGATTTGTAGTTATTATTATAATAATCCTTAGTTGGGTCATCTCAATTATTCCTATCAGTAGAAAGATTATTATATTCATCTATAATTGAATACCAAATCTCAAAACCCATACTTTCTAAGTGAATTTTTATTTTAATTTTCCATTGTGAAAAATTTTTTCCATTAAATAATGGAGGTCTGCTGGTAGCGAAACCTTCCAATCTATTATCCATGATAAAGAATAAATTTTAGATTATTTATTAAATAACTAAAAATTTAGAACTAACAAATATTTTAAGATCTTAAAAATAAAACTAAAATCGCAGTTGAAAAATATTTTAAATAGATTAAATTTTTTTAAAAAAATAGTGATTTTAAAAACTCATTTGATACCAAATATTGGTTGGAGTGGGACACTCAAGAGGGGGGTGAATTGAGTTACTATAAAATTTTCTATTAAAAATTTTATTTAAAATAATCCCCCAATTTGAAAATAAAAACAAGCCATTTAATCAAGGTAGTAAAATTATAATAGTTTGACTCTTAAAATAAATTCTTAGAAGACTGATTAATTTCCAGTTATACCAATATGACATATTTATATAACTTTTTAAGCTACTATAATAAGGAAAAATAGCTATAACTACTATCCAAGACTAACTATTAGAGTAAAATTTAGTTCTCTAAAATATAAGTTAAAATAGAGAAAGACTAAATTAAATGCATAGCAGATAAAAAAAGTAGTTTAGTCTCGTTATGAGACCTAATTAACTCCACTTGGTGATCACCTTAGACCAAGAAATATATATAAATCTTTGATCCACACCCTGTATTTGGGTTAACAGTAGTACACAAGATTGTCCAGGTCACAAGACCACTTCTACTATTCTACGTGGGAATAACTAATAACCAGGTCACACAGGAACTCTTCCATAGTTATACATGGGTGAAACAAAGTATAAAAGATATTTTAGTATGGATATCTTGTATCCTCCAAATTGGTTCACTAGATAGTGTGTGGTTTAATATAGATACACACACTGCTCAAAAATATTAGTAAACAGTACAGAGTAGAGAAAAGATGATGAGAAAGGGTTAGAAATTCTTTGAGTGTTGTTCTATGTAACTCTGGACTTATAGGATATAGAAAATGTGATTTCTGAGTCCTCTTATGAAAACAAAGTGTCTTGAGTCTCATGTTCTGGTTTCCAGTTCGATGAGATGTTCTCTATATCTCTTTTTCTTCTAAGATTTTCTATTGTGAGGATGTTTGAGGTTATGGTCTACAGTATTTCAGCCACCAAGAATCGAGAGTTCTTCTTGTGTTCTTCGATGTATGGGTGTTCCTTTTTTCATGAAATCCACTGTTCAACTTTATTTGTGGCTCGTGAACCACCACATATGTTATCTTTAGGGTGTATTTGTTATGGCTGATAGGGAGCACGATTTATAAATCTTTTACCTCATACTATCAGGTGACATTTCTATAAAAAATCATTAATTATGCTTGTTTCATTAAATGAATCAAATATGACCATTAAAAATTGATTTTAAATTAAATTTAAAAGGAGAGAAAATGGTTAATTATTTAATAGTGTCATAGTTTGTGTCTTGAAATGGTGTCACTTGGAACGGTGATTTCTACTTTACCTTTGAGTGGTGAGATAGTCACGGTTCCATAGTTGGGTTGAGATCTAAAACAGGTAGCACAGTTACAGTGTCTCTTCCTTTGCGAATTCTGGAACCAGTAGCATGTAGTTATGGTAGCAAGATTGCTGTAATAGATCTTTTGTGAAATTTGAAAATGATAGCACAATCATGGTGTTTGGTCCTTTGAGAATTCTGGAATTAGTAGAAAGACTACAATGTCAGATAAATGGTGTCTCATGTAACGGTGTCTAGTCCTTTGTCAAAATTCTGAATGATGTCTTGTTATGGTGTCTTAAAAATGGTAGCAAGGAAATAGTTTCAGGCCCTTTGAGAAAATCTAGAACTAGTATCAAGATTAAGATGTCACAGACTTTGTAAAAATATAGAACCAGTAACAAACTTATGGTGTCACAGACTTAGTCAAATATCTATAAACTTTCTTAAGAAGCAATATTCACATAATGGATTATACTTAATCATAAGCATAATAAAATGTAATAGAATAAGATTAAACATAGTTTACAATATTCAAACATGATATGTGATATGTTAAACATGATTTGTGATCATAAAATCTCCAACTATGATTTGTGAGAATTAAAACATGAGGAGTCCAACACTAATGATGATTGTATTCCTCATAAACCAATATATTTTAATGATAATGAATATTTCTACTAGTAGATGAGGATGGTGGTTTGATGGCCTAAGACCCGTACACCTAGATCCAGTTCTAAAAATGTATCATTTACATATTGTATTTGATGTAAACAAAAAACAACACAATTTTATCCATCCATAATTACAATATCTATAAACAAAATTGATTTACTAATATACCCAAGACCTTTTTGGTTTAGAGTTTTAGAGAATTAAGAAAAATATTTATGTAACAAACCCCAGGCCTTTCTCCTTAAATAGGAATTTTTACATTATACATATATTTTCTTATTCCATAAGATGACATCAACTTTTCTAATAAAATTATCCACACATGATACCCTTCAAGAAAAATCTTACATAATATCATTCTTCATAACCTGGGGAAAATGGAAAAAATAAGAAAGGGTGATCTCAGATGCCTAGTAAGGGTAAACATAGGATATATCAATCAAAGATCATATCCAATCATAAGATAAGCATAAGGGTGTGTGATCATGAGAAAAATTTACAAAGTTCATACCCAAATATTCATAGATAATAAATCATGAGTCATGGAATAATGATTTATCATTTCAAAATACACGATTCATAAGAGTGAGGGATCATTATTAATAAATAATGAGCCATGAGATCATATCATAAGCATAAGAGCATACCATAGTAATTGTGTGTCCCAATCATAAGTATATAACATAATTTCATTAGTCAAGGATCACTTCCAAGACTATCATATTGGATTGAGTTAACTCCCCATTACATAGTTTACTTAGTACAAGGTTTACTCCCAAGACTCTCATAATGACAAAATTACCTTACTAAATTGCGTTAACTCCCAATTCTAGTACATATTATCTCATGATATGTCTATCATTACCCAATTCATTGAAGGGATATATATTTTTTGTCCCACTGGTCATATAATGAAAACCATACATATGTGTGACACATGATCATAAAAAATCATCATATCACCATAACATAACCTATGGAAAATAATGGGTTTCATAAACATACCATCATCACATAATAATAATTCATACATAGAAAGTAATTGTATGGTATCATAAGGGAATTCATTATCTCATCATAACTTAATTAACCCTTGTAAAAAAATGTGTTTCATGAAATCATATGAAGATCGTCATCATTATAAGTCAACCAAAAAAGTTGATGAAATCATAATATAATATACCTGATGAAACATAAAAAAATTTAAATCATATTTTCATATATGAAAAAACAATTTTATAAAAGTATTTAAAATACACTTTGAAAATTATGAGAAAATATCCCTTTTCATTCACAATTTTTTTAAAAAAACATAAATTCCAATAATAATTTTGAAAATATTTTCATTTAAATTAACCATGTAAACTTATAAAGGAAGATTTAAAGTAAATATTGTTCATGATAGCAGGAAAGTTCATTTATACAGTAAATATTAAAACAAATATTTTATTCATATTTTCATTAAAAAATAAAAAACATATCATTGGGAAAACAACTAAAAGATACCTTTTAGAACTTTTTAAAGAATATAAAAAATATATTAATTTAATTTAAACAATAATTGTATCATATTAAAACATTCTTTGGAAACATTTTAGAAAAAAATGATATGGAGGAGATATATTCTCAACCCAAAAAAGAAATAAGGTCAGTTTTTCTTAAACACATTTTCTCTATAATTTTAACTAGAAAAGAGAACAAAATGTAAGGAAAACATAAAATAACTTAAAATAACCAAATAAGATGAAAATATATGGTTTATAAAGTATAATTATCATATAATTTCCCTCAATATAAATTAAACATAGAAAACACTAAAAATAAATGAGATTATATCATAAACCCTCATAGTTTTGGTAATCTCTAAATCAAACCCTAATAAAAGATATAGCCTTATATGAATTTTTAAATAATCATAATTTATATCATAATAATCATAAAATTCATGCATAGGAAGTATATACACTACCCAAAAGAAACAAGTGGTGAATATGGCATATGTCTTCTAAAAATAAAAGTAAGACAAGAAACCCTTACCTCAAGTCCTTTATTAATTCATATGCATTAAAAACTCTAGTACAATAAATATATATTTATCATAAATACATTACATAAACATATTAACATATATATATATCATTCCCATGTGATTTCAAATTATCCTTTTATTAACAATACTTTATTAAAATCATTATTCAGGTGAAAACTAGTATGTTTTCCATGTATGTTTCGGTTTGATGGTACCAATTCTTGAATATTAGTTATGGTTTAATTAGATCAAGAATAATAATCAGGTCATTATAATTATATTTTTCATTATATATTATTTTATAATTAATTATATAAGGTGGTTGTGAAAAATAAATTACACCACTACATAGAAAATGTAGTCAATACATACACACGAATGATATTTCCACTTTTTAATGGATGGAATAAAATAGAGTTAAATAATAATTCACCTTTATATAATAATTATTATATTATAAATTTAATACATATAAATTTAATATATCCATATTATTATCCATGTAAATAAGAAATTTAAAACAAGTCACATTAATTCGTGGAGGTTGTTTTCCACACATACGCACGAACGACGTTAACATTTTCTAATAGATGGAAAGGTAAGAAGGTAGATAAAATATTATAATTATATAAAAATAATTATTTCATAAATATCAAATATAAACATTAAATACACAATAATAACCATCTATGAAATACGATGATGGAAAATGAAATATATCGCTTCATGGATATGGAAGCACATACTTATGCACAAGTGATGTTTGCATTTCTCCTTAGGATGGAAAAGATATGAAAAATGGTTTTTACATGAACATAATAAAATTTAATTATATTTCATATAATCTTTTTTTATATGAACATGGTTATATAATATTTTATGATGTGGAATAAGAAATAAACATGGAAATACTAGGTTAAGAGTTATACCACTACTTTGGAAAACCACCTTTGGCTAACACTTTAATCCTTAAAAGAATGGTATTTGGGTGATACTAGGGTTTATAGGAAGAATTTAAGGAATTTATTAAAGTATTTGGGTAGTTATTTTCCATGATAAAGTGCTCAAAATGTGTGAATAAGTGAGGATAGGAGGTTCCCTATTATACGTGAGTTGGAGGAAAACTTGTAAATACTTGAAACATTAATATATATAATCTATGTTTAACTCATGAAAAATGGATCCAAAGTGCCATAGATTCTACTATAAGTATTATAAGGTATAAATATAATCAATTTATCAATTTAACATAAGTTTAGGTTTCATTTTTAACCTTATTTTTACCCCCCCCCCCCCCCCGTTAACTATAGTTAACCATAACCGAAGTAACAAAATTTTGACTCTTTAAGGTTCATGAAAGTAATTTTAAAAATGAAAATTAGAACATATGTGAAAAATAAAATATATTCTTGAAAATTTAACATCCACTTGAGTCAATATAGTATTTTATAATTTTATAATGATTTATAAATAATTTTAATCGTTAAATACAATTTAAGGTCATTTTCATAACTATTCACATATTTTGAATTTAAAGGCATAAAGATAATAATGGAATTTGAATATAAAAAAGTTAACAATAAATTATAAATTATAATTATCAATTCAATTTTTGTTGACATCATAATTCATCCAAATAATTTTACTTTTAATCTTTTTAAAGTCATTTATTTTATTTTATTTTACTGCTTTCACAAGCGTTGAGTCGATGTTATGTAATTGATCAAGGTAATTATAATGTCTCTAAAAAAATTAATTACTACCATAAAATTAATTTATTATTATTAAAAATAATCACTTATAATCATTCATATTCTCTTTTTATCACTATGAAAACATAATAGAGATATTAAAAAATGTGTCATTTTGTAACGTTTCACATAAAATAATATAAAGGTCATAATCAAATTCAATTGAAAAAAATGACATATTTTAACATTTAGGAACATTATGGAATAATTAATCCCATAAAATTAAATAAACTCAAGATTTTTATTGATTTTTATACCTTATACTATAGTTTTAATCTTAATTAACCCACTTTACCAATTACCATGGTTAGAAACTTTTACCATGATTACTATTTATTATTACTAAAAATGAAATCAAACTATTTAAAAAAATTAAAATCCTAATTAAAAATATGAAATCCATTTTCCAATATTTAATTTTTCAAAGTGGAAGATATCTATTTTAATATAAGTACACAAAACACACTGAAAACGGTTTTTAGAAAAAAAAAATGTATTTTTAAGCATAAAAATGATTTTATAATAAATAAATTAGAATGTTTATTCATATTTAATTAAATATATTATTTTCAAAAAAGTTATATTATGTTAAAAACAAATCCAAAATATAATGTGTCTTTTAAATTATCTTTTTTTAATAAATGAAATGAAAATTTTGTAAAAAAACATCATTTTCACTCTCAAAAATAAATATTTTCAAAAAAATCCCAAAAATTAAACCTAAGTCTATTATGACATTATTATTTAAAAAATTATGCTATTTTTCAAATAAAAATTCTAAAATTTTTATAAATTAATTTTAATATCTGCATATAAAATGTTAAACCCCCATTTTTGAAGAAAATGTATTTTGAGGCATAAAATGAATTTATTCTCATTCCTTGCCTAATAAAAATAATCAAATTAATGTTAATTAATTAAAATGGATAGATAATATAATTATTTCATTATAATCATTTATAAATAGTGAATAATTTAATATATTAAGATAAAAACACATTACACACATAAAAATAGTTTTATGAAAAATATCTCTTTTACCTTCAAAATATTTTATCTTCATTTCCAAAAAAATGATAATAAATGTATGATTAAGTAAAAACATTAAAAATATATTTCATAATATGGTCATTCATATTCATACCTACCAAATCAATGGCTAGGCCATAATGGTTATATTTAATTAATAATATTTCTACAGTATATCATGGTTTATTTAAACTTGGTGTTGCATGTATCACAAGCTTCCAAATGAAAGTAATATATTAAATAGAGATATATTCTAAAATATTGTGGTGTTACATTATAACCACTTAAAAAAATTAACCCCTAAAATTTTTATCTTGTTTTTTAGGAAAAAGTTTTTAAAATATTTTCAGGATAAATTCCATCGAGTGGAAGATAAATATACCTAAGTGGAAAGCAATACCTTTTAATTTGTATCGATCACATTTTCTTTTGAAAAGTAATTTATTGTATATGTTTTGGCTATAAAAATTCTCATTTTTTAGATATTTATTAAACCATGAATATATTATAAAACTCATAATTGTGAATAGGTTTCAAAAATTATACCTTGATATCTAAGTGATATTTTTCACACTGCACTCAATAGATTTATCTTCTTGTTACTTATGTTTGGGTAATTCTTTCACCATTGAGATAAATAATATGAGAAAATTTAATTAGTTGATTTATTTCTACAATTTTATCCTATTTAGTAAATTTTTCATCCTATACTTCCTGATTAATAACCATGATTAATTTTTCATGCCTGAAGCATTAAAATTAACTATTAATGGATCATAATATATATAAATGAATGGCATGTTATTCCTAATATCCCTTGATATTTACCAAAAACAAAATGATTATAAAAATTTGAGGTAATAATTGATATGAATAAACCTTCATATGATTAAATAATACACTATTTTTTTAAAACCTCAACAATGAAACCCAAAATTTAACCTAACTCATTCTATAAATAAGTATCCTTGAAACTCTTCAAAATATTTCTGACCAAATTTCAATTACAAAAATAAAAAAATATTTGATCAGATAATTTTTTAAGATCAACTTAAAATTTATCCCCAAATAACATTAATCACACATAAAATCACATACTGAAAAAAAAAATATACCCTACTCATATATTCTCTAAAATACAAAAATAATTTCCCAAAACAACTTAAATCGCCATAAATCCATAATAAAACTATATATTCATTCTAAAGATTAATAAATATTTATTCCTAAAATAAATTCACATAATATCCTTAATTTTTTATTCACCTTAATTATATAATGTTCCCAATAAAGTTAACTTTGTAAAAAATTAATTTAATCACTTTGTCACCAAATCACTTTTCAATCTCATATATTCCCAAAATATGATAACCCATTTATTCCCATTAACCATCATTACCTTATCATCAAATAATGTGTTAACCATAAAGTTTATGCATTTATTTCAACATATATTTATAATAACATTCTTCCTAGATAACTTCACACTAAATCACTTGTTAAACCTAAGGGTTACATATACTTTAATGATATATTAATATGTAATAAATTTTTCTAAAAATATTATCAATCAATTTGAAATCCCATAAAATAAAAACTAAAAAGGGTATTTTTTCCTTTAAAATTATGATCATCCTTGAACTTTCCAACCCATAATGGTATCCTTAACTCTTAAATTATTCTCATATGATAAATTCTTAACCTAAAAAGTTATCTAAATCCTACTCTGATACAAACTAAAATATCCTGAGACTCGTACACCTAGACTGGTGCTAAAAAAGTATTCTTTACATACTAGATTTGATACCAACTAAAATGAGACAATTTTAACCATCCATAATTACAATATTCATATCAAACATTTACTCACTTAAATACCCAAGACCTTTTAGAATTGTATTTTTTAAAAAAATTAAAAACACTTTACATAACAAAACTTATGTATTTCTCCTCAAATATTCATTTTTTCTATTATAACCATATTTTGTTGTTACATAAGAAAACATAAATATCTCCCAAAAAATTCTTCACACATGATTTCCTTATAGACCAATCTTACATAATATCATTCATCATAACCTTTTGAAAATAAAAACATAATAAACAATGATCTTGGATTCTCATTAAGGTTAAAAATAAGAGATATCAATAGATGATCTTATACAAGAATAAGATAAGTATAAATGTGTGATACCATGATCCCAAATTACAAAGTTCAAATCCAACTATTCATAGATCATAAATCATGAGTTACAAAAAATTATTTAGCATTTCATAATACCTAATTCATAAGAGTGATGAATCATCATTAATTAATCAAGATCTATGAGAGAATATCGTAAGCATAAAAAACATGTCATAGGAATTGTGTGTCATTGTAATAAGCATATAAAAGAATTTCAGTATTCAAGGATCACTTACAAGACTATCATAGTGGATTGGGTTCAATCACCATTCCATAATTTTCTTAATCAAGGTCCACTACTAAGATTATCATAATAGAAAAAGTCCCTTACTTAACTAGGTTCACTCCCCATTTCAATACATATTATCTCATGAGATATCAATCCTTACTCAATGCATTATAAGGCTATATAATTTATGTCCCATCCATCACATAATAAAAAACATATGTATGTGTGACATAAGATCATAAAATAATAATCAAATAATCATATCATAATCCATTGAAATTAAACTAGTTTTATAAAAATATAATCATCTCATAATCATAAGTCATATAAATAAAGGAAGTGTGTGGTATCATAAGATCGTTCATTATATCATGATACCTTAATTAACCCATGGGAAAGAAATAGGTTTCATGTAATCATCTTAATATCATTATCATCATAATAATTTTTTAAATTTTGACTAAATCATAAGTAAATATTCCCAATAAAACATAATGATTCTTAAAGGATGTTGACTCAGATAAAAAAATGTCTTTTATAAAAAAATTAAAATACGCTTTAAAAAATAAAGATAAAACATCCATTTTCTATTTATAACTTTTTAAAAACATAAATTCCCAAAATATTTAGGAAAATATTTTATATTAAAATAACCATGTAAAATTATAAAGGAAACTTCAAAGAAAATAGTGTCCGTGATGATGGGAAATTTTGTTCATGCGGTAAATGTTAAAATAAAGATTCCTTTTACATTTCGAGCAAAAAAATCAAAAGTAACTCATCTAAAAAATAATTAGAAGATACCTTTTAAAAAATTGTAAAAATGTAAAATATTATTGATAATTACTTTAAAAAATAATTGGTTCATAGTAAAAACATTCATTGAAAACATTTTAGAGAACACGAACATTGTGAGAAAAGATTCTTGACTAAAATGAGAAATAAGGTTAGCTTTTTTGGAAAATATTTCATAGTAATTTTAAGTTACCAAGAGAGTAAAATTTAAGGAAATCATAAAAACCCCAAAAATAACCATAGTAGAATAAAATAATAAGGATCATATAATTTCCCTCAATAAAAATTTAACATGATTTTGAAATGAAATGAGATTATATCATATACCCAAACATTTTTGGTAATCATTGAATCAAATATAAATAAAAGATATAAAATTAGACGTATTTTTTAAATACTCCTAATTTCCATAAAAATAATCATAATATATATTCCACACAAAATAAACAAGTGGTGAACATGTCATATGTCTTAAAGAAATAATAGTGAGATGAGAAACCCTTACCTCAAGTCATGTCTTACTTCATACGCATTCAAAAGTCATGTATAATAAATATAGATTTATTATAAATCCATTATAAAATCATATTCATACATATATTACTATATATCATTCCCTTATAATTTCTGATTATATATTTATTAACAACTCTTCATTAAAATCATTATTTGAGTGATAAATAGTTTATTTTCCATGCATGTTTCAGTTTGATGGTTTCATTTTTTTCACCTTATCCATAGTTTCATAATATCTAGAATAATTATCATGTAATAATATTATTATTTATTTATTATATACACTTTTATAATCATTCATATAAAATGGTGATGAGAAATGAATTACATAAATTTTTAGAGACGGTGGTCCATACGTACGCACAAGTGTTGTTTCCACTTTCCATGTATGGAACAAAAGAAATAAAAAACATTATTATATCATAAATTTTATATATATTCATTAAATATTTAGGTATTATCATCCATGTAAATCATAAATAAAAAACAATTCACATTACTCCATAGAGGTGATAGTCCACACGTACGCACGAACGATGTAATAATTTTTCCAATGGATGGGAAGGTAAGAATGAAAATAAAATAATATAATTACATAATAATAATTATTTCATAAATATGATATATAAAAATATAATCCATAATAATAACCATACATGAAAGGTATTGATATAAAATGAAATACATTGTTTCATGGAGATGGTAGTCCATACGTATGTACAATCGATGCTTTCATTCCCCATTGGGTTATAAAGAAGATAAAAAAGAGTCAATCCATGAACATAATAACATTTAAGTATATTTAACATACTTATGTAATTATATCAACAATTTTATATAATATTTAGAGTATTTTTAAGAATAAATAAACATGGAAACGCTCGATTATGAGTTAACCACTACTTTGTAAAACCACCACTATATTACACCATATGAATTAAATGTATGGTATTTAGGTGAGAAAATGGATTATATGATTTGGGGAGGGAATTTTAGAAAGTATTTTATCTTGTAATTTCATAATTAATTAGATGTAAATGTGTGAATAACATAGGATAGGAGTTTATATTTTATAAGTGAGGTGGGTGGAAGACTTGTAAATACTTGAAACATTAATATATAATATGTGTCCAACTCATGTAAAATGGAAATAGAGTTTCATATATTATAATAAAAGGATTATAAAGTTGAAATGTAATCAAAAAATCAATTTTATATAGGTTTAGGTGTCATTTTCAACTTTATCTTTTGGTTTAACTTCCCCATTAACCATGTTTTACCTTAACCGAAGTAACATATTTTTCACCCTTTAAGGGTCATGAAAATAATTTTAAAAATGAAAAGTAGAACATAAAAGAACCATTCATTATAGGATAGAAAATTTCCCATAAAAATGAATTAAATGAAAGTGTTGGGTTGATTTTGAAACCTTATCCCATAATTTTAACATTAATTAACTAATTTTACCCATTTTTTTGGTGATAAACTTTTACCATGGTTACTATTCTTTATGTCTGAAAATAAAATTGTTCTATTTAAAAAAAATTAACTTCCTAATTCCAAATTTTAAACCCATTTATAAATATTTAATATTTATAAGTGTCATAAATAAATTTTAATATGAGTGCCCAAAACTCAGTAAAAAAAAATTCAGAAATGATGTGTTTTTAAGAATAAAAATTATTTTATATCAAACAAAGTATAATATTGACTCATATCTCATTTATTACACTATTTTTAATAAAATAGATATTATATTACTTTTAAACCAATTCCAAAATATAACAGGACTTTAAAATTACTTGATTTAAATAAAATAAATTATTGTTTTACAAATAACAAAATTCTTCACTATTCAATCAAAAATAAATATTTTCATAAAAATCACAAAAACATAATAAGTCCATTATGAAATGATACTTTCAAAAGTTATTCCAATTTTTTAAATATTATTTTTAAAATTGGTATAAAGTAATTATAATATCCACACACAAAATGTTTTAAAAACTATTTTTGAATCATATAATGAATTCATTCTCATTCCATGAATAATAAACATAATTAAATGAATTTTAATTCATTAAATTGGATATATAATATAATTATTTCATTATACTAATTTTTAAAGAGTGATTAATTTAATTTATAGAGATAAAAAATATATT
Organism: Viscum album; assembly: GCA_963277665.1. Lineage (NCBI taxonomy): Eukaryota > Viridiplantae > Streptophyta > Magnoliopsida > Santalales > Viscaceae > Viscum > Viscum album. Next base: position 1,461,033,429 of record OY728164.1, read on the forward strand.
TCACACATAAAAATTATTTTATAAAAAATATCTCTTTTACCTTTAAAATATTTTATCATCATTTAAAACCAAATTATAATCAATGTATTATTAAGGAAAAAAATTCTATATATATTTCATAATATGGTTATTCCTATTCATACCCTCTAAATCATTAGATATGTCATAATGATCATATTTAAATAATAATATTTCTATTGTATATCATGATTCGTTTAAGCTTAATGGTGCATGTATCACAAGATATCAAACACATTGAATCTATTAAATAGAAATATATTCTAAAATCATGGGTTTTGATAGGTATAATATCTTAACAACTTAATTATTGGTTACTATATGAACATGGTGAATCCATAAAATTAACCTAAAGATGAAAAAAATACTCTCATAGGTAAAGAGGAGGTAAAATATGTTCTTAATTACAAATTCATGGATATATTATATTGTGATTTTAATATAAGTGTAATTAGTCACGTTTCAACATGAAATACAAGTAAGATTTATGGAGGATACTACAAGTCATGAATTATGGAACTGATAAGCTCAAGATAACTAAACTTGGGATGTTACGTGTAGAATATAAAGATTTAAAAATGGGTGAAAAAGAATCAATGAACCATATGTTTTATATATTTATGACCATTATCAATGGGATGAGTGGACTTAGTGAAGTTTTAGAAAATAGAGTATTGATAAAAATAGTATTTATATCCCTACCAAATATATGGAATTCAAATAAGGTTTCCATTTATTAAATTAAAAAAAATTAAGAGTACACATAGGATTAACTCATTGGTTCATTTATATAATATGAAATAAAGTTGAAGAATATGATAGATGAATATGCTATAAAGAAGTAATAAGTTTCATTTAAATATAATATCAATATTTATTCTAAATATTTTTATTCTGAGTAACAAGGATGTGAGAAATATTAATTAGATCATCTTATCAAAGATTTCTATAAAAAGATGAAAATAAATAAAATATTCATAATGTAGTTTAAAATGGATTTTCATAAAGATGATCAAAATGGAAATAAGAAATGTAAGTTTGGTTATAATTATACTTTTTAACTAAATTTTTATTATTTAAGTAAAAAAGGCAATATTGAGATAGATTTACATAAACTAAAGTATGAAAGGAAAGACAAGAAAAATGAGAAAAATGATAAAAGGTAATTGGCAGTTAGATGGAGTTGTACATAAGATTCAAACTCAAGTGATGAATCTAGAATTGAGAGATTCAACTAACTTGTGTTTAATAGATACTACATATGAGGTTATTGGTAATTTTGGTTTTAGTTAATATTATGAATCATATTTTTAAAATAACAGTACTAAATAGTTGAATGAGTAAAATGAAAAATTACCCAGATATATTTTACAAATTGGATAGTTATATAAAAATACCATATAAAAAAATAATAAAAATTTTGAGAAAAATAAAGGACTCATGAAAATGAGAAACTAAAAAAAGTTTTTATTACTTATAAAAAGGTTTAAATTGATTTAGATATTATTAAAATTGAAAATTAAGATCTTAAGAAAGAGATTGTTAGCATGAATGGAAATTTTTCTACTTTTGTCCAAGGAAAAGAGATTTATGATAAGATTATGTCTTTAAATAAAATAAATAAAAATAATACTAGATTAAAATATGACAAGTAGTTACCTAAACTATATAATTATTTATTTTATAAAGGTTTAAAAGAAACTATTTCCACAATTATTTGTTTTACATGTAGGACGCAATTGAACTTTGTTACTGAGTGTTCTATGATATTTCCACCATATTTTGGTCAATATAAATCATTAATATCAAAATAATATCTTTAAAATTATCCCAGAATAAATTTATAAAATATATTTGGGTTCTAGAGAATTATTTTACTAATCCAATTGGACCCAAACTATCATGGGTAAAAAAATGGTTCACTACTTTATTTTTCAAGAAATATTCCTTAAGAATATTAAGTACATGTGGTATATGGAAAGTAGAAACTCTAGGAAAATGAATATAGATCCATCAAACCTTATATATTACAATCAATTTGATAGATGTTATATAACTTTGGTAGATAACTTGAAAGTTAAAGTTAAAGTATTTGGTGTGGTGGGTATTTCTAAAACTCTTATCATCTCTAAAGTATAATATGTTTAAGGCTTAAATCATAATCTAATTATTATTTAAAAATTGTGTTATAGTGACCCATGCTAAACATATATAAATAATACATTGACACCATGGTTTAATTAATACATCTCACAAATGATTGAAAACCCCAAGGAATTAAATGTTTAGTGTAACACCACAAGCCTTCATGATAAGCTTCTCTTTCAATAAAGCAATAGCTTGCATTGTATGCAAGTTTGAGATTCTAACACACCGCGACCAATCAAAGTAGTCGTTATGAATAGTAATACCCACTTTTTGAAATTATATAAATTTTATATTTCAAAATGGACTTCATTTTTGTATTCGGAATATCGAAATTATCCTAAGTTGAATTTTTGTAATTTTCTGAGAACTTCTAATTTTTTATGAATAGTGAAAAATACTTAAAAAAACTTTTTAATAAAAATAATTTATAGTGATAAATTATACCATAGAGAGGTTTTAAGGTATAATTAGAATATATTTTTACCATTTTTTCCAATGGTGGTCATTATAATTAATTTCACTTTGAAATTGGACATAAACAATTGTCAATCTTTTGATATATATTGTTTCTTAAAAACACATTATTTGTTGTGACAGCGGGAATTAATTATTAAATTAATTAATCCAACTTATATGTTTGTAATTGGGTAAAATAGACATCATTTTTGAATTCGGAATATCAATTATAGCTTAGGGTGAATTTTTGGTATTTTTCTGAAAAACTTCAATTTTTGATGAATAGTGAAACCACTAAGTGGTAGTTAAAAAACTAAATTTTCGTTTAAATGAAACGTTACCACTTCTTTGAATTTAATTTTAAAAATCTGACATACATGGTTGTCATTACTAAGTAAAATTTGGTTCAATGGGATAAAAATAATTTTTGGTGAATAGTAACTTTTAAGTTTTATTAATCGCGATTAAAGGTAATTAGTGTAATTTAAGGAAAATATAATGTTATAATAAAATGAAAATACCTTTACACTTGTCCTGCCCTTATTGGATGAGTCATGGCCGACCAAGAAAATCCATAGGTCAACTTGGGGACCCCATGGAGCCACTTGGGTAAGAAAATGACATTAATAACTTTTTATTTAAAGTAAAAATAAAATTGTCACAAACATGTGTTGTTTTACTAAAACAATTATTACATGGGGTTATATAAGTTAACTTTTAGACTATAAATATTCATTGGTAATCTAAAAATATTTCCTACATCATGGTAATTTTTTTTATAATTTTTAGGAATTAAATAAATAAATTTATTTATGACACCATGATGATGCAGCGATTACCTCATTAATGAACAATTTAAATAAAATGAAAAGATAGGGTAAAATATAAGACTTAAACTTGTCTAAAACCTATTTTATGGGTATATTTCGAACCCTTATCACCTTATCCTCGAAATATATCATTCTGGGACCTTTAAAATCCTAAAATCATTTCATAATAAAGTAACATTTCATGACTTTCCAAGAGTGTCCCTCCTCTCCTCTTATAAAAGGCCCCCACCTCTACCACCTTATTCACACCTTCGAAGTCATTTGGCTTGGCCGAACTCTGCCCAAATACTCTCTCAACTTCCCTCTCTTACTTCTAGTAGCCTCACTTTGGGCATAACTCTTCCCAAGGAAGCCTTTGGTTCAAATCATAAAGAGTTACCCGATTTTAAGGTAATGTCTTCTCTTATGTTCTTTTGTTTTATTTTGCGTCTCCAATCCCTTAAACTCTTTTAATTAATTTATTTTGTAACAACAACAGTATCTTCAATATACTGGGATTTTTTTATGAGAAGTATTTGATTTAAACTTACACACACATTCGTCTAATGGTTAAAGAACATACTGTTTCTGTGGGTAGCGAATTACTGCCACACGAAATGATGATTGTTTAATATTCATTTAACACCTTTCATGGTGGCCATTAATATGTCACTATATTTATTTATGATATATATTATGTTTATTTTTTACTTATTCTTCTGTATTTTTCATTTATGTCATACCTTTATGATTTCCATTATGGGTAAACGCGATAATTGCATTTTAGGAAGTGCGGATTACCGCCCCCTTAAAGTGATTTGAATCGTTAACGCCATATGTGGGATGTATAAAGGATGGATTAACTGATATTATATATGATATTATACTGGAATTATAATATACCTTTATATCATTATGATTTCATTCCATTAAATACGAAATATAAATGAAAGTAGCGTTCATGCGTACGTACGGCTTACCGTCTCCATAAACAGTGCATTTCATTTCTTACCCCTAAATGTTATGTAATATTATAAATGCATGTATATACTAGATATATATGATATATATGATATCTACATCATGAATATAATTCTGGATATATTTTATATTTTACCACATAAACAACTTGTAATTATAAGAATTTTATTGTTGACTCAAGTACCAAAGATCAACAAAACGACCATTATTAACTTAAATGACTACATAATTTTCATAACATGGTAATAAGTGATATATAAGGGATAATGAAATTGAAAAAGGTTCTTAATCAATTTGATATTAACTCTAGTTTATTATTTAGGAGATTAAATAATGATCGAGTCAAGTCCGACACATGGTAAGGGAACTTCTTAACCCAATTTCCATTCTTTGGGTTAATCTCCTACTTTTAAATTATGTCATGATATTATTATTTTCTATCTCGTATTTTTACCTTATTTATGTGTACTTGTAGTGAATACACATAATAGAACTATTTTATTTAAAAAATGATCTTTGTAAGGGACTTCGTCTCAATCTCCTTTCATTGAGGCATATTTTGTTTTATACACAACTTTCTTTTATACGGTGTATAAACCCCTTTGACTTTTACTTTTATTCAAAAGGAATATTTTTATACGAAGCGTTTTTACTAAATGACAAAAGGAATGTTTTATCTTACATATGCAGCGACAACAAATTTTCTGCCGCCGTGACCATTATTTGAGTTTCGACTTTCTCTACAAGCCATAACTTTTTTTAAATGAAAAATAAATACCATGTTTTACATTTCTTTTATTTTGGTATTGAAAATGGTTTTAATAATATTTTTATTATATCAATGTGTTTTATTGATATCTTGTGATTGAAATGTGGGAATGTTATGTTTCCTTTATGCATTTTTTATGTGATATGATTATGTTATGTTTTATGATATGTTTAAACCTTTTCATATAAGGAATGCATTGGACTTAATAAGTGATGGGTGGAGCCTGCTATAGCTCCTCGATGCATCAGTAGGTCTCATGAGACAAACTAGTGTCTTGGCATGAGGCCTTGACAAAATCTTATTTGTAGTCTTGGCATGAGGCCTTGACTATGTGGTTATGATAGTCTAGAATTATGCATTCCATCATTATGAAAGTGGGTATTGATATTTCATGTGATTATTCGACTAGTAGAATATCCATGTGAATAAGTAAATGGAATTATTTCACTTTATTTTTTCCATATTATGCTGAAGTTCAAGTTTAAAAGGATTTTGTTTTAGTTATTCATTGCCTTAAATTTTTATGTTTATTTATGAAAGTTTCTTCTGTATTGTTATCCTTACTGAGCATCTGAGCTCACCCCTTTCTATGTTTTATTTTCCCAGTATGTGAAGAAATATTTTATGACTGACCTACAGGGATAGTCTGAAGGGGATAGGAGTGTGGACTATGGAGACTATGATATTGTTATTTTTCACTTTATGATGTAATGTAACATTTATGAATGTATCTAGTGTTTCCAAGGATACTAAACTAATTGGTCTTTCGAGACTTGATCTTTTGTGATCATGCCAATGTTACGTAATAATGCACTGTCTCTGGGTAACTAGGGTCGGAGCGTTACATTTAGTGTCTTTGAGACTAGATATATAAATATCTTATTTTATAACACTTGTGAACATTTATACATAATATTTCTCCTCTACACACTCTTCTAGGAATCTCATATTATATAATCATATTCATAACATGGGTAGTGGAAATATAAGAAAGGGGTGAGATCGAATACTCTATAAGGGGAAACTTATCAACTAGGAAAAACGTTTAGATCATAAACATGAGGGAAATCATGATTAATATAAAAATAATATATAAAAATACCATGGTATCATAAGTGAAAATCATAAAAGTTTATTGATAATTAAGGATCATGGCATAGAAACATAATACCAAGTAAATGTCACAAAAAACATGGCTTGGAAGCATATAAAAAAAATAAAACATGAAATGAAATCATAATATAATAAAGAAAAACAACTTAAGAACATGGAATATCATAAACATTTAGAATAGCTTAAAAATAATACATAACTTAAGAAATATAAGTGACACAAATATAAGTATGGGTTAGAATCTCATGGTTGTGTAGTAATCACCACTTTATTCCCATAACATAGTGAAGCAAACAACCCTAACTGATTATCATAGAGGAGTGATCATTCCTTACTCAATTCCAAAAGTAGATAGATAATTCCTTACTGATTCCCATACTTATCTCTGGAGATATTAAACCTTAAAAAATTAATTATAAAGAGATATAATACACATACCATTATCATCCAAAAATATTGGTTCCACTTAAAATCAAATCATTCAACTTATCATAAATAACCCATGGAAATAAAATAGGTTTCATAAATTTTCCAAATTGTATCACATAAAATAAACATGATCATTTGATAAAAAAAACATGATAACCCAAAAATAGTATTTAAAAAGAGAACATATTGGGTGATTTATGAACTATTACTTCATTGGAGAATAATTCTTTGGAAATAGAATATAAATCACCAAAAAGGATTTTTCTTAAAAATTGTTTCTTAACATCACCTTAAAAAAGATAGTATTTTCAAGTCACTTTCCAAAAACTAGTTTTTTTAAGATGAAGAGAAAACATTTTTAAACCTTACTTCAAAAAATCCAATAAAGAGACCTTGATAAGGAATAAAACATATTTCAAAATGTTAATTTTAATGGAAAATATAATATCATGGTAAGGAAATCCTTTTAAATATTTTAAAAATCCAATATTGAAAACCCACTTTTTTAAAAGGATAATGAAATAATTATTTTAAAATGAATAAAGGGAAATAAAAGGATAATTAGAGATTATTATTTTTATTGTATACTAGGTAAATAATAAAATTATTATGATGTAAAAACATAGATATGGAAGAAAAAAACATTAAATTAAATGGGAATTGTGCTTAAAAATATGAATTTTTACAAAATAATAAAATAGTCTAGAAAGAATATTTCTATAAGGACCTGACCTTAAACTTAACAAAATATTATGTTTTAGTCCAGAATAAAATTTATTTTATTTTGAGGATATTTTTATGTTTAGAGTTTTAGATAATTAGTTCATCACCCATACATAAAAAAATCATATAATACAAAGTGGGCACTTCTATTTAGTATCCATTTTTCGATAATATAAAAAATTTAAAATAAAGAATAATTTATTTTCATGGAAAATATTCTTGACTTTAAACTTCACTTCTTCCTTTACCTTACCCATACTTAGCAATGTGAAAAATATTTTAAAACATGGGATGATGATAAAAAAGATCATTAAGGGACATAAAAAAGAAATAAAATCATTAGCCCAGTGAAAAACATGAAAACTCATGAAATTTTTTACCTTTATCTCAATGTTATTTCAGTGAAAGAAATAAATTATTTTCACATGGAAAACAAACATTTTTTCTCAAATGAAATCATTAAAACCTATATAAAGTGATTAAAAACTCTTCTTGGATACTTGGATAATCATATTCATAAAACCCTTTCAAAACCATTTTAATTGGAATAACCTTATGGTCTAGTTTCAATATAATCATTACCCATGTATAAGGATCCCTATGTTTATGATTTTGTGTCATTGAGTTGGGAAAGTCATATCCTATATTAAAAAGGATCTCTCATCAGACTACTAAATTCGATGGGGGATGTGGGTAAAAAAATCCAATTTATTCATTTTGGTGTGAATACATCCTTTTCATCCACTCCCTTTCCCTAATCTAGCACTCTTTTTCAATATTTTTAAAGTGTGAGGTTTAATCCAGTCATTAAATCACTACATGATCATCCGAGTCATCCATCCAATGTCTCGATCACCCTCCCTACCTACTATTCATCTTCTTTAATTTTCTTTCCCCTGAACCAGTAGGTCAGCCACTTGGAACTCCTCCACCATCGAAGTCCCTCTCAAATTGTGGTCTATATCGGATTCTTCTTCTCCAAAAAGATACATGAATGGTTTAAATTAAACTAGAACCCTTGAATATTACCCTTCACCTACATTTATTGAAATAAGGTTTGTATATATATATATATATTGCATATCAACTCTTGCAAAGTCTGAATAATATGTAATTTAAAAAACCTAAACACCTCCATTGAATCTATTTTGTTTAATTTTCTAGTTTACCTTTTGAATCAACTTGAAAGGATAATATGTATATATATATAATATATTAAACAATTTATATTAATCACACCACTTAACAATTTTAAAATGAATTTGATTTTAAAAATACATTATTCTTATCATTATTTTAATTTGTATGATTATAAAATCATACTTTATATAACCCTCACCCCAGATCACCTAAATACCTAAGCTCATTTTCTCTCAATCTCTCTATTTTTCTTTTTTCTTAGAGCTAGAAGCCAGTATCTCCTTTGATCCATTTTAATTCAAGTAAGGGTTTAATTTATTTTTATTAGTTTATGTTTAAATTACAAAGATATATATACATATACATGTATATATTTAACTATAAATCTATCTATTTTAAGAATTTATGAATATAATAGGATTGTTTATTTTTATTTATAAAATTATTTTTATAGTATGATCATGTCTTCAATCTATCATTTTATGTTTAATTTACAAATATTTATATATATAATATATAAGGGATTAATTTAATTTTTATTTTCAAAATAATCATTTTATGGTTCGTAGGGATTTATTTTATAAATATTTAAAATTTATGGTTTCAACAAGGGTTTTATATTGATTTATGAAATTTATGTTTTTATTTAAATGTATTTAAATTTTATGATGAAAACATGTAAGGATTTTCAAGTTTGATTAGAAAAAAGAAATGTCTTAATGAATCATATCATATTCTATTTATTTATTTTAAACATTAACAAAAAAAATATGACATCCCACATTTTCATAACATAACATTTCATTACATTTTACAAATAGAGGATCTTTAAAGTTTAGTGTCTTGGAAATAAGGTACATAATACATGAAAACATAAAACATTATTATAATCCACTTGTAAGGATTAATCATAGTTCCATAATAGTTATAATTACTACATTTCATTACCTGGGGTCATACATCAAAGGAAAGGGTGAGAAGAAGTCCTATTAAGGGAGAACAAGTGAAACGGTTTACATGTGAACTTGAGAGATATCCAAAAGAACATGAGGAATATCATAAAGGAATGGGAAAGAGTCATATCATAACAAAAAGAACATTAATAATAACTTGAAATTTTTTCCACAACATTGAATTTAGACATTCACAAGCATATCACCGAGGTCCATCCCCAAGGTGTCATAAAAATTACCAAGGTTATTCACCAAGGTATCATAAAACTTGTCATATCTAAAGATTAATTTCTTTACCAAATGCATTAGAGCGCTATAAAGGTGCACCCTTAATAAGTATTTATTTTCATGTGATTTATATATATAATAATCAAACATTTCATAAATAACCCATTGAGAATAAAAGGGATGGTTTTCATACCAGAATCATGGTGTTTTAAAAAGTGCTTAAAAACATGAACATTATGTCTTCTATAACCCGTGGAAAGGGAATGAGGGTTTTATGTATGTAAATTACTGAATAAAATAAATCATTTTTATGTCTTGATGAATACCCTTTAAAATGAAATATTTTTGGGTATTCACATCAATAAAATAAAATAATTTCTTAAGAAAAAAGAGAGAGATTTTGAGATGAAAATTCTACAGCATAATGGGTATAAAACATAGTTTTATAAAACATTAAAAAAAAGAGGGTATAGGGGTCACCCTATTATAAAAGACTCATAATTCAGTATAGTGATAGAATAAAATATAAAAAATAACATGGTATGGAAATTTGAAATACATACCATATAAAAGAGCACTTGAAAAGAAAAGAGAAGTTGGGAATTCTCTTACCTTGAAGAGTAACTTATAAACCTCTAAGATCGAGACCTTGAGGGATTTAAGACACCTTAAGAGGACTCCTTGGGAGCTAATACTATCAGAAATTAGAGGTAAATGATTTTGTAATGAAAGGAAATGAAGCAAAGTCTTTCTATTTATAGTGGAAGAGTGGAAGTTTTTTTATTAATTTCTAAGGACACCTCATCAGTGGTATTTGAAAATTCATGGGCTTACCCATGGTATTTTCCAATGGTATTGGCCAATTGGGACACCTCATAACATATTTTATTCCTAAAGAGTTGACAAAAATTATTACATCATTAATACATCACTAATGATGTCATTAAACATACTGAAAACTCAAAATTATATTTTTACTATTCACCAAAAAACAAAGTATTTTATAAAAATATCATAAATTCACTATAAACTAATATAGACATTATAAATTCAAAAATGAACTCCATTTTATGAAAATAATTTTATAAATATGAGAAATTAAATTTTTAAGTAATATCACAATTTACTCGAAAAAATACTAATACTTAACTAGTAATTTCTAAAATAGTTATTTACTTAAACTATTATATAACATTACCATTCAAGATGCCTAAATTACATTTATACTTTCTTAGGTGAGGTTACTATTCCATTGGTCATGTTACTATTCATAAGGGTAATATTACTATTCATATTTACTATTCACTAAAAAAAAGTCGATCTTAATAGACTCTAAGTTTCTTACTAAAAACAACAATATAAGTCCATTTTTCGAAAATCATTTCATTGTGTCAATTATTTAAAGTATAGAAAATATTTCAAAATACTCTTTTTTCAATATTCATTAATAATATGAAACTTCTTAGAAAAATACTAAAAATCCATCTAAGATTAGTTTTGACATTTAAAATTCAAGAATGATGTTTATTTTACCATAAAAAATTATTTATACAAATGGATTACACAAAGTAACTAAGGCCTCATTACATAACCCCTTATAACATCTATATAGGGCCTAAGAGTAAGGTGTGCAATGGTGATAGAATCTTAGGGCGTCTTGGACAACATTGCTTGAGTGGTGATTTCTATCATCCTAAGCTTCTCCTGTATGAGGTTCTGTGCATACTTAACATGTTGAAGCTCAGCTTGGGCTTGGTCCAAAGTAAAGCCCCATGACGCTACCTCCTTCCCAAGTTCCAAAAAATGGGCTTCGTATGGTATGATTCTACTGGTAGAGGCCATCAACTCTTCCTTCATCATTAATTATCCATAATAATTTCTATTTATAAAAAATAACTATAACATTATAAATTATTATTATTTCCAAGGGTCTTATTAAACTACAGTCATATAATAGCCAAAACTCGATGGTTACATTTAAATTATACTTATATAGTTTTAGTGATTATGACATAGTAAACCATACATTTTTAGGAAAAAAATATTATTCAAAAGTTCAGGTCGTTACATTCTTCCCCCCTTAATAAATTCCATCCCCAAAATTTCAACTCATACCCTAGGAAGTGAAAAGGTGTGGGTTCTTATGCCACATACTCTCCCCTAGTTCTCATGTGGCTTCTTCGTATTTATTGTTCCTCTACAACACTTTCACAAGGTGGGTAGTGTTGTTGCATAGAACCTTGCCTCTACGATACCATATCTCCATCGGTTGCTCCTTATAAGAGAGGTTGTGTTCCAATTAACCACCTCTGGATTTAGTACATGTGAAGGGTCAGGTATATACTTCCTCAATAGTGATAGGTGGAATAAATCAATAAATTGAGCCAGATTTGGAGGAAGTGAAAGAGGATATGTCACTACTCCTACACGATTAAGAATTTCATAAGGGCCAATGTACCTAGGGATGAGATTCCCTTTCTTTCCAAACTGTATAACTCTATTCCATGGAGAAATTCGAAGGAAGACCTTTTAATTAACATTAAACTCCAAGACCATTTGATGGTTTCCAGTGTATCTCTCCTGATGACTCTGAGCAGCCATAATGTTTTGATGGATGGCATGAGCCTTTTCTGTCATATCTTACACAATATCATGCCCAAGAAGCTTTCTCTAACAAAATCCATCCCAACAAGTATGAGTTCAACATCGCTTCCCATATAGATCTTCATAGGGTGTCATTTGAATGCTTGAGTGGAAGTTATTGTTGTAAGAGAACTCAACTAATGGGAGATGTTGATCACATCCACCTTAAAATTCCATTGAGCTTGTTATCAGTATGTACTCAAGTGTTTGAATAGTCCATTTAGATTGACCATCAGTTTAGGGGTTATATGTCATACTGAAATTCAATTTTTCACTCAATGAATTTGAATACTTCTCCAAAATATTGATGTGAACCTCATATCACGATCAGATACAATAGAGACTGGTACCACATGAAGACTTACCACTTCCCTCATGTAAATCCTGGAAAGTTGATTAAGAGAAAAATCTTCATGAATAGAGATAAAATGGATAATTGTTGAGAGGGTCCACTATAAAGCATATCTCATTGTTTCCTTTGTAATTTCTCTAGAGATCAGTAAAACATTACATAGTGATATTTTCCCACTTCCATACTGGTATTATTAGTGGTTGTAATACCTTTTTAGGAATTTTTCACTCTGCCTTCACGTGCTGACACACCAGCTACATTGTAGTGTAGTCGAAAATCTCCATTTTCATGTTATCCCACCAATAATGATCACGAATGTCTTTATATATTTTATTCCTTCTAGGATGTATAGAGAAAGTAGAGCTATGAGCTTCATCCATCAACTCCTTCTTTATTTCCAGAATAGATGGAACACATAATCTTGTATGAAATTTTAGTACACCTTCCTGATCAATATTGAACTCATGAAACTTATCATTCTTCACAGCCTCAAACTTATTATGTAACAAAGGATCTTCTTTTTTATCTTTCTTGATCTTCTGTAGTAATGACAGTTGCGAAATAATTTTGGATAGGGTTGATGATGTCCCTTCCCTTAAAATTCCTATGTCTAGTTTCACTAGTTCTTTGATCAAGGGATATCCTTGAATCCTCATCATTACCAGAACAATAGGTTCCTTCCTAATTAATGCATTAGTGAGATTGTTTTCTCTTCTAGGATGATAATGAATTGAAAATCATAGTCTTTAATAAGTTCCAAATATCTCCTATTTCTCATGTTAAATTCCTTTTGTGTGAAAATATACTTCAAACATTTATGGTCTGTATATATATCACACTTATCCACATAAATATAGTGCCTCCATATCTTCAGAGAAAAAAACACAACTATCTTCAGATCATGCGTAGGATAGTTCTGATAATGTGACTTCAATTGTCGAAATGCATAAGAAATCACCTTGTCATTTTTCATGAGGAATCACCCAAGACATTTCAGAGATACATCTCTAAAAATAAAAAAATCCTTTTCCACTTGAGGGGAGATTTAACATGGTTATAGTAAACAATCTCTTATTCATATCTTGGAAACATTCATCACACTCCTTTTTCTAGATGAACTTAACCCCTTTTTGAGTTAACTTGGTTAGTGGATTAGAAAGTCATGAATTTTTTTTCACACACCTCCTATAATATCCCACTAATCCAAGGAAACTATGAATCTTAGTTATTTTTGTAGGATGAGTACACTCCTCTAAAACCTTTGTCTTTGTAGGTTCAACTGATATTCCTTCACTGGTTAAAAGTTTCCCCAAGAAAGAAACATTTTGTAACCAAAACTCACACTTGCTGGACTTTCCAAAAAGCCTCTCCTTCTACAAAGTTTGCAATATAACCCTTATATTATCTTCATACTCCTCCTAAATTTTATAATATATCATAATATCATCAATAAAAACAACCAAAAAGTTATCAAGGGGATATTTAAATACTTTATTCATTAAATCCATAAAAATAGTAGGTGCATTAGTCAATCTTAAAGACATAACAACAAACTCATAATGCCCATATCTTGATCGGAAGTCGGTTTTTCGAATATCTTCTTTCTTCACCCTCAATTTATGATAACCAGATCAAAGATAAATATTAGAGAATAATTGAGCTCCATGAAGATGGTCAAATAAGTCATCAATTCTTGGAACTGGGTATGTTTTCTTTGACATAATTTCATCTAGTTATCTATAATCAATGCATAACTACATTGATCCATCCTTCTTCTTCTAAAAGATAATAGGTGCTCCCCAAGGAGACACACTTGGTCAGATAAAACCGTTATCCAAAAGATCTTGTAGTTGTTTCTTTAATTCTTAGAGCTTTACACTTTCCATCCTATACGAGGTCTTTGATATCGGATGAGATCCTAGTACATGTTAAATAGATAACTCTACCTATCTTTCTAGGAGAGTTCCAGGTAACTCCTCAGGAAATAGATCGATTTATTCCTAAATGATGGGTATAACCTCCATTAAAATACTTTCATTTACTTCGTCATATTCACCAATCAACTCCATAAAGAAGGATATGCTTCTAGAAAAATATTAGGTTGATAAATCTCTCCTTGTAAGATAATTGTAGGTTTCCCATTCAAGACTACTGAGATTTCCTTGATTCTGTATTTGATCTTAGAATTATAATTTGAGAGCCAGTACATCCCTAGTATATTGTTGAATTCCAACATGGGAATTACTACTAGATTTGAGATAAGATTTTTCTCACTAAAGTAAATAATAGTGTTTATAAACACTGAAGATTCTTGGATAATCCCACCAGGATTCTGGACTGATAATTCTACTTTTAAGAATTTAGGGTTTTATTCTAAATTCTTTTCAAACTTGGAGAAAATAAAGGAATGCGTAGAATCAGAATCAAACAAAATACATGCTATCTTTGAGAGAACAACAAGACTAACTTCCATGATAGAATTTGGAGCTTCAAAATTATATTTTGTGATAGATTAAGCATGACCTTTCTCCCTTGTACTTTTCTAAGGATGATGTTGATTCCCCTCCACTGCCCTTGGATTTGGAAAGTGATTGGAAAAGTGCTCAATCTTTCCACGCTTCAATAATTGGACTTTAAGTAGGTCCTGCACCATCTTCTCTTTATCATTAGTGTTGGTAAGTTGAGGCTTCACCTCACTATGAAAATTCCGAGTGATATGGACATCTATTCTACACTTTCAACACTTCCCACTCCTAATCAGTCAATTCCTTGAATACTTCTTCCCACATTTATTACATGTAGGAAGTTTCACTTTCTTTCCACCTATTCACATATCAAATATCCTCCTCAATCTTGGATCCATTAATCTATACTTTTCAATGGATTTTTTATACCATTGTGTCTCACCGAACTCTATTTCGACTTTCATAGCACTCTGTAAAATCTCCTCATAACTATCATAGTCTTGGTTGGCTAGATTCTTCCGTAGATTAGGCCTTAGTCCACCAAATAATCTATCAACCTTTCTATTAAAATGAATGACAAAGATTGAGGTGTAATGGGAAAGACTTGTGAAGTTAATCTAGTAAATTCCCATAGATTCATTCTCCTTCTACTTCAGCTTGAGAAATTCCTTCTCCATTTTCATTCTCATCGAACTAGGGGAATACTTATTGAAGAAGATATTGTTGAACTCTTCCCACTCCATAGCTTCAATCCCCCCTCTTGGCCTCGTGTTTTTAATCAGTTCCCACCACTGATTAGTTTATCCCTCTAAGCGATAAACATTCAAGGTGACTTTCTCTTGTTTAGAACTATGAAGTATATAAAAGATCTTTTCTATAAATTTTATCCACTGTTTCGCAATCAATGTGTTAGTATATCCATAGAGTGTTGGTGGCCATTGATGCATAAAGGACTCAATGGAATGTTATTTCCTTATTGGTGAAATTGGTCTCTCATCTTGATTCAATTTATTCTCCATAACTTGAGTCAGTTGGTTCATCATTCTCATGAAATCTTCCATTTCGTCTTCCATCGAAGGGTCATCAGTGCATGGTCTATTGCGGTCACCATTTGCATGGTTCCTCCTATTTCTATCCATTTTATAAAATAATAAAACCTTGGTGATAAAATTAAGGATATTATAAATCTAAAAGGATTTTTATGTCTTAAAACATAATTCTTAAACACATTATTCATTATCAATAATTACATTTTCTATAAATCCTTCATAATGATTCATAAAAAGTTTGTGATTAACCAAATATATCCCTAGGGAGTGTCAAACCAGGATTGCAGCAAGGCCCATTTTCATGCACCAGTTCCCATTCGATTATAGCTCAAATAGGTGTTTTCATGTTTTACCCCTATATATGTATGTTCTAGATCCACATCCACTTGTTCGTATCCAGACAGAGATTAATTTGTTTGGAAACCACTTACTTAATATTTCACCAAAATAATAAGGATTTTTCCTATATTTAAACATTTATATAGGGTTCTTATAAATATTTCATATCCTAATTTCTACAAATAACAAAACTAACCTTTTATACCAACTATGGAATCCTGTCTTTTTATAACATAACATTGCATTAAATTTTACAAAAAAAGTATCTTTAAAGTTTAGTATCTGGGAAATAAGGCACATAATACATGAAACAATAAAAAATTATTCTAATACACTTTTAAGGGTTCATAATAGGGTTATTATAACTAAAATTACTATATCTCAAAACCTATGGACATACATCAGAGGAAAGGGTGAGAAAAAGAACCAGTAAGGGAGAATAAGTGAAACAGTTTACATGTGAACTGGAGCGATATCAATAAGAACATGAGGAATATCATAACAGAATAAGAAATAGGCATATAATAACAAAAATAACTTGAATAATAACTTTAAAATTTTTCTAAAACATTCAATTTAGACATTATTAATAATATCACCAAGGTTTATCCCCAAGGTTTCATAAAAATTACCAAGGTTATTCACAAAGGTATCGTAAAACTTGTCATATCTAGAGATTAATTTCTTTACCCAATGCATTGGAGAAATATCAATGTGAAAACTTAATATTTATTTATTTTAATATTACCCACATAGATCATAATCAAACATTTAATAAATAACCCATAGATAATAAAAGATATGGTTTTTATATTAGAATCATGGTGTTTTAAATGGTGCTTAAAAACATGATCATTATGTAATTTATAACCCATGGAAAGGGAATGAGGGTTTTATATATGTATATTTCAGAATCAAATAAATAATTTTTATTTCTTGATGAATACCCTTTTAAATTAAATATTTTTGGGTATTTACATTAATAAAATAAAATAATTTCTTGAGAAAAAAGAGAAAGATTTTGAGACAAATATTCTATAGCATAATGTGTATGAAACATAGTTTTATAAAACATTAAAAAAAGAGGGGAAAAGGGTTACCCTTTAATAAAAAACTCATAATGCAGTATAGGGATGTAATAAAATGGAAATAAGAACATTGAATGGAAATTTTAAAGACATTCCACATAAAAGAGAACTTGAAATGGAAAAAGAGAAGTTGGGAATTCCCTTACCTTGAAGAGTAACTTCTATAACACTAAGATCGGGACCTTTAGGTCTTGAGTAAACCTTTTGAGGACTCATTAGGATGTAATACTATCATATCTTTGATTAAAATGGTTATGGAATGAAATTAAATTAATAAAGTCTTGGTATTTGTAGTAAAAGAGAGGGAGTTTTTTTATTAATTTTCAACGACACCTCATCAGTGGTATTTGAAAAAACATGGGCTTGCCCATGGTATTTTCCCACAGTATTGGCCACTTGGGACACCTCATATCATATTTTATTCCTCAATAGTTGACCAGAATTATTGCATCATTAATACATCAATCGTTATTTTATTAAACATACCGAAAACTCAAAACTATATTTTACTATTCACCCAAAAAAATCATTTTATAAAAATCTCATAAATTCTCCATAACCTAATATTGACATTATGAATTTAAAAATTAAATCCATTTTATGAAAATAACTTTCTAAATATGATAAATTTAATTTTTAAGTAAAATCATTATTTACTCGAAAAAATACTAATGCTTAACTAATAATTTTTATACATATATTTACTTATACCATTATATCACATTACCATTCAAGATGCCTAAACTAAATTTATGCTTCCTTTGGTGAGGTTACTATTCCATTGGTCATATTACTAATCATAAGGGTATTATTACTATTCATAAGTTACTATTCACCAAAAATTAAGTTGATCTTAACACACTCTAAATTTATTATTAATCACAAGCATATAAGTCTGATTTTCAAAAATCATTTCACAGTGTCAATTATTTAAAGTATAAAAAATATTTTAAAATACACTTTTATTCAATATTCATCATTAATATGAAACTTATTAGAAAAATACTAAAAAATCATCCAAGATTAATTTTGACATTTGAAATTCATCAATGATGTTTATTTTACCATAAAAATAATTTTTATTTATACAAATAGATTATACAAAGTAACTAAGGCCTCATTACATAACCCCTTATAACACCTACATAGGACCTAAGAGTAAGGTGTGAAATAGTAACATAATCTTGGGCCAGCTCAGACAATATTGCTTGAGTGGAGTTTTCTATCAACTTGAACGTTTATCATAGGTGATTTCGTTCAAGCTTAATATGTTGAAACTTGTAACACCCCCAAATGATAAAGGGTTAAATGACTAAATGATATGACTCATGTCAACAAGGTGCACCTTCCTTTTTGGGAGCATGTCTGATTAAAACTCCACAGTTAAGCGTACTTGGCCTGGAGTAGTGATCATGATGGGTGACCTTTTGGGAAGTTTCTCAGGGTGTGTGTGAGTGAGGACAAAGCACACTGGAAAGGACATGTGTTGGCCTGTGGGGACAATCATTAGTTAGATGACCCGTTCGGGCATGTGGGTGGACCCTGGGGTGGGCCTCACATGTCTGCGGGGCAACTGGTGGTGCCTGGTAGGCCAGGACCTGACAGCCATGTTAAGGCAGGGTGTCTGTGCTGTCACCGGGACCTGGTTGTCACATTTGGTATCAGAGGAGGAACTCAGCCTTGAGTGTGTGGTGCACTGCCTGGGTTGAGATGTAGGGCCCACAACGAGGACGTTGTGCTCTAAAGGGGGGTTGAATGTAACATCCCCAAATGATAAAGGGTTAAATGACTAAATGATATGACTCGTGTCAACAAGGTGCACCTTCCTTTTCAGGAGCCTGTCTGATTAGAACTCCACAGTTAAAAGTGCTTGGCCTGGAGTAGTGATCATGATGGGTGACCTTTTGGGAAGTTTCTCAGGGTGTGTGTGAGTGAGCACAAAGCACACTGGAAAGGACATGTGTTGGCCTGTGGAGACAATCATTAGTCAGATGACCTGTTCGGGCATGTGGGTGGACCTTGGGGTGGGGCCCACATGTCTGTGGGGCAACTGGTGGTGCCTGGTAGTCTAGGACCTGACGGCCATGTTAAGGCGGGGTGTCTGTGTTGTCACTGGGACCCAGTTGTCACAAAACTTATCTTGGTCTTGGTCCAGAACAAATCCCAGTGATGCTACCTCATTCCCAATCTCCAAAAAAATAATCTGTGTATGGTATGATTCTACTAGTAAAGGCCATCAACTCTTCTTTCTACATTAATTATCCATTATTATTTCTATTTATAATAATAATTATAACATTAAAAATTATTATTATTTACAATGGTCATATTAACCAACATTCATATGATGGTCAAAAATCAATGGTTACATTTCAATTATACTTATATAGTTTTATTGATTATGACATAGTAAACCAAACATTTTCAGAAAACAAAATATTATTCAAAAGTTTATTTCATTACAATTTTATTGTTCACTTCAAATTAATTAATTCCAATGGTTTACATCAAATTTTTTATTTCAATTTGTTTTCTTTAGATGGATTATTTTAGTTTTTTTATTTCAAAAACTAAATCTTTTAGGCTAAGATAATCATTTTATTATTATTAATTTATGTTTATGTTTTATATATAAATGATAATTGTTATCATTTTATGTGCTAATTATAAATAAAACCTATTATTTACTGTGTAAAATTTTTTCTTATCATCCATGTATTCCATTCATAAATTAGATATTTCTATCATCTAAGTTATCCTTGACATTCTATAAATTTTTATTTAAGTATTAATTTATTTTATTATGAATTTATATTCATGGAATTGAGATAAGAACAATTGTTTATAAGCAAGGATTTATCCTATATATGATTTTATAATTTCTAAAAGAAATGTTTATGACATGTTAAGAAGTATTTAAGATTATTTTCTTAAAATAAAATAATTAATGTATGTATCATTTTGAAAACAAATTGGGTTGAGAGTGAGAAATTAAGTACCATCAAAATGTTTTATTAAAATTATTCCTAGAGCATATAATGTTAAGTGATGGTATGGGGAGTGAACCCATGACCTTAAGGGGAAATTGTCCCATATGAGATACAACTAAGTGGACATGTTTTTTTCTTATGGTCTACTGAGTATCACAATTAATCCACCAAAATTATTATTTTAAAATGGATAAATCCAGTGATTTATTTCAAAATATTATTACTTTTTAAATTAATGGTTTTCAAAATTATATGAACATATTAGATTTAAATATTTTGGAATCTTATTTTTAATTAAATAATTATTCAAAAATATATTTTAAAATCACTTACCAGTGATTTTAGAACCTCTTACTAGGATACATAATTTCCCACTCTATGTTTTAAAATAATTTTTCACAGGTTTAGTGGATTTACTTTGGGATGTGTATTTCATTGAGGAGGCAGTGTGATCAAAGAATTTTTATTTATTTTATTTCATTTTGTATAGTTTTTTTATATTGAATGGAATGTATATGATTCTCTAAAACCTAGACCAGTAATGTTACTGGAATGTAATAAATGTGGTGTATATGTTCATTTTCTTTTATAAAAACAAAATTACATATAATTTATATGTGTTAAACCCAGAAGCATGGGTTGAGGATTTACAATTGGTATCACAAAAAAAAATCTAGATAATTTTGAAAAATTAGGACAAAAAAATAATTTAAGTATTCTATCTTAAGTAAAACCATTTTCTTAATATTTTCATATGGGAGACATAAGAACACAAACAAATATTTTTGTCTCCTTTAGATGAGATACTTGAAAAGATAATTTTAAAATCATGTCTAGATGGGTTTGAGACCTTCGCAAACCTTCATCTATATTGTAAACACCTTTACCAAATATCCAATACTCCAAGTATACTATTATTATTTTTAGGATCAGGTTTTGTTTATTTTATCATGGTGTATGCACAACTTCCATTATATGGATGTCAAGGAAAATATTTTGAGGCTCATTTCAAATGGTTTACCCTATTTTAAAATTTTTAGTCTTTAAGGAATTTTCAAGAAGATGAAAAAGAGGGTGACCTCCACACAGATTATTTGTGTCAAGTTTTGTGCTTCAATTTGTGTGGGATACTTAAAATTTTTAAAATTTTAGAAAATGATGTGGTCTAGTTATTTTATAGAAATAAATTCCATTATAATGTCTCAAATCTTTATATCTCTCATGCCTCTCTCTCTCTATAAATATCATATCACTGTATACATGATTTTGAACCTAGTTTCTCAAGTTTTGTTTGGGAAAAATAAATTGAAGAAATTAAAACTATGTTGAGGATTAATTTGACAAGAACAAACCTAGGGAATTGCCAACATTGGTGGAGTTGGTGAAGGTGTGAATTAAATGTTATAATTCAATTTTGATAATTATTAATAATAATAATGTTTTTTATATAGAAACATCATGATTGAAGTCCAAAAGAATAAATATGTAAGTGTGTGTACAAATAAATTATGAGGATTCAATTATATTAAGGGGGAGAATGTAACGCCTCGAATCCATTATATACATGTATTTTTATTTTTATATTTATTTTTAATAAATATTTTTAATTTAGAAGAATTTAAGAATTAAGAAGAAATAACGAAATAATTTTATTATTAAACCACAGATAACATTACATTTTTACAAAATAAGAAAATATGAATAATTTAAAAAACTCATTAAAATTCCAAGTATCACCACTAGAACACCTCCCATCAACACAGTAAGTTCGAATATTTATCCCTCTTCTTTTGGATCTTCCAAAATAAGAAAATAAATAGCAAGAATAATAATAAAAATACTGAGAACCAAATGAATTCATAACACAATGATGAAATTAAGAAATTAAGTTCAAGGAATTTTGGTTGTGTGTCTCCTAATATCCATATACATGGGTATTTATAATGACATTTTGTGACCATTAGGAGAAAATGTAGTCATTGTATTTTTTTTAATTGTTGTTGTGTGTTTTATAATTTTAAAATGGGTTTAAAATGTTATTTTAAAATAATAAAGATGATGACATATAATAAAAATATTTTAAATTTTAAAATTATAATATAAATGATTCTTTAAAATATGGTTCCATGAAAATAGTGTAAAATATAATGGAAGTGATAATATATATATATATATATATATATATATTACTTGTATATATTTTTCTATTTTTATATGTTTTGAAATTTTATAAAAACAAATTGTTGAGAGCTGTCACAATACAAAAAGGTCCAAGACCATTCTAGTAGAGGTACAGTGCAAGCCCATCTCGACCAACCCACAGGTCAGTCACGTGTGTAGGTGGACCAAATTTACGTCCGAGCATAGGTGGGTTGAGGCCCAGGTGTGATCCTGTGTATAATGATCCTTGTGTGGGTGATTTTTTTCATCGATTTTGGGAAGTCATGTCCTATCTTATAAAGGATACCTCATCAGACTGCTGAATTTGATTTGGGATGTGCAAAACAAAATATAGGTCATTCATTTTGGACCAAATTTATTCTGTCCATCCACTACCTTTCCCTGATCAATCACTCTTTTTCAATATCTTTAAAGTATCGAGTTTAATCCATCTGTTCGATCACAAGAGGCTCATTAGAGTAGTCCATCCAAAATCACAATCACCCTCCCCACCTACTATTAATCTTATTAAATTTTCTTTCGCCTAAACCAATAGGTCAGTCGCTCAGACCTCCTCCACCATTGAAGTCCCTCTCAAACCATGGCCCATCTCTGATTCTTCTTCTCCCAAAAGTGACATGAATGGTTTTAATTAAACTGAAACCCTTGACTATTACCCTCCACCCATGTTTTCCAAAATAATATATATATATATATATATATAATATCAAATATTGCGAAGTCTAGATAAGATGTAATTTAAAAATCCTAAATAACTCTTTTGAATATATTTTAATTAATTTTCTATTTTACCTGAGAATCAACTTGAAAGGATTATATATGTATATATATATAATCAAACAATTGATATTAATCACACTACTAGACAATTTTAAAATGAATTTTATTTTCAAAATACACTATTATTTCCATTTTTAATCTGTTTGATTAGAAAACCTTTCTTTATATTACCATCACCCCTGCCCACCTAAAGACCCAAGATCATT
The DNA here is from genome assembly GCA_963277665.1 of Viscum album. Lineage (NCBI taxonomy): Eukaryota > Viridiplantae > Streptophyta > Magnoliopsida > Santalales > Viscaceae > Viscum > Viscum album. The sequence continues at coordinate 1,461,057,289 of OY728164.1, forward strand.
TTCTCTTAAACTCTCTATTATCCCATTTTCTTAGATCCACAAGATAGTAGTTCATTTGAACTATTTTCATTCAAGTAAGGGTTTAATTTATTTTTATCAGTTTATGTTTAAATTACAAATATATATATATATATATAACTATATATCTATCTATTTTAATAATTTATTAATATAAGAGGATGTTTTTTATCAAATTGTGTTTATGGAATGATCATGTCTTAAATATATAATTTTATGATTAATTTATAAATATTTATGTATGTATGTATGTATGCGTGTATATATCTATATATCTATTAATAATATAAGAAATTAATTTAAATTTTATTTTCAAAATCAACATTTTATGGTCTGTAAGGATTTATTTTATAAATCTTTCAAGTTTATGGTTTAAAAACGGGTTTTATGTTGATTTAAAAAATTTATGTGTTTATATAAATGTATTCAAACTTTATGATGAAAACATGTAAATATTTTCAAGTATTCTTGGAAAACATAATTTTTATTTAATTTGTAAACTTTAATTTAAACCCTTCTAAGAATAATCAATCATAATGCAAGGAATTAATGTTTTAATGAATCATCTAATAATCTATTTATTATTTGAAACAATAACAAAAAATTTTGTTTATTGTTTACTTCAAATTTTTTACTTTAAATTATTTATTTTAAATTTCTTTCTTTAGATAGTTTATTTTAATTTGTTTCTTTCATAAATGAAATGTATTTGGGGTAATATAATCATTTTATGGTTATTAATTTATGTGTATAATTTATATATAAATGATAAATTTTATAATTTTATGTGATAATTCTAAATAAAACCTACTATTTCATGTGAAAAAATGTTTCTTCTCATCCATGTATGTCATTCATAAATTAGATATGGTCATCATTTAAGTTTTCTTTGACATTCCATGAATTTTTATTTTGGTATTAAATTATTTTATAATGCATTTATATTCATGTAATTTAGATAAGAACAATTATTTATAATCAAGGATTTATCCTATATATGATTTTATAATTTCTCAAAGAAATGTTTATAACACGTTAAGAAGTATGTAAGATTATTTTATTTTAAAGAAAATAATTAATTTATATATTATTTTGAAACATTTTTGGGTTAAGAGTGAGAAAGTAAGTACCATAAAAATGTCTTCTTAAAATTGGCACTAGATTATTGAATGTTATTTTGTGGTATGGGGAGTAAACCCATGACCTTAAGGGAATATTTTCCCATACGAGATACGACTAAGTGAACTTACAATTTTCTTATGGTCTGTTGATTATCACTATTAATCCACCAAAATTTTTATTTTCAAATGGAGAAATCCAATGGTTTATTTCAAATTATTATTACTTTTGAAATTAAAGTTTTTCAAAATTATATGAACATAATATATTTCAATATTTTGGAAGCTTATTTTTAAGTAAATAATTATTCAAAATAATTGTTTTAAAATTACTTACCAATGATTTTAAAACCCCTTACTTGGAAAAATAATTTTTCACCCTATGTTTTAAATTTATTTTTCACAAATTTAGTGGATTTACTTATTAATGTGTATTTAATTGAGGAGGTTTCATGCTCAAAGACTTTTTTTTATTTCATTTCATTTTTTATATTTTTGTTAAGTTTTAAGGTGTGTATATAATTCTATAAATCCTATATAGTTAAAGTTCTTGGAATGTAATAAATTTTGTGTATATGTTCAGTTCATTTTATAAAAAAATACATATCATTTATATGTGATGAACCCAGAAGCGCGGTTTTGGGGATTTATAGTGATATATTATCTTTTAATAATGATAAATATGTCATAAATATCATTATTTTTTCATGAATATCTCATATATTTAATAAATTTATCCTTATTACCTTCCATGTAAAGCATTAGTAAAAAATGAATCGCATCGCTTCGTGAGGTGGTAGTCTTCCATACACACGAGTGACGTTATCGTATCCCCCACAGAATGGAAAGTAATAAGGTATATGTGATATCATAAATTCAGAAGCATAAATATATTATAAATATAATATTATATATATATATATACTTTAAATATTCCATTAAAATAGTCCATTATATGTGATGATGTAAAACAAATGACATCGGTTCTTGAAGCGGTAGTCCGTTGTAAACACAAATGATGATTTTGTATCCCATTTGATGGAAGAGAATATGGATTTAGGTTATCCCATTAAAATAATAAAATATAATTATATTTGAGATACTATTTTTATTATATATTCATAATTGGAGAATATTTTAAGTATTTGGATGAATAAATAAAATAAAGAAACTAGTTAAGCATGATACAACTTCTTCAGAAAACCTCCTTAGGTAAGCACCAAAAGCCTTATTAAGAGGTATTTATGATAAAACCAAGGATTATAGGATATAGGGATTGAATTATTTAAAATATTTGGGTAGATATTTTTTGATAAAAAGTAATTTTAAGGTGTGAAGAGGATATGAGAGTGGGTGGCCTTTTATAAGTGAGGTGAGTGGCACACTTTTAATTTTTGAAAATAAAAATGTGTACCCATGTTTTTTATAATAAAATGGGATAAAATATATACCATTATCAATAATTATAAGTTATAAGGTCAAAATATAGTCATAAAAAATATTTTATTTAATTTTTAAGTCATTTTAACCCTTATCATTTTAGTTTAACCCCTCAGAAAATCCATTTTTACCCTAACTATGGTAATTATTTTTTTCTATTTTCACTGTCCATTATGGTAAAACATTATTTTGAAATTATTATGATTAAAAATAAAGAATAAATTTTAAAAAATTCAATTTAGATAAGTGTAAAAAATAATTTAAAACAAAACCCACAAATACGACGAAAAAAACGGGTTTCTAATAAGTGTATTTTTGAGCAAAAGATGATTATATATTAACTCTAAGAATAATAATAATCATTGTATGAATATCAATTAATATTTAATAATATATAATATATTTTTTTTATTTAAAACATTCATCATTAGGTATTATTATAATTAAATAAAATGGAGTAATATTTTTCACTTTAACACTGTTTTTAGAAAAATCCTCTTTTTAAATTCAAAAACAAACTTATACAAAATTACAATATAAATTTGATTAAAAATTAATTAAGTGGATTAAATATAAGTAAAGTATTATTATTTTTATTTAAATCATATTAAAACATGATGCAACTTTCAAATTACTTAATTTATTGAAAAGAAATGATATTTTTACAAAAATAAGTATTTTTCACTATTCATTGAAAATTAGTATTTTTTGAAAAATCCCAAAATTTTAACCTAAGTAAATTTTGATATTATGATTTAAAAAATTAATTTCATTTTATAGAATAAATTTTATAAAATTTATAAAAATAAATTATAATAATTTCCTACAAAAAACAATAAAACTCATTTTTGAAGAAGACATATTTTTTAGGAAGAAAAATTTTGTACTAAAAATTGATTGATTATTTACTAATAATTTATCAAAAATTTATATTGAGTATGAAATATATATATATATATATATATATATTTGTGTGTATATATGTATCATAAACTAGTTAATATTTTTTATACCCTGTAATTTAATACCTAGGTTATAACGGTTATATATTTCACTTATCGTTTAAGGATGGTGTTACAGGTTGAACACGGTATTGAACATAGTTTTTGTAGATACCCAAAGCTTAATGTACATGGAAATTACATTACTTTAGAAGAATACTTAATACATAACAAAAATAGACACCCAAGGACCGTAATAGTTTAGTGTCTTTGGAAACTCAGAACATAATCTTCTAATTATGGTAAAAGATCTTCAACATCTCCCATAAAGATATTACCCTTTTTTCTTACCTAAAACCTTTTTTTATATATTGGGGAAAATAAAACATATAAAGGGTGAGATAAAATTCTTAGTAAGGGTAATCATGGAGAAAATAAAACAAACTATATACATTTGAACTTAAAAACATGAATATAAAGGTTAAACATCAAAATCTTGAGCAATGACATAAAACATGGCAGTATGTAAGGTATAGATCATAGTGGAACATAAATCATGATAAAATATCATGGTAATAAAACATTTAATTGTGGAAACCATTAAGCACATGATATGATTTCCATATTATCCAAGGCATTGCTGCCAAGACCATCATAGTGGACAAAGTCTATTACTGAACCGGGTTTACTTGCAGTTCCAGCCCTGTATTACTGAACTGGATTCACTTGTCATTACAGCCATGTCTATCTCATGAGATATAAATAATTACCCACTTCATCAGAGGGAGATATGGTCCCACCCATCTCATTATTAAATCATTCTTTTATGTGCCACAAAATAAACATAAATCATTCATCATAACCCGAAAAATAATATGGGCTTCATAAATATCATCCCATAATAACATAATCCATATAAAACAAATGGATATCATTTCATTATAAGAAAAATCAAACCATGTAAATAATAGAGACATTATACTCGAAACATAAACATACTAAATAATTTCATCTTAGATGGAAAATAGCTTTGGTAAAACAATTGAAAAGAATTATTTAGGAAAATATCCTTTCTTCTTCAAAATCATTTTCTTTTCTAAAAATGCCATAAAATTTTAAAAGAAAAGGATTTTGTTGAAAATAATCATAAAATTGTGTAGAGGAAGATTCCTGGAAAAAGGGCGTTATGAAACCGTAAAAATCTATTCATGTTGTATAAGTTAAAATAACATTCTCCTTGTACTTTTACCAAAAAAGTCAAAAAGTACCTCGTATGGTAAAAAATGAAAGATTCCTTTCATTACATGTGGTAGAATTCAAAAAAAGGGTAAAAATGACTTTAAACATACATGGAAGAATGGTAAGAATTTTATGAAAACATTTTTAGAAGATATGGATGTGGAGGATAAATATAAACCCAGTAAATAGTTATGAATAAACAATCTCGGATAAGAACAAGATTGGAATAATTATCGCTTACCATTTATGATCGGTGATATCATACAATTCATAAACTAAAAAAATTAAATGCATATTTAAATATCATATCCTTCATAATAAAAATCATAAAACATACATGAGAAGCATAAACATCGTACAAAAGAAATAGATGGTGATTAAGGCATATGTCTCACAGAAATAAAAGTGAGATGAAATAATCCCTTGCCTTATGTTCAGTTTCTTCCATATGTATTCGATAATCCTGTATAGTGGGTTTAAAAATATTATTAACTTGTAATATAACCATTATAATATTTATGATATCATATACGATTCACTTAAGACTTTATATTACCCATTCTTTTGTCAATTCCATGTTAAAGTAACATTTTAGGTAAAATAGTTTCATTTATCGTACGTGTTTGGACTTTTTTTTCTTGATATCATTACTTATATAATGATTTAAATACTTCCATAATGTAAAACATGATTTATACATAATGTATATTTAGAATATAATATATATAATAGATCGATAAATGCAATGAATTACACCATTCATGGAGACGGTAGGTCGCACGTACGCATGAATGCTATTTTCGTTTCCTTATTAAATTGAATTTAAGTAATTAAATAACATATACATAAATCCAGTATCATTATTATGTCATATATTTCATTATTATTTATTAAATATACTTTATAATCATTCTGGAATGGTTAACATATAGAATGAATCTCATCGTGTCGTGGAGACGGTAATTCCTACGTACGCACGAGCGATGATATCGTTCCAATAATTATTGAATGGAATTGGAATGGATAATATCTCATAATCAGTATGATGTTATAATAATCATATATAGTTATTATTAACACCATTATACCATCCAAGTATGGTGGTGGTGGAAAAACAGATTACACCACAGCGTGGAGATGGTATTTCTTACGTACGCACGCGCTGTGATTTTGTTTTTCTTAAGATGGATATATGGTGAAATAGTGTTGTATCATATTTAAAATAACATATTATTATATGATTTATACTTATGTTATTACTTTATAATGAAACAACTAAAGAATAGGAAGCAGAATAAGAAATAAAATTGAATGAATCGGTAGAAGATATTACCTCTCCCTCGAAATGCCTCCTTTAAACTTCCACTTAGGGCACTAGAGTTGGTCTTTTGAGAAAAAATAAACTCTATAATGATAATAGAGAGTTTTATAAGAGGAATTGGAAGGTTTTTTCTGAGATTTAAGTCTCACTATTTAATTAATATGAGAGGGAAGGAGGTGCCCTTATATAGGAGGGGAGAGGGGCACTTTTGGAAACCTCTAAAATATTAATTTATAATAAACTCAAACCCCACATAAAAACCTCCAAAATGACTAAAATTAGAAGATGAGATGATATAGGGTTGTAATATCATCAGAAAATAAAATTTAGACATGTTGGTAATTTATTTTAAACCTTATCAACCCGATTTATCCTTATTTAATCTATTTAATATTATTTGTGGTAATAATATTCTAAATTTTAAATTGTTATAAATAATTAATTATGTGTTGTGAATTTTCCATAATTGGATACTTTATGAAATTTTAGACCATATATATTTCAATTTATCATTTTTAAAAATTTTTGTGATTTTTAAACAATTTAATAATATGTCATTTTTATAAAATATCAATAGTGTCAATTTTGACACTATTCAATTATTTGAATTTAAATAAAATCCACACAGAAGATATATTCAAACCAAAATATTTAATAGATTTCTAACATGTCATATTCATCTAAAGAATTCATGGATCACACTAATTTGTTCATATAATATTTATTTTAATATTTTTAAAAACATTTATTTGATATTTCTCTTAATAAAATAATTACTACAACATTTTTGTATAATTATTTAATATATTTATTTGTTGCATAAAATTAAAAATAAAATTCCATGATTAAGATAAATCTAATATATTTTATAATAATACTTTTAGTTGAATTTATTATCTTAAAATCACAACATTTAAATTTTTATATTCATTAAATTATGAAGGTGAAAACTTTGACATCATTTAAAATAAAATATTATAAATGTCATAATCTGTTTTATAAGGCTTAAAATTGTCCAAAATTAGACCCTTGGATGATTAAGTTATATATATACTCGACCGATATGTTTTGGTCAGGTGTTTGGTCCTTTTGATGTGTATTATTATTTTAATAAAAACTATATTATTGATTTTTCACTAAATAAATAATTTCTACATCATTAATGTATAGCTATTAAGGTAATTAAATATTTCTTAAAAATTACAAATAAATTACCATGATAAATAAAAACGTTTTAGCTTTCAAATTATTATGTATAATATAATTTTTATTCTGTATAACTTTATATTAAAAATAATCTAATTATTAAAGTTTAAGTGAGACATATTTCACTTTCCTTTAAATAAAATAAATAAAAGGTCTTAATCACATACAAGTGGGTTCCAATAGATACCATTTCGACCCAAGTATATTTTAGGACTAAATATAATCATACAATTATATTAAGACAAGTGTTAGGGTAATTCTATAATATTATATTTACCCTTAAATACCCGATTTACCTTTAACTACGGTAAATAAAATTTACCATAGTTACTATTCATAATGCCTAAAAATAAAAAGTAGCTTGTTAACATAATTTGTACCTAAAAATTAAAAATATGGAATCCATTTTTTTAAATTCAATACACATAATTTGCAGTATTTTATTTAAAATTAATCCCACTATTGAGAAAACGGGTTTTAAAAGTAAAAACATTGCAAAAGATTGAAATGTTTTTACCTATGAATTCAATGTAAAATTAATGATAATGACTTAAATTATATTAAATGGTAAAAATATATTCTATTTATACTTTAAAACCATTCAATATTATAATTTAACCATATAAATTATCTTGATGAAAAAAGTTGTTTTTAATTAAAATTTAGCGTATTTTTACTATTCATCAAAATGTGAAGGTTATCAGAATAATGTCAAAAATTTATCAAACGTAAATTTTTATATCCTGATTGAATAGAAGCAGGTTAATTTTTCAAATTGAACTTATAAACTTGTCAAAAATTATATTTAAAATGGGAGCCCCATCAAAAGGCGGCAAAACTTCATTTTTTTGAAAAATACTTATTTTACCAGAAAAAATTATTTTTTTCTCATACCATGTTCTAGAGTGTGTGTAAGATAAATTATAATGTTATAAAATTAAAAATATGGTTAATAATATTCATAACGGCTAGTTCATAACAATATTATAACAATATATCATTGTTTAGTAAAACTCAGTATTGCGTATAACACACGCTATTGAGGAAGGTCACTCTTGCGTGCAACACAAGCTAAGAATAGTGTTGTGTATAATACAAGCTAATACGGTGTTTCGTATAGTGAAATCTAATATTGGTGTAGCATAAAATAGAAGATATCAAAGAAATTAAAAATAATATATCTCATAAAATCTTGGGGTGTTACATTCTACCCCCCTTAAAATGAATTTCGCCCTCGAAATTCGTCGGGGTTATAAATGGTTTAATACTTGAAATTTTCTTTCAAAGAAACCCACATCGTAAAAAGGAATACTAAAACTTAATTTTAAAAAGTAAAGTTAGAAAAATAACGGTCACCTAAAGTAACTCAACATTGGGTTTCCACATAAGAGAATATAGGTGAAAATATAGATATGGAAGAGAAATCTAACCATCATGTTCTGATGAAGAGTGGTAGAGAACATTGCTATGAAAAATACAACAATAAAAAAGCCATAAATTTGTGATGATCTAAGGTACCATCTGATTCATCAGATATGAGGGTACTAGGACAACATTTTTTGGTTTTCAATATCATTTCCCTAAAGTTGATGAATTTTTTGCATAAGGATAAATACTTACCTGATTTCAGTGTAAAATCATCATTGGTCATTCCATGAAAAATTTCTAATTAATATCTTATTTAAATAAATGAATTTTAATTTGTCTTTCTTGAAGTATTAGCAGATCATACGATAGAATGATAGGTCATTCCATATCTCTTTATCACAATAAGTTTTGCACAAATTATTAAATATACATAAGTCTATCTATGGTGTATATGATTCCAAAAATGGACTTATACATTATCTATTATACCACTCAATAAAATAAAACTAATTTCTACTTACCAGGGACTTACTGTAGGCCAGTGGTAGGCGATAAAGTCATTTCGTACTTCAATTGTGGGTTTGATTCCTACATCCTTGTCCGACGCGATGGGTTGTCACCCATCCTATGGGTTGTCTTTTTTCTAAAACTATACTATTATAACATTCCATAAACAATATCAAAAATTTCAATCTTAAACAATACTATCTAATGTCTAACTTAATCTATTCCAATCATTAGTCTTATCCAAAATACATTTGTCCAATCTCATAATATAAAGAAAAATATTACTAGAGAAGTCATCTACCAAGCATGTAAATACCATCATTTATCCCCCATATATCATAATATATATCTTGTTGGTCTCATTCCAAACATGTGAATACCTTAATCATGTATTCTCTTGAAACATGAATTACTATAGAACCTTAGTGAAAACATGAATGCTGAATAAAGTTAACTCTTTCCACATACCAAAATCTCAAAAATTCTATATACTCAAACCATGATATCACTTTTTCCTTATATCAATCATGATCTCATTAATACTATCAAACATATTATTTTCTCCTTATCCCTTCATTATGCCCATATCATCTGTTTTCCAAAAATATTTCAATCTCTTTTCACGGTTACCAGTACCATTAAACATATACTTTCAAATACTAAAGGAAAAACAATAGTGTAAAAATCCATATATTTTTCTTTATTCCATAGTACCATACATTATTCTTGATAAACATGAAATCATTTTACTACCTTCTTAAACCATTGACTGAGATTCATCATTTTATTCCTCAACACTTCTTTTATCTCATATATCATTTATAGTCTCTTCATCATCAAAAACATAAATACTAATCATACGACAATACTGATTCTCTTCATGATATTTTCCCTTTTTTTATTTGTTTTCCTAATTCCCATACATTCCAAATTTAAAACATTTAACCATTTTTGATGTCTTAGCAATACCAGTATCCTTTTCCATTGTGTTAACTGAACATTTTCTTTTGCAATTACTGGCTTTGTGTCCTTCTTTTCCACACCCAAAGAATCTTCCAGTTCCTTTGAAACATTCTCCCTGATTCCTCTTCCCATATGATTTACAAGAGGGAAATTGAACTTTATTTCCTCTATAATCATCATGAAACTCTATCTTTCTCTTATTATATGAGTCAAGAAACTTACCAAAGTTGAGATTATTGATCATTTTATAAGATTTCTTATTAGGTATAATAATGATTTTTTGCCTTCCAAATCCCATTTCATTTGGTTTCCCATGAATAATATCATTCCATTGTCCATCATATTCTCTATTAACATGATTCTTTCTATTTCCAGCCATTTTCTAAAACCCAAAAAGAATAGTGTGTGAGGCAAAAATCATACTAGGAAAACAACATAATCAAGGGGATCACATTAAATCTCTAACATCTTAGGTTTAATCCTAGGTTATTCATGATATTTATCCTAATTCTAGGATTGTAACCTATACTTATACTTAACCTTAGGGACATACCTAGAAATACCTTAGAAATATCTCTAGGGATCTTTCTAAAGTTTTTGCATCCTAGTTTCCAAAGGTTAACTAAACCTTTCCTCTGATACCAACTGTAGAGACCCAAATCTTGACGTAAATGGAAATTAAATTAATTTTTAAGAATACTTAATACATAACAAAAATATAAACCCAAGGACCATAATATTTTAGTATCATTGGAAACTCAGAACATAATCTTCTAATCATGGTGAAAGATCTTCAACATCTCCCATAAAGATATTCCCCTTTTGTTTTCTAAACTAAAACCTTTTTTTATATCCTAGGTAAAATAAAACATATAAAGTGTGAGCTCAAATGATCATTAAGGGTATGTATGGAGAAAATAAAACAAACTATATACATTTGAACTTAAAAACATGAACATAAAGTTTAAACATCAAGATCTTGAGCAATGACATAAAACATGGCAGTATGTAAGGCATAGATCATAGTGGAACATCAATCATGATAAAATAGAATGGGAGTAGAACATGTAATTGTGGAATCCATTAAACACATGATATGATTTCCATAGTATCCAAGTCATTGCTGCCAAGACCATCATAGTGGACAAAGTCCATTATTGAACCGGTTTTACTTGTCGTTCCAGCCCTGTATTACTGAACCGGATTCACTTGTCGTTCCAGCCATGTCTATCTCATGAATATAAATAATTACCCAATGAATTGGAGGGAGATATATATCACACCCATCTCATAATGAAATCATTCTTTCATGTTCCACAAAATAAACATAAATCATTCATCATAACCCAAAGAATAATATGGGTTTCATAAACATCATCCCATCATAACATAATCCATATAAAACAAATGGATATAATTTCATCATAAGAAAAATAAAACCATGTAAATAATAGATAAATTATAATTGAAACATAAACATACTAAATAATGTCATCTTATATGGAAAATAGCTTTGATAAAACACTTGAAATGAATTCTTGAGGAAAATATCCTTTCTTTTTCAAAATAATTTTCTTTTCTCAAAATGCCATGAAATTTTAAAATAAAAGGATTTTGTTGAAAATAGTCATGAAATAATTTAGAGGAGGATTCATAGAAATAATGTGTTATGAAACCATAAAAATCCGTTCATGCCGTATAAGTTAAAAAACATTATCCTATTACTTTTACTGAAAAAGTCAAAAAGTACCTCGTATGGTAAACAAAAGAAAGATTCATTTCATTCCATGTGGTAAAATAAAAAAGGGGTAAAAATGACTTTAAAAATACATAGAATAATGGTAAGAATTTTATGAAAACATTTTTAGAAGATATGGATGTGGATGATAAATATAACCCCAGTAAATAGTTATGAATAAACAATTTCGGATAAGAACGAGATTGGAATAATTATCCTTTACCATTTATGATCGGTGAAATCATATGTTTCATAAAATAAAGAAATTAAATTTATATTTAAATATCATATCCTTCATAATAAAAATCATAAAACATTCATTGGAAGCATAAACACCATACAAAAGAAATAGATGGTGATTAAGGCATATGTCTCACAGAAATAAAAGTGAGACAAAATAATCCCTTACATTATGTCCAATTTCTTCCGTATGTATCTGAGACTCCTTTATAGTGGGATTAAAAATATTATTTAATTGTAAAAGAACCATTATAATATTTAGGATATCATATATGATTCACTTAAGACTTTATATTACCTGTTCTTTTGTTAATTCCATGTTAAAGCAGCGTTTTGGGTAAAATCGTTTCATTTATCATACGTGTTTGGACTTGTTGTTCTTGATATAATTACTTATATAATGATTTAATTACTTATAGAATGTAAAACATGATTTATACAAAATTTATATTTAGAATATAATATATATATATAATAGATCGATAAATGTAATGAATTACACCGTTCATGGAGATGGTAGGTCGTACGTACGCATGAACGCTATTTTTGTTTCCTTATTAAATTGAATGGAAGTAAGTAAATAACATATAAATAAATACCGTATCATTATTATGTCATATATTTCATTATTATTTATTATATATAATTTATTATCATTTTGGATTGGTTAACATGGAGAATGGATCTCATCGCGTCGTGGAGACGGTAATTCGTACGTACGCACGAGCGATGATATTGTTCCCATAATTATTGAATAATATTGGAATGTATAATATCTCATAATAATTATGATGTTATAATAATCATATATAATTATTATTTCCGCCATTATACCCATCCAAGTATGGTGGTGGTGGAAAAAACAGATTACACCACGTCGTGGAGACGATATTTCGTACGTACGCACGCGCGGTGATTTCGATTTTCGTAGGATGGATAGATGGTGAAATAGGGTTGTTTAATATTTATAATAGCATATAAGTATATTATTAATACTGATTTTATTACTTTATAATGAAAAAACTAAATAATAGGAAGTAGAAGAAGAGATAAATTTGAATGAATTGGTAGAATATATTACCTCTTCCTCGAAATAACTCCTTTAAACTTCCTCTTAGGGCACTAAAGTTGGTCTTTTGAGAAACCAGAACCTCTATAATGCAACTAGATTGGTTTAGAATAGAAATTTTCAGGTTTTTTCCAAGATTTAAGGCACAAAATTGAATGAATAGGAGAGGGAAGGAGGTTCCCTTATATAGGAGAGGAGAGGGGCACTTTTGGAAACCTCCAAAATATTAATTTATAATAAACTCAAACCCCACATAAAGACCTCCAAAATGACTCAAATTCGAAGATGAGATGAGATAGGGTTGTAATCTCATCATCCAATAAAATTTATACATGTTTTAAATTTATTTTAAACCTTATCAATTTGATTTATCCTTATTTAATCTATTTAATTTTATTTGTGGTAATAATATTCTAAATTTTAAATTGTAATAAGTAATTACTTATGTGTTGTTAATTGTTTATAATTGGATACTTTATGATATTTTAGACTATATAAATTTAAATGTATAATTTTTAAATATTTTTTTTATTTTTAAACAATTTAATAATATGTCATTTTTATAAAATATCAATAGTGTCGATTTTGACACTATTCAATTATTTGAATTTAAATAAAATCCACACAGAAGATATATTCGAAAAAAAATATTTAATAGATTCCTAACATGTCATATTAATCTAAAAATCCATTAAGAACATTAATTTGTTCATATAATATTTATTTTAATATTTTTAAAACCATTTATTAACCACTAGGACCACCATCTGATTTGGAGGTGTCCTCACCAGAAAAAAAAAATTGGGTGACTGCTTCAAGCTAATCATCAGCTGCCTGGGGGGTTGGATCACCCTGATGCCTCATAGGTCACTGCCTCTAGAACTCATCCAGTACACTCAGCCTGTGCACATCCTCGCCTTACACTGCCGGCACAACCAGCTTCTCGACAGGCGGTGGCTCAACTGGAGGACCCCCTGAAGGTCTAGCCTCAGAACCTGTACCCTACTACAAAGCCTCTACTCAGGGCAGATTGTCACCAAAATCCTTATGAGGAACCATCGTTGGATGTTTTCATGGAGGCATCCTGAAATACAGTCACGACACACCACAGTCAAAGAGTATATATGGGGAGATGACTCAAGAAGAACAAGTAAAACCCAAAACCCAGTCCTATATGATGCATGTACCATTATGTCCCTACAACTAGTGTCCTAATTTCCCAAGTCGAAAGTTAGGTATCAGAGTTCTGTTGAATGGATACGTCGGCCGCCGCACCATCACTGGAGTCCCTGGACTGAAAGACAAACTCAAAACATCCTAACACTACCGCTATGAAACCCAAACAAAGATCACGGAAACACCACTCACACTCAGAGATCCTAAAGGTGGAACCTCCTCTGATACCACTCTGTCATGACCCATCCCAATGGGGCTCGAGCTGTGACTCCCTAATCCCACCTCCAATAGGCCAGGGGTTGGCGACTAATTCCAAGTAGTCTATCACACACTTGGGAGGCATTATCTTAAGGTAATTGTACACACACACCCACATACACCTCCATGCAATAGTGTAGAGATATATATAAAAACTGAAAAGAAATGAAAGCATACATCTAACCCACAACTAGAGTACATCAAAATTGCAAAATGGAAAATATAGGGGCCACCAAAAGTAAACTGAAAAAATGTCCAACCTTCTTAGAAGGTGGGGATCACTGTCAAAGGAACCTACTGGAAAGATCCTTGGCACAGCTCCGATAAACACCCCGGTCAATCCAGCTCACTAAGTTGTGCCTTCTCTGGGTCCTCATGGGACTTCATCGAAATACCTGTGGTCAGCACAAGACACAAAACATATGCAGGAAAATCCTGTGTAGGGGTGAGTATAAAAATACTTGGTATGAACCCCAAAAAACCCAAAATAAAAGTGATAAACTCAAAGGAAAAATTCATCACATCCCAGCCTGAGAGAACCCAAACGAGAGAGAAACTTCATCTCGAGACCATCCTCAACTAAACACGACTAGTCATCTTAACTCAGGTATATGCCCATAAATATACCATGAACATCTAGATATACTCATTTCACGCACCAATACTCATGAGGTTGTGACCCATCACTAGTGACAGGTTCTACACAAAACCAATAGAACACACTCCATGAGCTCTATCATCCCAGATGACACTCATCCAAGAGATACACTCCATCGGGTCTCACACCAACATCCCAAATACCCATCCAAGAGATCATGCTCGTAGAATATCGTCACTGAGAACATCACACTGAAACAGTGGAAACACCAAACTTCTCAGATAGTAGATCACTTCTAAGGTCTTCTGGGGGATACAAGAACCCACTCCGGTATCTCGAAGATCTCACAGATAGGGGATCACTCCCTGGATCTACTGGGGGATACCACAACTCGATCTAACATTCCACAGTTCACATCACATAGATAGAGGATCATCACCCATGTGAAGATGGTCACGAAAATTCCGAAAACCCCATGTGGTATAACTCCTGATGTAGGGGATCGAACCGACGATGATCCAACCCTACCAAAACCACACACTGAGTAGAGGATTGTATAACCAATTATTTAGTAACCCTACTAAAACCACGTGCTGAGTAAGGTATTGTATACCCAATGATATCACAACCCTACTAAATGGACCACTGTGTAGGGGATCATATTCTCGATGTTTTTTCAAACCCTGCGAAGTTGACCTGGTAGATAGGGGATCGCCGCCCATGTATAAGTCATCATAGCGATACCAAGAACCCAATCTACGGAAGTGAAGCTAGAGAATTCCACTCTGGATCCACCAGAGGGATGCCACAACTCTACTAGAAAAACATCCTATTGAGGGGATCACAAACCTATAATAGGGTTGTAATGCCACACAAACCCTCATACGAACAAACCAAGGGAGCACACTCAACCATTGCGGGTCCAAATGTCGCTAACCTAAGCGACCAACAACATAACCACACTGCACACCTAATAGGACCGAACCGATACAACCACCGCATTCTACATGGAAAAACATGTAGGATAGGCTATTTACTCGCCAGAAACGGACAACTGGTGGAAAATGTACTATTCACTATAGGAAGATCGGGTGGGGCCCACACCTCAATCCAGAAACTCATCAAGAAGACCACACTATTGTGATCCCCTCGGAAAACGCATGAGATCAACTACTCGTTTATCCAAAACAGACACCAAATGAAAAAGTCATGTTTCTTTATAAATTCCCAAAACCATCCTCATGGGTCTCACACCTTGATCTACATACCAGTGCTTGGAAACTATCCTTAAAATTCCAAATTACCATCAAGATCACAATTTCGTTGACGACGCGATAATTGGATGCTCCGTACAGAAGTTACAGCTGGTCAAAGATGAATAATAATAAAATATTATTATTATTTCAACATTTCATAGCCTCGGTACATGAACCCAACTCATAAAATTCCAAAATTAATTTCAAAAGTTTCGTCTCAATTTAGGGAACACATCGTCGCAAACAGCTCGCAAATCGGAGTTATAGTTTGCGAGTTACGGGTGTTTAAAGAACCCTCGGAAAATCATGGCCAGATCACCATCTATCTCGCTGGAAACCACCACACCACCATTGGAAACCGCCGTGTCGGAGCCAGAATCCACCATTTCGGAGCTATAATCTACCAATCTGTCGCCATCCTTGCCAGATTCCACCATGGTTGCTACCGGAATCTAGGTTTTCTGCTGGAAAACTTCCAGGAACCATCGGGAGCACCCCAGTGGTCCAAATTCAGATCCATAACATGTTTCAGAAAGCTCAGGACACGAACTACACAAACCTTATGAGTATTTGAATAAAAACAATGCATAAACAGGATCCAGGAATTTAAAACTCAAACCACCTACCTTTTGGTGGATCGCCGATGCTTTGCATGCTCTGCTTCTGCTGTTGCATGATCAGGGAGCGTCCGTCATCAAGATCTGAGTCCGACGGCACCTCCTTCGCTCAATTCTGGTCGTTCGTCAAGAAATAATGGAGGAGGAGATCCTGGAGGTGGCTTCCTCCTGGAATTCACATCAAAGGGTAGGGGAGGGGATTAAATTAATTTTTTTTAATTAAATCATCTCCATCCAACTGTCCGGCTCCTGACTCGCCTCCGACCCCACGCCCGACAGGGATAAAGTTTAGGGCGCCCCTAAGGTAAACACAACATTCTGAACATAATGGTGCACTCATAATTTTGATCTGAGAATCTGTTCAGGAGTTATTCAAGTTGGCACCCATAAATAAATTATTCATTTATTTACGAAAACACAATTGGTCACCTTTTTCTATAGCAGGTGCACACCCGCAAAGGTTACACCCCGCCTAGGGTAAACAAAGTTCTCTAGACGCAACCATGCCCTCAGATTCCTAATCTAAGATACCGTTCAGGAGATAACTCATTCCCACCTTGTGCATAGTATAAAAAACTTACTATTTTTATAAAATTAATTCTGGGCACACCAAGCCTCAGAATCACACACTGTCTTCGCACCTAGCTCTAGACTTATTTTTAAGAATATTCCAAAGTCTGACAAGGAAAAACCCAAGACACTACAGACATTTTTACAAAACTATTATTTTTCACTATTCACTAAAAATTAAAAAAAAATTAAAAAAATAAAAATTTCACCCTAATTAAATTTTGATATTCAGATTTAAAAAAATGAATTTAATTTTATCAAATACATTTTATAAATCTTCAAAAAATTAATATAATTTTTCTTTACAAAAATCGATAAATATCATTTTTAAAGAAAACTTATTTTTGAAGAATAAAATTACTTTATTAAAAATTTATTGATTATTTACTAATAATTTATTAATAATATATATTGATTAGTAAATTTATATATATTTCATAAATTATTTAATATTATTCATACTTTCTAAATTAATTTATAGGTTATAACAGTTATATATTTCATGTGTTATTTAAGCTTGGTGTTGCATGTCGAACACAATATCAAACATTATTTTCTTTTCTAAATTTTCTGGATGTTACAAATTCAGTTTAAAACATGATATCACTATAAAATATGGTTTAAATACAACATAACATCTTAATATGTTATAATATATCAATCTTTAAAGATAATAGTTAATGTGGAGTGATTATAACCCAAGGAAAATATTTGAGTCATGGAAACCCCTTACCTTTATTCCATATTAGTAGAATTCACTCTAAAATCCTATAAAAATAACATAAATATTTTAATATACTATTTAAAAACCATATTCATACCTTAAAAAATTTATAATTTTCATTTATAATCATTTTTTATATGTATATTAATTAGCTTTTCCTATTTTCCAACATCATGTGTTTATAGTTTTAACTGTTTGTACTAGTTTTGTAGAAGTGGTGTCAGTATTCATTATTCTTAAAAAGTTCATAATTAAAATTTCATCAAATTTACTATAATGTTTTGCTTATAATTATTTATAAATTTTCAATCTCCCATGATGAGTGTTTCACTCTTTATCCTAAAAAATGAAATAGAAAAAAAGAAAACTTCAGTGATTTTATTAACCAATAAAAGTTATTTTCTTAATTATTATGTTAAAAAATTATGTATCCTTTATAAAATAAAAATATTTATTTAAATATTTATATCATATTATATCATTAATTTTGTTTTTATATTCATTCATGATATAATTTCATATCATTATTCAAGTAGGTGGTCAAACTAACCCAACAATAACATACCATGATTAATAGATGATTATGAGGTAATTTAGTTACAATATCATTAAAATAGTAGAATAAGGGATTTATTTAGTGTTTTTAGTCTTATATATCATAATTATAAATTAATTATAATAATAATTAATAGAAATTAAAATATTACATAATTTTAATTAAATATTTTCCTCTTTGTACGCTTGTTTTAAATGATTGAATTAACGATAATCATTTGTGAATCATATCATTAAAAGGTTTTACAAATTTTCATAACATAACCTTGATGATATAATAAAAATAATATTTATCCATTAAACCCATTCTCATTACCTTCCATGTAAGGATGTGATGAAAAGAAAAAACAAAAAATCAATTGTTCCATGGAGGCAGTAGTCTACACGTATACATGGTTGATGATAATATTTTTTCATATAACAGGAGAAATGTATAATAGTTTTATCATTTAAGAATATAAAATATTTTATAAATATTATAATTATTTATTAAATTTAACATTAGGACTATTCATTTAAGGTGGTTAATAAAAAAGAAACATGATGTTTTGTGGAGGTGGTAGTCTGTGCACACGCATGAATGACATTTTTATTTTCATAGGGAAAAGGGAAGGGTGGTTAATACTTGTAAAATTGTTATAATAACATATCAGTATAATAGTGATATTTATGTTTTTGTTTTAATATTTTTTTAAGTTAAATTTAGGAAAAATAATTGTATATTAAGAAATAAAAAAGAGAAAGATAGGTTGGGAACTTATACCTCACTTCTTGGATTATCTCCTTTGCAAAAGGGGTTAATACCTTGATGGATGGTATTTTGACAAGACTATAACCTCTTTAAGGTGTATTTTAGTGTTTAGGATATATTTGGGTATATTTTTTTCTAATATATGGGGTTTTTATAACGGTAAGTGAAGAGAGAAGATCCCCTTTTATTTGAGAAAAGAGATGGCATTTTTGTAAATACCCAAAAATTTGAATAATAGGAAGTCACTCTCAAGAAATTTGGCTCCAAAGTTTGATAAATAATAGGATATGTAAGATATAACTTTTATATATACTCAAACATGTTTTTTCATACATGTTTTAAATATGTTTCAACCCCTTTACTCTATGAATTATTACTTTTTTCATTTAAACTTTTATTGTGGTAACAAGTTTTTACTTAAGGTAACTTAATATTTATCCACAAAAATAAAGTGGATCCTCTTAGATACTTTGTACCTACTGATTAAAATTTTTAATTTCATTTTCCTAGTTTTAATTTCTAAGTGTTTAAAATTAATTTTAATATATTAAATGTTTAATATATTATAACAATTTTTGAGAAAAATATTACTTGAGTTCTAAAAATTTCAATCATAGGTTTGTAAACTATAATAAATATTTTAAAATTTATAATTTCAATTACGAAATATATTTTTTCAAAAAAAATTATAAATTTTAAAGTCAAAATTATATATTAATAATGGCATAAAAAGTATCAGTGTTAATAAAATTGGTATATTACACTATTCACCTAAAAATAATTTTTTTTTGAAAAATCTAAAAAAATTAATACTAATATAATATCATAATAATAAGACAAAAAATTATTTTCATTTTCTTAAATTTAAATTCTAAAATTTATACATTTATATTTTAAATGAAAATAAAAATTTTAAATAAAAAATACCTTTATTGAAAGAATAATGTTTTAAACATTAAGTGTTCTTAAAATTATTTTATATTAAATTATAATATAAATAATAAAAATATATTAGTTCATATAATTACATATTATATATTATTATTAAATATTCTTCAATTTAATTATTTGGATAAAATATATAATACTTTTAAAAGTTATATGAGAAAGAACAATTCATTTTAATATTAAATCTCATTTATTCTTTATATTGTAAATGTAAGAATTTTTGGATGATTAATATAGAATTATTTACTAGAATTATTTATTGTTATTATATATTTATTTATTATATTCATCTAATATTTTTCTTCTCATTTTATTTTGGTTTTGTGTGTGAAACAATCTTTCAAAGATAAAATTAATTTAGAGGAGAAAATTACAAAATATTAGTTAGTTATATTCTACCCCCCCCCCCCCCCCCCTTAAAAAGAATTATGTCCTAAAAAGTTTTATTACTATAAAGGAAAAAAGTTAAGGAACTTTTTCCTTACTACATCCTCTGATTCCTATATAGCTTCTTCAAACTTATGATTCGTCTATATAACTTTTACTGGATAAGTGGTCTTGTTCTGCAACAACTTATCTCTTTAATTGAATATTTTAACTGGTTATTACTCATATGAGAAATTGTGTTCTAGTTACGCAACTTCCAAGAAAGTTCATGTGAAGTTTCTAGTGTGAACTTCCTAAAAATTGATACATGGAATGCATAATGTTCTTGGGAGAAATTAGGTGGGAGCGTTAATCAATAAGCTACTTCCCTAACATGATTAAGTATCTCTAAGGGACCGATGTACTTAGTGACCAACTTCCTTTTTTCTAAATATCATAAACCACTTCCATAGATATATTTATAGGAATAATAATCTTAAAACTCTATATCTAATAAATGATTATATACATATATATTCTAGAACTTTGTGCTATTTTTATATGTCACTATATGGTTTGAACCTACTTTGTCATTTCTGGGACAAGGTAAGGAAATATCATATTCTTCTCTCAAACTTCATCCCATCACGTTAGAGTCCTACATCTCTTCCCATTATGATCCTCTTATGGTGTTATCTAAATTCTAGAATGGAAACTGTTATTATATGACAACTCTATCAATGGGAGGTTTTGATCCCAATATCCTTGGAATTTCATCGAACAAGATCTCAAAATATCCCCTAGAGTTTGGATGGTCCTCTAAAACTGGAAATATGTTTGAGGGTGTTAAGCAGTGTTGAAAACCAAATCTATCTCCAATGATTTTTTAAGACTTTTCAAGAACCCATAGAAAATCCTCAAATCTCAATCAGATACAATGGATAGTGTCACCCCATGTAGTCTTACTGCTTCTCTTATGTTTATCTTGGAGATTTGTTCATGAGAGAAATATTATTCAATATAAATAACATATATAGAATTTGTATGGTGATAAAATAATACTCAAATGGTATTATGGACTTTAGATGTACTAGGGAATACCAAAACAAAATCGATGGTAATGTTTTCCCATTTATATAATGGTATGGGTAATTTTTTTCAATATACCCTTCGAATTTTGTTGTCCAACCTAACTTTTTGACATACTAAGAATTGAGATATGTATTATGTGATTTTTCTTTTCATTTTATCCCATCAGAAGTGTTTCTCTAGATCTCTATACATTGTCATGCTACTTGGATGAATAGATAAGGATGAGATATGATCATCATCCAAAATTTACCTCTTCAGTTCTGGTTTTATGAGACATAAATTAGGGTTCCGCACCTTATAACTCCATCTTTATCAAAGATAGACTTTTTAATAATCACTATCTTTTTATATATCTATGCATAATATTTCTATTATTATTTTATCTTCATGTTAATGGATTGTTGAGTAATCATTTATGAAAGATATTACTTCTCATATTACCTTATTATTTCAATAGTCATCCATTAAAAATACATGATTATTGATTCTTTTTCAATCTTTATCATGGATAAGATAGATTGATCCTTCCTTCTGAGGGAATCATCTTTCTTATTTGCCTTCCCATGGTGATAATGTATTGATCAGTCATAATATTTTATCAAATCAAACCATATCATTTTGTGCATATTCATATTTTTTTCTGTGAATATATAATTTAAGTTCTTATGTTCAGTAATAATATCACACTTCTTACCATAGAGATGGTATCAACAAAATTTAAAATAAAAGACTATTGTTGTTGGCTCTAGATTATGATTTGGGTTTTTCTTCTCAATGGTCTTTAATTGATGTGATGTATAATCAATTACATTATCATTTTGTATAATAATGCATCCCAATCCATTCAAGGAATCATCACTATAAATCATAAACCCTTCTCTATTAAAGGGTAGTGTAAGTAAAAGTGTAGTAACCAATCTCTTCTTAATCTCCCTAAAGCTATCCTCACATTATGTTTTCCATGGTAACTTTACTCCATTATATGTTAACTTAGTTAGTTTATTGAAAAATTATGATAATTTTCTCAAAAAATAAAAATAGTATTTAGATAATTCAAGAAAACAATGTATCAATGTCACAGAGGTTGGTATCATAAATTTTTAAATCACATAGATCTTTGATGTTTCCACATATATACCATCACTAGTGATAACTTGACATAAGAAGGATTATTTTTATAGCCAAAATTCACACTTTCTGAAATTGTAATATAATTTAACCTTTCATTAGGTCCTTATCATGATTCTCAAATTCTCTTCATGTGCTCCATTACTCTCAGAATATATGATAATGACATCAATAAAGGATACCAAAAAAATTAAGGAAATATAAAAATAATCTATTTATCAAATCCATAAATATAGTAGGGGAATTTGTAAGACCAAATGGAATTACTATAAATTCATATTGTCCTTATCATGGATGGAAAGTTGTATTGGGTATATATTCTCTCATTTCCCTCAATTGATTATATCCAGATCCAAGTTCAGTCTTTGAGAAATAATAAGCTCCTTGTAATTGATAAAACATATCATCAATACGGTATAGAGGATATTTTTTCTTGATTCTGATCTTGTTATTTTAATAATAGTCAATGTAAAGGCACATTGATCTATCCTTTTTCTTAAAAAAAATCATTGGTACACCCCAAGGAAAAGAATTCAGGCATAAAAATCCCTTATTGATATTATCTTGAAGTTGCTTCTTTAATTCGTCCATCTCAGTGGGGGACATTCTATAATCATGATTTTAGATAGGCATGGACTAAGTTATGAACTCATTTGAAAACTCAACCTCATGATCTAGGGGAAGACTATATAGTTTATCTAAAAATACATCAGTATACTCTCATATAATAGGCATGTCATTAGTTTTAAATTCATGCCCAATCATTTGAGCCAAGAGTTCTTCATTACTGGGTTTCATAACACAAATTATATAATGATCTTCTAAATGGAGATAAATATTATCCTTTCATAGATATTTGATCACATGATTTTTAGGGATATGAAATTAGATATTCTTATCCAATAAATTGATATGTTATCTATGTATGGATAGCTAATTAATACTTAAAATCGCATCAAATTCAACTAAGGGTAAAAGAACTAGATTTGAAAGAAATAACTTCCCATAAATATTTCTTAGATAAGATTTATATATCTTAGTTATATCACCATTTCATTAGGGAATTTCATAGATATTTCATTATCTAAGGTTTGAGGTGGTAAAACAACATTCTTAGAAAACTTTTGTGATATAAAATAATGTGAAAAACTAGAATCAAATATGGATTTTTTGTATCTAGAGTGGACAATGAGTATACCTTACACCACTTCATTATCTTGTTCCAACTCAATAGTAGTAATATTATACACTCTTACTTTATCCCTTGGTTTAAGAGGTTTATGAGTACTATTTTATTTAATAGATCTAGGGTTAGGGTAGTTATTTTCATAATTTCCAATTTCACTTAAAGAATTGATTTGTGGGTGAAACATTGGTTAGATCATTTTTCTCCTCTATTTTTTATTCAGCCTCTTAACATTACTTTGGTAGTTTTTTGCAATATGGAACTCCCTACCATACTTAAAACACCTTCTTATCCATTTATAGTAATTACCTAGGTTCTTTCTCTTATATTTTTTACAATATGGTTGTTGAACTTTATTTACCCCTTATGGATTATCATTTAAGATTCCATGGTACTCTAACTTTCTTTTATTATCCTTGAGATAATGGTAGTCTCTAATTTCTATCTCCACCATTAAATCATATTGAAAAATATCTTCATAGCTTCTAAAGTATATTATGTCTAATTCATTTTCAATACTTGGTTTTAAGACACTAAATAAATGGTAAATATTGATTTTGGGGTTAGAGATATAACCAAATTTATAACTCATGATCCTTGAGAAGTTTTATTCATAATTTACAAATTAATTATCCTCCTTTTGATTCAACTTTAAGAATTCTCATTACATCCTTGTGAAAATATTTCTAGGAAAGTTCTTGATGAAGAATAGTTTTTTGAACTCCTATCATTTTATAGAGTCTAATTACTCTATTTTCATTGTATTCCTAGTAAGAGTCCACCACGGTTCAGCATCTCCTTCTAAATGATAGATAGACAAAATGAACTTTTTGTGCTCTAATAATTAGAGAAGGAAAAATATATTTTCCATCATATTGATCCATTTCTCAGCAATAATTGGATTATAGGATCCATTAAAGGTGGATGGATTTTATCACATGAAATTTTCGATAGAACATTTCTCCTCCCTTGGTTTTTTGGGATCTTAATGTGATTTGTATTATTATTCATAGCATACAACATTTGGGAGATCATTTATATGATCTTGTTTAGACCATATCTCATTCCATTTTTTAGTTCATTCATAAAATCCCCTCATTATCAATCACACAAGTTAGTAGCTCAATTCCTCCTTGTTCCATCGATTAGTTCAAATAAATTAATGTTTAGGAACATAAGTTAGTAAATTTATTAAGATAAAACTATGATTTTGTAATAAATAACTCATAAATTATGTGAATACACAAACATATGAACTTATAGGATTCAATCTAGGTTATCCATGGAAATTTTTTATAAGGTTAACATCATACTCAAGTCCTTCATTATGGATTGTAAATATAATGTGATTAACTAAAGAATATCTTTGGGAGTATCAAATCGTGTGTACAGTTAGGAATCTTTTTCATTCACTAAGTAACGATCATGTTAATAAAAAATCATCCATTTTCAAGAATATTAACCCTAGGTACATATGTCCAGAGCTTTAATCAACTTTTAGTATACAAATAGGTATGTAATTTTTTAGTACAACCACAAAATATATACCTTACTAAAACAAAAAATGTTTATCTTATACTTAGATTTATTCCTATAGTTCTCACTAAACTTCTCTAAACTAAAAGTAGGTTCCTTGGTTCCCCGGATGGGGACGGCCCCTCATCTGCCCGATAGGGTAGTGATGGATGGACCTTCTCTTAAAAATGTCCTTCTAAATCATTTATCCTCTTATTAGGATCTTCTTAATATTCCTAAATTTCTTCTAGATGAGCTCCATTCATCCATAGTGTAGGGTTATCGGATTCATGAATTTCTAGTGACATACTTTGATGAGGTGGTGGCTTTCCACATATGGAATCTAGTCACTAGATTTAGCATGGAAAAACTGAAGTTTCTAGTGAATTTCATTTTTTTCAATGAGTGTTTGATGGAATATTTCAATGTTTTTAAGGTTTTTTAATGTGATTATTGTATATATTGTTTATAATTCAGAAGACATGTGTCTTTGGTTATTTGAGTTTGACACAAATTTCTACAACATTAAGAGGAATTAAGATTAAGAATTACTGTTGAATTCCAAAAGAAATGAGAAGAGAAATATAGTGAATAAGTGTGGGATTTGATAAGTTGGTTTGGGAATTACATTTGAAGAAGGATATATTTCACTATATTACTTATAATTTCTCTAAGTACACAATTTGGTCCTTAGTTAAAAAAAGGATCCAACACACAAGATGACTCTAAACAACTCGACCCTTTCCATATTTAGAACCATAGAGGGTCAACCATAGATAAGGAGAACTATCTCGATCTATCCCATATGTGGTATTAAGGGTCGTGTGTAAGCCCAAGGTGCATGTCCAAGATAGTGCATATCAGGGGTAAAGATCCCACAAGCAGGTGGGTACAAAAGAACACCTGCAGAACTGGTATGGGGTGATACCAGAGGAGGGAGAATAGATTTCTGGAAGATGGATATTACTCTATGTATTATAAAGAAGTGGTAAACCTCAAATTGTTTCAATGTGGAATCCAATTTTTTAGCACCAAATGAATAATAGTCATTGGATATATTCAGTATTTTTTTCTAGTCGCCTGATCATCTCGCCTTTCTTGCAACTGTGTGATCCATTCAATTAGAATTCATGTTCATATGATTGTTTCTTCGTGTTTTATTCTCCATGATGTTGTTCAAAAAACTACTTTTCATATAGGATCTCCAAGTTATGCAAACTAAATCTCTTTTTAAGGCCTCTCATCATTTATTCATAATTTTAAAATTTAGAGAATGATCAAAATATGATGAAATTTCATTAGCATCATAAATCAAAGATTAAATTGAAGAAATGAAGTGAGTTGAAAAATATTGATAATTGGTAACAGTGATATCATGTGAACCAAAACTGAGGTGAATTGTTTAAACCGGTGATGAAATGAGTCATATATGTGATTCTAGAGGTTCTATGAAGTTGTATGTTGCCTATAAATATCAGATGCTAGGCTCATTTGTTGTGTGGTTTTTATCTCACATCTGAGCATTATTTTGAGAGATAAACAATTTCGTTAATCACTATAGTTTGAAAAGGAGTTACACGCTCACTCTGTTTCACATGAAGGAGAAGAGTTTCCACGATGTAAACAATATGTGCTTTGCACACTTGTTAGCTTCATGAAGAAACTAGTTTCTGTGAATCTTTTCAGGATAGAGCATTATGTATCTCCCTGGATTTAATGGTGATTATTGATAATTCATTCATATTCATTCTTTCATGAAGATCACATATCACATTGTTTCATGAAGGGATTTAAAAATATACCTTGTTTGCACGACTTGTTTTAGATGACCATGTATTGATCTTTTATACAATGTGATTATGAAGAGGGTTTGATTGAGTCAAACACACACTCTGTGAATACAAGGTACAATGTGATATTACTTGAGTGAAGAAACTTATATCATGTTATAGTTTTGTGAAAAAAATATTGTGATTGAACAGGTTGAATGCTTATATAAAGCATGTTGTGAATAACATATTCATGTATGTGAAAGTTCATGCATATGTGATTATGTAATATCTTGAAGGATCATGAAGGTGATATCAGTTATTTGTGAAAATAATCACATGTTTTAAATGAAAGTACATTTAATTAAACATTCATGATAGTGTGAATCTTGTTCATGTGTGTTATTTTACAAATTAAGAAGGTCATGCAATGTTATAAATGCATGCATGAAGTTTGAAAAGGTGCATTTGAAATATAGGTTACATAATCAGTGTGCATTGTTTTAAGATTGAATCTGGGATAGTTTGACTGTTAGTATTTCAGAATATTTCTATATCCAATGTTTTAGTGTTTAGTGAGGTCGGTTCTTCTACAAAAGAAATAATGTTTACACGAGTAGTTTTGTACTAAGGCAGCTGATTATATTTAGTGATCAGAATTATTTGAGCAAGTCCAGTGTCAGTTCAAAGGAACTTGAATTGTATATGAGCCTCTGTGATTCAGCAATATTGTGGAGGAGGATCAACTGATCATCTTATTTGTGTATCAATTATTCAATAATAATTTAAAGGCTACATTTAGGGGGTCTAACCAGTTTTTGATGTTTTTGATTGGGGATCTAACCAATCACGATAAAGAAGGTGTAATTTGGGGGATAAACCAACTATTGAAGGTTGATTGGAACTAGGGTGTAACCTATCTGTAATTGGGGGGTTTAACCAATTACTATTTTAATAACCTTATAATATAGTGTAGAATCCATGTTCTGGGGTCTAACCAACATGGAAAGGAGTAAGTCTTTTTACTGAACCTTGTAAATCCTTGTGTGTTGTGTTTTATTTGTTTTTTATTACTTTTTGGGTGAGACTGAGCATTAAAGATAATGGATCAATACTTTAAGTCATATAGGTTGAATCAAAAGTAAGATATTTTATAAAAATAGTACACCAATGATTCACCCCCTCCTAGTGGTATCTAACTAATCATTGGCCACTTCATTTGGTATCAGAGGAAAGGTACCCTCTGTAGATCCCAAATACTTTCTGAGAAAATGAATGATTTGAATTCAATGAACATTTGAGTAATTACTACTTTTTATGGCATAAATTTTCATAGTTTAAGGAATATGATGCTTCTTTACCTTCTATCTCTTGGACTGGAAGTGATAGATGTATCAATAGTGGGTTTCCCTCCAATTAATGAATATTTTTATATGACTCAAGTTGATAATAAAAATCTATAAGTTTATGAAAAGGCTCATAATGAAATCTTGATGGCTTTATCATAAAAAATTTACACTAAAGTGATGGGTCTTCAAACTACCAAGAAGATATAGGATAAACTGAGAATTAGTTATGAAGGTAATATTAAAGTTAGAGAATCCATGTTAAAAATATATATAATCAAATTTTAAGAAATCAATATGACTTATTATAAAAGTATTGATGAATACTTTATAAGAGTGAATTAAATTTTTAGAAATATTAGAGGTTTTGGAGAGAATCTGGATGATTATACTATTGTAAAAAAACATTATGATAAATTTACCAGATAGATTTGACTCAAATATTTCTGTACTGGAAGAAATGGAGGATATATCATTGGATAAACTTCATAATACTCTCATATATTATGAAATGAGAAAATTTTCATCATTCAAGAAAAAGGTAAGAGATGAGAAGGCCTTTGAAGCCATGATAAAAGGTAAAACTAAAATCAAAGAAGAACCATAATTAAGTGATTTTTAGGATAAAGAATCAGAATAATACTTCAAACAAATGATGTCTTAATTTTCAAAAAACTCAATAGGCTTAGATGGAAAGAAAATAGAAAAAAATCACCAAAGTACTAGAATTATCACAACAATGTTCATTTTTCTGGGAATTGTCCCAAGAAGAAGGTTGATGATACTGAATCAGATAAACGGGATAATAAGTATCAGAAAAGGAAGTTAAACAAACCCAAGAAAAGGTTTACTTCCAAGAAGAAAAAAATGATGAGTAGAGAAATATATGAATTTAAATCATCATGTCGTGAGTCATAATATGGTAGTTATTCTAAGAATAAAATGTTCTTTGTGGGTAAATATAATAAATCTAGAGACTCATTTGATGGGGATGGAGGTGATGAAAGAACTGATTTATAATGGATGTTAAAATAAAATCTAAAAGCTGCTCTTGTTGAAAATATACAACTCAAGAATGAAAATAAAATATTGAAGAAATAAATTGACAAGATCCCCTTTGAGAATAAAGAACATGTTAAGAAATAAGAGATTAATCTTAATGTTATAATAGAAAATAATAATATTATATATGAGTTAAAAGAAACCTAAAAACTATTCAAAAGGAATATCTTTACAATGAAAAATTATCATTTTGTGAAGAGAATAAACAAAACCATTTGAAATTAGCTAAATTTGAAAAGATGGTAAATAATCTTTAAGAGAGACTAATTGATAAAGAGGAAGAAATATATGAGAAACAATCAATCTATCTTGAAACTCATGGTAATTTTAAGAAGATGAAATAATTATTCACCAAAGATTAAGGGCGAATATTCTAAACCTACTGAGAAGAAGGGTTCAGAGAAAAAGGGTGATTCTAATCCAATTGAATCTCAAGGTAAATTTGGTGTTTCTAATGATTTAGGTCTAAAATGAAATAATGAATCTAACTGGACAAAAGAAAAAAATGAGAAAATGATTTTCAAAAAGGAAGAGTGTACTAATTTAGCTAGAAGATTTACTCCTATGAAGATACATCCACATTCTCTGAAAAGGCAACAACTATAATCTTCATAGTAGAATTTTTATTAGTATAGAAGATCAAGGTTCATAAGATATTGTTGGTATTCTAGAGTGTTTTTTTATATAGATTATTCATGCTGGTATAACATGTCACTACCAAGGAGGAGGCATGAATCAATGGGAAGAAATGTTAAGTAGATGAGATCAGATTATCAAAAATAGAAGCATGTGATCAATAATTTATTTAAACTGTCAATAAAAAACTTAAATGAATTTTTTAAAGAATTATATGGAAGATGTTGTCAACAAGGTCACAAATCTGAGAAATTAAGATTTTTATTATCAATTGAGATTCATCATAATGAATATTTAAATAAAAGTTGGACAGTGAAGAAATCTGTAGTCACTAGTGAATTGTGTGAGAAGCTAAAACAATTTGAAAAATATTGGAATCTTGTTAGAGAAAAAGAATAGAAAATGGTGACATGTGAAGAATTTAATGATCATGAGGATTAATCTACAAATGTTGACTTGAAACTCCTAAAGTGTGAAAGGTTTTGGAAAAAATTGGCATGACCTAAATTATTTCATGATACTTCTAATAGCACAATAGATGAAGGGGAACTCTTCCTAATTAGATTTTAAAAGGAAGAAGGGAAAAACAAGGTTGAGAGGTAGCTCTCAGCTTGAGTGGTATTTCTAAGGAACAAACAAGTTCCTCCTTATTATCTTTTATAAATTCTTTTATAATAATATGTAGGGAATTAAATGAGATGGGTACATCCCTTGAGGGGGAGAATTTATGATTTAAAGATAAAAAAATTTCAAAATCCTATGAAACTGATGATCAGTCTCATATTTTTATATCTAAATTTTAAAGGGGAAGATATTTTTTCACTTGAACTTTTTGATTCATTTGTTGAGATGTTTGTAGGAAATATTTTTTGAAATCTTGTTCAAATTTTTCCCTAAGATTAAGTTTCTTAAACAAGTTTGAGATTCGTGTCATGATTATAATATTTGAATACATTTGATTCTTAGGTGAAATATCTCATGTTTTCTAGATTGGGATTTCCCATGTAAACTTAGAGTTGATTAACTAAAATCTCATTTATATTGTTGAGTGAGGTTTCATTATTTGAAAATTAGAGAAGTTGTTTGATGTTTGAACTCTTAAACTCGTCTTTTCATTCATTTCTAATAAGGGGGAGAAATAAAAGTAAAAACATTTTCATCATTTGAGTATTGACAACAAATACAAAGGGGATATTGAAGTGTCCAGTGAATTGAATTTGTTGTCAATGAGTGTTTGGTGGAATATTTCAATGTGTTTAAGGTTTTTTAATGTGTTGATTGTAGATCTAGTTTATAATTAAGAAGACATGTATCTTTGGTAATTTGAGTTTGACATAAATTTATACTAGATTGATAGGAATTAAGATAGGTAATTATGGTTCAATTCTAAAATAAATGAGAAGATAAATATAGTGAATAAGTGTGGGATTTGATAGGTGGGTTTGTTCATTACATTTGAATAAGGATATATTTCACTATATTACTTATAATTTTTCTATGGTGCATGGACAAGATAGTGCATAGCATGGGCTAATATCCCATAAGCAGATGGTCACAGAAGCATGACAATAGAATCAGTATAGGTGGTACTAGAGGAGGGAGAGGAGATTTCTGAAAGATGGATATCGTATTATGTATTATAAGAAAGTGAGAAACCTCTAGGTGGTTTGATGTGGGATCCAATTTTTTAGCATCGAATGAATCATAGCCATTGGATATGTTCGGTATTTTTATTAGTAGTTCAATCATCATGACTTGCTTAAAACCATGCAATCAACTCAATTATAATTCTTGTTTGTCCAATTTTTTATTCATATTGTCTTCTCTAGGAAGTCATTTGAGAAACTTTTGTTCATCAAGGAGGTCCAAGCTATGCTGACTGAAGCTCTATAAAAGGCCTCTCACCATTGATTCATCATTTTAAAATTCCAAGAATGATTAAAATATGATGCAATTTCATTTTCATCATAAATCAAAGACTAAATTGAATAAATATAGTGAGGTTCAAAGTATTTATAATTATTGATGGTGATATCATGAAAATTTAACCTGAGGTGTAGTGTTTGAGAGGATTATGAAATGAGTTATATTTTTTATTCTAGAAGGTTCTATGAAGTTTTTTGTTTCTTATAAATATCAGATTCTAAGCTCATTTTTTTATGGTTTGTATCTCACATATGAGCATTGTTTTAAGAGATAAACAATTTTGTGAATATCTCTAGTTCACAAAGGGGTTTTGTGCTCACTTTGTTTCATGTGAAAGAGAAGAGGTTCTACAATGCAAAAAATATGAGCTTTGCACATTTTCTATATTCGTGAAGAAACTAGTTCCCACAAATCTTTTTAGGATAGGACATTAAGTGTCTCCCATGATTTCATGATGATCATTGATAATTCATGCATCCTCATTATTTCATGACGATCACATATCACAATGTTGCGTGAAGGTATTTAAAAATATACCTAGTTTGTGTGAATTGTTTTAGATGACCATGTAATGATCTTTGATATAGTGTGATTGTGTAGGGGGGTTGATTGAGTTGAACAAACATTCTATGAATACAAGGGATGGTATAATATTACTTATGTAAAGACACTGATATCATACTATAGTTGTGTGAAAAAAGTATTGATAATGAAAAGGTTGAATTCTTATACAAATAATGTTGTGAATAATGTATACATGTATATGAAAGTTCATGCATATGTGATTATGTAATCTCTTGAATGAGCATGAAGTTGATATGATTTCTTTGTGAAAATAAGCAACTTTGTACATGAAAGTACATGAAATTATACATATATGGTAGTTTGAAACTTGTTCATGTGTGTTATTGCACAAATTAAGAAGGCTATGAAATGTTATAAATACATGCATGAAGTTTGAAAAAGTGCATGTGCAATATATTTTGTATAATAAGTGTGCATTGTTTTGAGACTAAAGTCGGGAAAGTGTGACTATCATTGTTTCATAATATTTCTGCATCCAAGTTTTTAGTGTTTAGTGAGTTCATGTCTTCTACATAATAAAGAATGTTTTCCAAAGCAGTTTAGTTTTAAGGCATCTGATTATATTCAGTGATCAGAATTATTTAATCATTTATAGTGTTGGTGTAAAGGAACATGAATTGAACATGAGCCTATGTGATCCAGAAAGCTTGTGGAGGATGATTAACTGATCATCCTATCTATGGATCAATTATTCAAGAATAAGTTTAAGGTATTATATAGGGGGTCTAACCAGTTGTTAAAGTTTGTGATTGTGGGGTCTAACCAATCATGGTAAAGAAGGTTCATTTAGGGGGTCTAACCAATTATTAAAGGTTTATTGGAACTAGGGGGTATAACATTTATTAATTGGGGGGGTCTAACCGATTACAGTTGTAATCACCTTCTGATATAGTAGATAATCCATGTTGGGGGTCTAACAAACACAACAAGGAGTGGGTCTTTGTATTGAACCTTGTAAATCCCTATGTGTTGTGTTTTCATTGTTTGTTATTACTTGCAAGGAGAGACTGAGTATTAAAGATTAGGGATCAAGACTTTTACCAATCATAGAGTTTGAATCAAAATTAAAATATTTTCTAAAAACATTACACCACTAATTAACCCCCCTATTGGTATCTAAATGATCCTTGGCCACTTAAAAATTGCCTCTTCCATTATTCTAGAACTTTATTAGATCATGGGGTTCAGCTACTCCAATTAGGGATTTAGTGTTGAATAAAAAAAATCTATGTGGTTTTTTCCACTAGAGAGTTTTTGGTAATGTCCTATTCCCTGAGCTCAATATTATTATTTAAGTGATGCTTTAATATCTTTAGATGAATGATGGAGTTTCACTTAGGGTGTGACTCCCCCCAAGAGGAGATATGGATCAATCTCTTAGTACTCTATCTTTCCTTCCAAAATTTCCCATTTCTGTAAGGAATTGGTGATGTTCTTGGCTCCTTTATCTACATGGATGATTACATTATTTGGATTTAAGAAATCTCAGTATCTTGGATATGTGTTGAAATTGATCTCTCCAAACCTCCTCTGGTATATATCCTCATCTGGGCTGGAGAAAACATCTCATAATGGTAGAACTGGTTTTATTCATCCCCCACTCATTTTTTTGGAATGTCACCTCAAAGTACACTCTATAACATCTTTCAAAAATAAGAGGTCTAGTTTCTCATATCATCTGCCTATAAATGGTTCTGATTTAGGTCTGTCTCCAACCATGATGATCAATGATCATCATTGCTTACCTTAGTCAATTTTGTCGTATTTTGATGGGATCTATGTGGATACCTCTCCTCTATATCCTCTTCCAGTGATTCCTTATCTACTTCCTAAACTAGTACCACCTCTTAGGTCACCATCTGATGTCAAGGGGTGACCTTGTCAAGATTTGGTTCCCTGCAGGCCAGGTTTGGTACTCAACCTCTTAGATGATTGGTCTTAGAAGCTCTCAGTGAACCCTAGAAAATATCTCATTCAAGGAAAGGTGATTTATCTCCCTTAATCTCCTTCCTTTTATCCCAAGTACATAGATCTAATCTATTCTGAATGTTTTCCCACCCCAATCTGAAATATTTATAGTGTATTATTAGATGTCCTGGATTACCTAGTCTAGGATACAAGTGCTAGTACTTATCTTCCTAGTGGTTTTTGTACCAGATATTTCTAAAAACATGATTTCACATTCCCTTCATCTCATATAAGGAGTTTTTTGACATAGTAGAATAAATAAAAGTGTCAACTCCTATGATGATCTCTTTTATCATTTGGAACTTTCATGGTATGGTATCATGGTTGAAGACTAACTTCCTTTCAAATGAGCTTCTTCATAATAAGGCCTCCCTTTTGGTGGTTCTAAAACCTAAGTAGCATCCTTCCAAGATCTCAATATTTACTTATAAGATAGGTTCATGGAATTACATTCATGGTGAGACCTCTAACCAGAATATATGGATTTCTCATTAAAAAACTCTATTACAATGAAGAATATTGATGTCTCAAACCAACATGTATCTACTAAGATAATTTCTAGTAGTTATAGTTACTTTATTGATTTTTTCTATATCGTGTGTAATACATGGGATATATAATCAATCTCTTATGACCTTGGATCGTTCAATATTATGGAATTGGCTTGGATTTTCAGGGTTCATTTTACCATCATCTTAGATATGATAGAGAAGAAAGGTAGATGAGTCTATCCCATGAAGGAAAGACAAAAAAATTATTCCTTCACATATAGGAATGGGATTTTAGACATGGTATTATTAAGAGATAAATATACTTTTTAAAAAAGATAGAAGGGTAAATACGGCACCTAGTATCGACTTGATCACTACTTTTCTATCCTCCAAGCCATATCCACATTCTTGAATTTAAAAGCCTCCCACCGTGTTTGGTCTATTTCGGATCACTCTATAATCCTCATTAGTCTGGAATCTAGAATAGTTGACAGTGGTGGATTTTGTTTTCTAATTAGTTGTTATCTAACTCCAATTATCATCTCGTGGTGTGCACATCCTAGAGTAAACCCATGTAGGAGTACTCATGGGTTAGCTTCCATAACAATATTAGACAATTAAAATGGGACCTACGGACATGGAATAATAATCAACCCTCTAGCTTCCTTGATCTTGACTCCATAAAATATGACATAGATTAATTTAATACTAGAATTGAGTATATTTGGGATAATGATCTATTCAGTGATCTTGTATACAAAAGAACCAACTAATGAAGATACTCTTAGAATAAGAGAGATAAACCTAAGATTATTCTAAAGTTGTATGGATTAAGGAGTGGGATATAAACACTACATTGTTTAGGAATGAATTAAATAGAATAAATGATCCATCACCTCGAACATCTTTAGGGAGGACGACTCTTTCACTAATGACATTGAGGTAGTGGGAGGTATAGTCAAGACTCAATTTAAAACTT
Source organism: Viscum album (assembly GCA_963277665.1). Classification (NCBI taxonomy): domain Eukaryota; kingdom Viridiplantae; phylum Streptophyta; class Magnoliopsida; order Santalales; family Viscaceae; genus Viscum; species Viscum album. The sequence goes on from OY728164.1 coordinate 1,461,093,959, forward strand.
TACTCATAGATTATAACCCCTTCATGTAGAAAGTGTTCCCAAGGGACCATGAAAACTTATTTAATTATATTATCTATGTGGTGTATAATCCTATAAACTTGTTCCTTGAAAGAATTATAAAGGAGAGGGAAATATGAGAATTTTTCCTCTCACTCAACCCTGAAAGATCTCCTGACCTCTAAACCTTCACAAGTTCTTTCTATGTGGATTCATGGGACTTCATTAAGGAGGGTCTTGTGAAATAAATTCAAGAATATTTCCAAGGAGGAGGAATACCTTAGGTGTCTTGTGAAAATGCCTCGATTCTGAATTTTAATGTGAAATATCCCTCTTAAGTTAAGTAGTATAGACCCATTAACATGCGTAACTTCCCATATAAGATCCTTATAAGTATTATCAATTGAATTCTATTAGTAAATCTTTATAAATGGGGTTATGAGGAAAAAATAGCTTCATAAAATTAAGTTCCACCTAGGATACCACATGATAAGATCAAAAAAAATTAGTGAAATTAATAAAAAAAACTCTTGTCTCTAACATTTCCAACAAAATTTACACAGAAAAATCATGTGATAGATTAGAGTGTGGATTCATCATCGAAATGATGGATTTTATGGGATTATATTGATGGGTGGTTGATTTTATTCTTAGATTCTATATCTCCCCTTGTATTTTTATCCCTTTTATAGGAAAGAAAATCTATTTATTTAAGTTATTATGGTAGATAAGAAAGGGGACCCATTATAACATAGTGTTTTCATTATTTTCTAGTATACCCTCAGCATATATCTTGTTGGGGACATTATCAGTGGTAGTATCCTCCCATTCTAGTGTTGGACCTACTTAAACAGAGTTTCCCACCTTCTATTTATGGACAACATGGTCTTATTTGTTAATGATAGTAGAAGATTAATTCACATTCTCAATAGAATTATGGAGTAATACAGTTAGTGGAGTGGGAATATTATCAACCATGATAAAATTAGTGTTTATATTTTGAAATTATTCTCAGATAGACATGGAAAAAATATAGTACATCCAAGGAATTAACAAGAGGCACTTACCCATGGATTAATTGGTTACTCTAATATCTTCAGGATGATTGTGTATCCAATATTTTTAGGGGGTGGTTGAAAACATATCTAACCGCATTAAAAATAGAAAGAATGGTTTCCTCTCTTTTGAGGGAGAAATCACCCTTTCCAGTTATATACTCACTTCTATTCCCATGCATGTTCTTTACATTATCAATTTTCTGTAGGTAGTTCTGTGGAATATTGAAAACATCATGATGTATTTTATTTGGGATGTACACACTGATGGTAGATGTCATTGGGATTCATGGGCTAGGCTGGCTAAGTTATTGGATATAGGAGGAATTAAACTAAGAAGCACCATGGGTACCATGCATTTTCTTCGAGATAAGTTATAATGAGATGTTAGGTAAGGCCAATCCCTTTAGGACAAGGTCTTTTTTCATAAATAATGTATGAATTTGGATGTGTAAAAGGTAGGAATATCTTGTTTATAGAAAACACTATGTAGGAACATCCCCAAACTCCAAAAAAACTCATGGTGGATTGTAGTATGCATAGATATCTACTTTTGGAATCACAAATGGGAGGGATCTCTGCTCATATTCCCAAGGCACCCCACACCAGACATATCATTCTTGTAGGAAATAAACTACCCTTCCTTCATCTAGGATATCTTGAAGTAATAGAAACATGACATCTTCAATAATATAATGATTACATTTGATCAGGACAACTTCATATTCATGGAATCCTCATTGGGGACCTTTTTAGCTAAGGTGTACCACCATGTACTACATGAAAATATTGAACAGAATAAATAGGGAGGCACTCTCTGGTGAAAAGAAATACCTATAAAATAAAACTTCCTCATATGGAATATATAGAATCATGAAATCTCTACATATAAGGAGATTATATGTACGGGGATCAATATTTCTTCTAAATGACTCTACTATAAAAACCCAAATGAATAAATATACACTCACATATTCTTCAAAGGAGAGTTGGATGATTATGTGTGGCATAACTTTGGAAAATTTATTAGGCTCAATATTTTGGAGTTCAAAAGTGTTTATTTCCTAAAAAACTAGTTCTATCATATGGTTAGTAATAAAAATGAGTAGAAGGTAAGGTTTATATTTTTTACTACTAGTTTTTAGTGCATTTGGAATGCCAAAAACAAGACTTATCTTGAAGGAACCCCAATCTTACAACTGTCTATGGTGGTCAGGTCCATATTTTTAGTGATATACTTGTAATATCTCTTGAAATTATGGGATAATTCCCCCTAATTGAGGATAATCATGGATGTAATTAGATAATTTCCTTATATTCAAATACCAGCTCTTCAATGGATATGGGTTTTCTAGAATTGTCTTAGTAGTTTCCTTAAACTCTCTATTGATAGATCTCATAATATTGGTCTCATGTGAGGTGAGGAGTTGTTTTTCACTACCCCAGAGGTTTTTTTATTATTTCTTTCAGTATTTTATATAGTAGAGGTCATTCCCACCTTATAGAGGTATGCTCCATTCATAATGGGCATGATTCATGCACTCTATCATTATTATGTTGGCTACAGTTGAAATTAACTCTTCTATTTTTCACAACTATATCTAAGAGAATATCATTGTCCCTTGGTCAATTGCATAATATATTTTAATATTAAAGAACCTTATTGAAAATATAGTGAATTTTCTCCACACATGTCATGAAGGAAACAAAGTTGAGGACTTTATTTCTTTATAAGGAACTCAGGATAATCCTTGTATATCATTTACAGGCATGGTCTTCCCCCCAGGTGTGTTTATCTTATTAGAGAACATTAACTTGGGTTAAATTACTTTATACCACCTAATCTCATTAGATAATTTAGTTTTTTAATAAAAATTTGTTAACATTGGATGTATAAAAAAATTTAGGGTCTTGAAGACTAGCTACATAAACATCTTATTTAACAAAACTTGTTAATATTTATCCATAATATTTTTCCTCTGCACCCTATTCTATACATTTATAAGATATAATTGTATTTATAACTCAGGTAATGGAAACATAAGAAATGGGTGATCTCGAATGCTCAGTAAGGGGAAACTTATCAACTAGTCAAAATGGTTAGATCATAAACATGTGGGAAAACATAAGTAATAGAGAAATAATAGATAAAAATATCATGGTATCAAAAGTTGAAATCATAAAACTTGATTGAGGATTAAGGAAATTGTTGTATAAACATAATACTAAATAAATTCCCTAAAAACATGGCTTAGAAGCATACAATAAAAATCAAATATAATATAAAATCATAATATAAGAAATAAAAACATCTTTTGAACATGTAATATTATAAACATTTGGAATATATTGGAAATAAATAATAAATTAGTAAAAAGAAGTGGAAAAACATAATAATATGTAATAATGTCATATTGGAGATGGGATTACCAATCAATTTCCATAACATAGTATATCAAGCATCCATGCTTGATTCTCACAGTTGAGAAATCATTTTTTACTTGATTCCGAAATTTTAGAGAGCATTCCTTACAAATTACCATAGTTATCTAATGAGATATAAAACCTTAATCAATTCATTTTAGGGGTATATATAACCCCAACCATCATCATATATACATATGAGTGACACTTAAAATCAAATCATTCATCTTATCCTAAATAACCCATGGAAAGAAAATGGTTTTTATAACTTTTCAAAATTGTAACACATAAAAAATATGATTTTTTTATACCAAAAACATGATCACACAAAATGAGTTTTTAAAAAGCTTAAATATAGGGTGATTTATGAAATATTACTTCATTGATAAGAATCCTTTGAAAATAAAAGATAAATCACAAAAAAAAGATTTTTCTTAAAAAGTGTTTCTTAACATCACCTTAAAAGACCTGATTTTCAAGTCAATTTCTAAAATCCATTTTGTTTAATATGAATAGAAAATTTAATAAAAAATTACTTAAAAACAAATTCCAATAAGTATACCTTGATAAGAAATATAATAAATTTCAAAATTTTAAGTAGAATGGAAGAATATAAGATCATGGAAAGGAAAATCCTTTTAAATATTTTAAAATTCCAATATTGAAAATGCACATTATTAAAAGGATAATAAAAAATTTATTTTGAAATGAATAAAATAGAATAAAAGGATCATTAAAATATAAAAAATGGATTTTACACTAGGGAAATAATAACATTATCATGAAGTGAAAACATGGATATGGAAGAAAAAATCTATTAAAAGAAATGGGAATTGATTTTAACAAAAATGTATTTTAATAAAATAATAGAATCATCAAGGAGGAATAATTCAGTGTAAAATATAATTTCCTAAAAAATTAAGCTTTAAATACAACATAAAATCATTATAGTTTAGAATATATCAATTTTGAAAGATAATAGCCAAATAGGAGTGATTTTGACCCAAGGAAAATATTTGAGTCATGAATATCCCTTACATTTATTATATCTTAGGAAAAACATGATCTAACCTCCAAAAAAACATAACTATCTTAATATAATATTCCAAAACCATATTAATACTTAACACAATTTATAATTTTCATTTATAAACATTATCTTCATGTATATTAATTAGTTTTTTTGGTTTTCCTACACGAGGTGTTTATAATTTTGACCATTTGTACTAGTTTCACAGAAGTGGTGTTGGTTTTAATTATAATTCCAAAGTTCATCATTATAAGTTAATAAATTTTACTATAATGGATTAATTATAATGATTTATAAATTTTAAATTTCCCCTGATGATTGTTTCACCCTTTATCCTTGAAGGTGAAATCAATAAAAAGAAAACTTCAGTGATTTTCTTAACCAACGAAATGTGTTTTATTAATTACTGAGTTAAACATTAATGTATCCTTAAAAGAAACAAAAAAACATTATTTAAATATTTATATCATATAGTTTCATTAATTATATTTTTTGAGTCATGCATGATATAATTTCATAGCATTGTTCAAGCAGGTGGTCAAACTGACCCAACATGAACATAACATGATTAATGGATGATTATGAGGTTATTTAGTTAATATATCATTACACCAATATTCTAATTATATAATTTAGTGTTTTTTATTTAGATATATCAGAATTATAAAGTAATTTTAAGAATAATTAATGGATATGAAAATATTACATAATTTGAATTATTGATTTTCCTCTTAGGATGCAAGTTTTAAATGATTGAATTGATTATAATCATTTGTTGATCAGATAATTAATAATATTTAACCTTTGTAATAACATAAAATTTATGATATCATAAACATCATAATAAAACTTTAAACTCATTATCATGACCATTTATGTAAGGTGTTGATAAAAATAAAATAAAAAAATCAAACGTTCCATGGAGGCAGTAGTCTACATGTACGCATGGTTGGTGATTTCATTTTTTCCAAACAAATAGAGAAATTTATAATATGTTATATCATTTAATAATATAAAATATATTATAAATATCATAATTATTTATTTAATTCAACATTAGTACCATCTAGGTAAAGTGGTCAAGTAAAAAAACATGATGTTTTGTGGAGGCGGCAGTCTGCACACACATGAATATTGTTTTTTGTTTTATTAGGGAAAAGGTAAGGATGGTTAATGAGTGTAACATAATTATAATTATATATCATTATAATATTGATACTTTTGTTATCAAGTTAAAAATTTAATTTAATTTTAGGAAGAATAATTTCACATAAATAAATAGAATTGAGAAAGATTGGTTAGGAACTTATACCTCGCTTCTTGGATTATCTCATTTGAAAGGAGGGTTAAGCCCATGAGGGGTTGTATTTTGGGAATACCAGAACCTCTTTTAGATGAATATGATTTTTTATAAGAGTTTTTGGAAGATTTGTTTCTGAATTTAGGGGGTTTTAGTTTGAGTATAAGTGAGTAGAGGATAGTCCCTTTTATAAGAGAAAGGGGATGACATTTTTGTAAACACCCATAACTTTTCAATAATGGGAATTCACTCTCAAGAAAAGTGACTCCAATATTTTGAGAAATAATGGTGTGGGTAACATGTAAGGTATATATAGCCTCATCCATGTTTTTTACACATTTTTTAAACATGTTTCAAAATCTTTACCCCGTGAATTATTACTTTTTTCATTTAAGATTTTACCACGGTAGTGAGTTTTTACCTAAGGTAACTTAATATTTATGCATAAAACTAAAGTGGGACTTCTTATATAATTCATACCTAATAAAAATTAATTTTAAATCCATTTTTATTAGTTCAATTTATAAGAGTTTCAAAAATTAATTTTAATATATTAAAATTATAATGTATTAACATAGTTTTTTAGAAAAATACAAATTGATTTCTAAAATATCATTAAATGGTTTGTAAAATATAAACAATATTTTAAAATATATAATTTTAATTATAAAATATACTTTTTGAAAAAAATCATAAATTTCTAATTTAAACTTATATGCTAATAATGGCATAAAAATTCATGGTGGTAATAAAAATGGTATAGTGCATTCTTCACCTAAAGATCAAGTCTATATAAAAATATAAAAAAATCCTAAGGTAAGATTATTATTATAAGTGCAAAAATTATTTTTATTTTATTGAATAAAAATTATAAAAATTATAAATTTATCTTTTAAATGAAAATACAAAATTTGATGAAAAACTAACTTATTGATAAAAATGTTTTAAACATTATGTGTTATTAATATTATTTCATATCAATTTATACTCTAAGGAATGTTAATATATTATTTTATATACATAAATATTATATATTATCATTTAATATTATCTGATTTAATTATTTAGATAAAATATACAACACTTTTAAAATATATAGGAGAAAGAGTAATTCATTTTAATATTAAATCTAATTTATTATTTATCCTATAAATTTAATAATTTTTGGATGATTAATATAATTTTATTTATTAGAGGTATTTATTATTCTTATAGCTTTCTTAATAATATTCATTTAATGTATCTCATCTCATTTTAGTTTGATGTTGTCTTTGAAACAAGCTATCCAAGATAAAATTAATTTAGAAAAAAAAATATTCCAAAATCATGGGTAGTTACATGTGTGATGATGGAATGTTTATAAAATTTGAATATAATAAATGTATTGTTTTAAAAAAATTCTATATTATTTTATTCTAATAAAAAATATAATATATATTCTATTTATTTTAATAATCTGACAAATCATAATGTAAAGTTTCTTAATTCTAAAAAAATGACATATTATGTCATAGGAGGCTTGGACATGTGAATTTTGGTTATTGCATAAACTTTCAAAGCATGGTCAAGTTATAAAACTTCCAAAATTGAAAGTAAGTGAGAATCGTGATGATGATTATTTTTTGAAAGGAAAACATCATATAAAAAGATTCAGAACTATTAGGAAAGTTAAAATAGTAAGGCCTATATAACTTATTCAACTTTATTAGTTTGGACCAATTTCAACTGCTAGTTTAGGAGTTGAGAAATATTTTTTTTAATTATTTTTTATTTTAGTATATTTAAATGGACTTATTTTATGTCTCATAAACATGAAACTTTATCTAAGTTTACTTATTTTTATAAATTATTTTAAAATATAAAATGATTCATAATTATTTTTATTATAAGTGATATAGTAGGATAATTTCTTAATCTGGAATTTGAGAATTTTGTGGAAAAATGATTATTTTCATAGTTTTTCTACTCCTAAATCACTAAATAAAAATGTTATTATTGAAATAAATAATAAAATTATTCAATAAATTATTATAAATATATTAAAAAAATTTAATATACCTAAATATTTTTCAGCTCAATATGTAAATACAGCTTGTTATGTATCTAATAGAATTATTATTAATTCTATTTTAAAGAAAAAATATTATGAATTATATAAAGGAAAGAGACCTAAGGTTGGATAATTTTAAATTTTTCGGTTGTAGAGAATTTTTTTTAAATAATAAATATAATTTAAGAAGAATTTTACACTAAATAAAATGAAAGAATTTCCTGGGCTATTTTAAGGTTAGTAATGGTTATAGAGTATATAATAAAAAATACCAGGATTATAGATTAATTTTTCCATGTTAAATATAATGAGAATAATTTGAAATATAATTCATACATATATAAGATTGAATAATAATTTAGAGACTTTATTTTGGTTGAATATTAACCTCAATATTATAATGTATCGGTCAAGGGGTAGAAAATCCCTTATAAATTTAACATAGAAATTGTAAAACCCATATGTGTCACCCTGTAGAAAAAGAAATTGGTAATGTTAATTCTAGAATTCAAAAAAAAAATTCTGTTAATAATTTTTTATAATTCTTCTTTTATTTCTAAATTTTTATTTAATAATGTTTTATATACTTTAAAATATTCTAATTGGATTTTTGATATATAATAGGAACTTAATCTGTTTATTAGGAATAACTTTTGGACTTTAGTTTAACCCCAAAAATATAAAAAAATTATTGGAACTAAATGTATTTTTAGGAATAAATTATATGAATCTATAAAAATAGTAAAGTATAAATCTAGATTGGTTTCTCAAGTTTTTTTTAGGAAGAAGAAATTTATTTTGATGAATATTTTTTACCTATTGCTAGAAATGATTCAATTAGGATTTTATTAGCTTTTGTGGCTTTTCAAAGATTTAAACTATTTCAAATAGATGTTAAAAGTTATTTTTTAAATGGTTTAATTTCTGAATAATTTTATGTTAATAAAACACTAAGTTTTGAATATAAAAAACTCTCTAAACATTTTTTTAAAATTACAAAATCTATATATGGAATTAAATAAGTTACAAGAGCTTGATATGAATTGTTATTTTTATTTTTGTTAAAAAATATTATAAGAAAGGTAAAGTAGACCCTAATTTTTTTATTAAGAATTATACTAATGATATTTTAATTATTCAAATATATATTGATGATATTATTTTTGGATCAAATATTAAACTACTTTATAAATAATTTTATGCTTTAATGATGAGTAAAGTTGATATGAGTCTTATGGGAGAATTAAACTTCTCTCTAGGAATTCAAATTTCTCAAATAATCTAAGGTAATTTTCTTAATCAATGTAAATATACTAAGGAATTATTTAAAAGTTTTGATCTTCATTCTTGTAAAATTTTGAGAACCCCTAAGCTAACTTATTGTAAGATAGATTTAGATACTACTATAAAGCCTATAGATATTAAAAATTTTAAAGTAATGATAGGAATTTTCTTTATTTAATATATAGTAAATATGGTATTACGTTTATTGTTTATATTTATGAAATTTTTAAGGTTGTCCCCAATGAAATTCATTTAAAATATCCCTTTTGTGAATGATATCAAAAAAATAAAATCTTGCATCAATATTTTTTGTTCTTCAATGTTGTAAAGTGGTTTTATAAATATAAATAGTATATTTATTATCACAAAATATCAATATTTTATAAAAATAAACATCAAATTCAGATAATGTTTTCCTAATCTATACAGATTGAGCAAAACAGTTAGCAGTAGTTATATACTCATCTTCAGCTATGTATAAAGAAACTAATAATTGTTTCATTGATATTTCTATGAATCTAAACTCATTATTAAAAAGTGAAACATTCATGATGTACTTTTTCTATAAATTTTACATCCAATAAAGTATAAATTAGAATAACTAACTAAATCTAAATAGTTTCTTCTTGAATAAAATAATACAAAATTAGTGGATCCTTTTACATATCTAATAATTATTTTAACATATGTTTTTTAGGAATACATTTCAAATTATAATCAATTGGTTGATATTTTTACCAAACCTTTTGATATAATAAAGTTTGAAAATATTAAATTAAAACTTGTGATTATGGAAGTTTAGTGTAGTTTTGAATTTTTTAGGCTGATAAAAAAAATTAATGGATATATATTTTGAGCTATTTTGGGGCACATTTTTTCTGAATTGGTTATCAATTTAGATGTTTACTTGATTTTAAAGGTGTTAATGTTAGGATAGTTATCTATGTTTATATTCATAACAATTTTTTAAAATTATAGTTTGGAAAATTAATCTATTTTTAATAGATTAAATTGTTTTCTATCATAAATGTTTATTATTACTTCAATAAGGGGTGTATATTTCTTTTTTTATAGTATGAAAGTTTATTTAAACTATTTAGAAAGTTATTTTCTACTTATCTTTGTCTAAATCTTGTTAATATTCTATATTCTTTAGGTATTTTATATTTTGTTAATATTTCATAAAGAGAATTAATATTAGTATCATATTATTTTAACTTTTTTATTTATTTAAAAAAAGGGAAATATTTCTTTAATTTTTTTTTAATGATGTTTTTTGTTTTAAAATTATCAAAAGGAAGGGTGTTGTTATAGAAAGGTATATTTTTAGAACTAAGTTTTTTTGTGTGGATTAGTTCTATTTGCTTTCTTTATGTTTTAAAATTAAAAAACCCTCTTTATTCCCTCTAATGTGTGTTAAAAATAAATAATGGGATTTTATACTTATTTTTTATTCTTAGTATTATTATTCTTATAATTATGGTTTTTTATATTATATATTTATAATTTCATTATTTTTACATGTTCTATAGGTTTTTAAAGTTTCAGTGTTTTTTATAAATTAAATGACTCATATAAATTTCAAAATAATTCATATAAAAACATAGAAATGACTCATATGCAAGCATAAAAATGACTCATACAATGTTTGAAAATTTTCTAAGTATGGAATGAATCATATAAAAAAACATAGGATGAATCGTATGAATAATTAATTCACTCATACACAAATAAAATTTAATACTTACATGGATGTAAGAATGAAAATTATTAAAATTGAAAATGAAAAAAAAATGTAAAAAACACAATTATGTAGATTTCAAAATGATACATATGAAAAATGAAAAATGATTGATATACAAATTTAAAATCATCCTTACAAAGTTGAGTTTTCTTGATATTTTTATAAATATAGAATTATGTTTACGTTTATTTTAAAATCATTTATATATTGATTTTGAGATTATTTTATAAAGTATAAATTATTTATTTTAAACTCAGAAATTATTTTTATGATATGCGAAGAATTATTTTGATGTGTTTTATTGGTTTTTATAATTTAAAACACCATGCACATGAGCCTTAGCCTAGTTAGTGAGGTATACTTAAGTTCATCCATGAGACCCAGGTTCATAACCAAGTAGAGGCATATTTTCAGGGGGTACTGTAGAAGTACTATAGCAGGAACTGTATCAGTCTGTAGCAGAACTATACACTGTGTGGTACTATAGAAAAACTGTACATTATATAGGTACTTTACCAGAACTGTACACTGTGGGGTACTGTAGCAGGTACTATTCGGTACTATAGCAATTGGAATAATTCACCTTGGGCCACTGGTTTGGGCTTGAAGTTTTTAAGGCTTTCGGGACACCCAGGCCTTCAAGTCAGTGGGGATTTCGGGCCACCTTTAAGGCCTTCGTTCCACCTCATATACTTTGGTCCACATGCAGTTTCCCCAGACAGACTCTACAAAAAAAGAGCATCCCCATAAGAGGATTCTGATCTGGTGCACTCACCAGAGCAGATCCAAATGGATTTGTCAGAATGAGAGGGTATGGCTATGCTATAAGGACTAGCCTGTGCATGCACGGGAAGCCTAGTCAGATGTCCATGAGAAGGTGGATAGATATTATCATGATATAGATGCTGGGGAGGGGCAGTTCCTTGTAGATAGTCCAGTTGAATTCCCTAAGACCTTTGGGTCATGTAATCTCCTAAGCCTACGGGAAATGTAATCTTAGAGCCTACGGGCCTTGTAAGGGTTCCCACTTATCCCTTGAAAGGGGGGTTATCAAAAATAAATAAAAATGAAGGCCTTTGGGCCATTCGGATAATTTAACTCACCATGTACATTTAAGTGTTTTGTTTTTCTCATGATGGTTACTGTTATTTTAGAAAAATAATTGGAACAAACTATTAGATGTTTTTATATAAATTAAAATAAAATGAACATGATAAATAAGATATATACATAATAACTGGTGATGATAAATAAGAAATTATTGAATGAATGCTACTATGACTTCGGTTACACTATTGCAATCATTTTCAAGGATATAAAATGTGTGATCGCATTGTTTAAGTGATCAAAGCTACATAAATGTTTAGATTTTTTTATTTTTTTATTTTGGGAGTGTATCATTGTATCTTTTTTTTATTTATTATTTTTCATTTTGGTTTGTGATTTCCCTTCTAAAAAGAAATTTTGTAATGTTTATACCACCATTCCAAAAGTTTCATGTATTGGTTATACCTCCAATATAAATGGTAAGTGTATATGGGTTGTGACTCACATTAAAATTTAGTTTTTTTTATTAACTTATCCATAGAAAGTCAATATGGGTTTGGTTGTGCCTTCATCTGCAAAAAAGTAGAGTTTGTATTTGTTCTATCTCTCCATTTCATGAAATATTTTCATGGACATCAATTTTAAATTGTGTGTAGATCTAATATTAAATTCTATTAAAGAATTTAATTAAACTTTTTACCTCCCCCTCCCATATACCTTCTTTATATCTCTCACTTGGATTACAATTTATGACATATGTTGAAAATGTTTTGATACTTCATGAAAAAATGATGATTAAGTTGAAAGAACAAATTTGGAATATAGGCTAAAGAATTATTTAGATGCACGTCTTGAGTATAACATACAGAAAAAAGGATAAGAGGAAACTACTCAAATAAATTGATAATATAGTTGATAGGAAATAGGTTTATTCCAAAATTTAATAATTTTATATTAATTAGATTAAGTAATTTAAACTAAATCTGGATGAGCAGGAAAAGATAGTGACAGATCTTGAAGAAAAATTATCTATAAAATAAAAATATTTTTCTAAGACATAATAAATATGTATTGAAGATAAAAATGTGTTTAAAAATATTATATAATACTTCAAAATTTTATTTGGGGTTAAATATGAATCTTCTTAAGTTGGTGAGAAAAAGGGTTCCAACAGACATGTGAAATATTTTTATAATCAATCTCAACATAAATATGTTATTTCTAATAGTATAGGTTACAAAATCAATTTTTAACCAATTTAGAACAAGAATAAAAATTAGAAACACTATTCAATATCAAATTAACAGATAAATATTAAAATAAGATCACTTTCTCCAAGGAATATTCGGGATCAAGTTACAACAGGATAGCAATAACAGTTTTCTAGGAAGACTTACAATCAATATGGAAGACCAACATTTCAATGTGTCTTCTGGGGAAGTGGGGTGTTTGGAAATAAATCATAATATTATTATTTTAATATAACTTTACTAAAGAATAGGCATGAATATATGGGGATATATACTGAGCATATGAGGGAATATAATCAAATAAAACAATTTGTAACTGTGAATTTATCAAATCATCCTACCAAAAATAGATTTGGATGTTTAAAATAAATTTGTGGAAGATTTTAATAATAGGTTCATGTGGTTGAGGAGTATATGAATATCCTACTAGGTTAAGTTCCCTATATTTTTAAATGTAAGGATGTTTAGAAGGAAAAAAGGAGGAAATCCACATTATTCTAAGACATATAAGAAATAATGTGTAAAACCAAAGAAGATAAGAATATAAATAAAGAGTGCCTAATAATTTTTACATCCCAATTGTAAATGGATAATAATATAGATAAAGAAAAAATAAGTGCTAATTTTAAAGGAAATAATGTGTTTTTTCATGAAGAGATTTAATTTCATGAGAGATTGTCTAAAAGTGATCACTTAAATATTCAATAAAATATGCATAGAATATGTGAGAAGTTTAGGCAAGGTATGAAATATTGTATGAAATTATTACTAGATAAAAAGGAATTAATGTAAAATATAATGAAATCACATGGTAAATAGACAACTCTATACAAGGAAACAGTACAGGGTAAGAAAGTGATCATGTAACTTATAAAAGATGGTGATATGAAAAGAATTATAAATAAATCTTCCCACATTAAGATTAGAATAAATGATAGATATTGGTTGAGAGAAAACTCTCAGACTTTCTATTTCAATTAATAAACTAAGATTTCTCTCTTAATTCCCTCTTTTCAATTATACTAACATGAAGGCAATTGAAAGAGATAACTAAAAGTGATAGTTGGATGAGTTTTTTATTGGTTATATAGTAAGAAAATATATCTATCATAGAGTATTCTAACTAACATGATAAATAGTAAATGAGTTCATCCCCTAAGTGGGGAACTTAAATAATGAGAAATTTTTTAAAGAAAAGTTTTTTTGGATGAATTTGGAATCTATACATCCCACAAGAAAGGTTGAGGTTAAGGTAAAAAAACACTCTCTAATCCTTATATTGAATTATTTTAAGTATATTATCATAGGGTAGTATATTTTGAGTTAAAAAGGTGGATTTATATGTCTTACACTTGAATATTTATGATGTATTTGTTGAAGATGGGTAAAAAATAATATTTCCTGTTAAATATGGTTATACAACCCCTGGAGTGGGAAAACTAGAGTGGTATCACATGTTGAAAATATTAATGGATATCCTTGATGTCTTTATTGAATATATACTTCTCTATACATCAGATTAGAACAAATATAAAGGAGAAAATGAATTTTTTTAGAATCATTAAATAATCCTAAAGATGATATGAGAAGCCCTACCTTTATATTTCCTTTGTATTTTTTGTCAATAAGTGGGAGAATAAGAGCACACACATATTGACTTAATTATTTTATGGTATTTCCAATAAATATAAAAGGGTATATTGAAGTGAGAAAGTATGGATTGTATATTTTATCAATAAGTGAGGTTATTTTTATATAGATAATTTTTCAATATATATTAGAAGAAGAATAAGTTGAGCTAGGGAAAAAAATGATGATAAGATCAATGAAAAGTACTGTATCTATTTTAGAATATCTGGATGGAAAAATTCTTCATAGAAACACTTAATATCTAATAATTTTTTTATATGATCTTTCATGGAAATTAAATACAAGTATTGAAAGATGATGGTAGAATGGTCTATAACATGTTACAAGTGAAACTAGAATTGAGAAGTTAATTGAGTTCACTTAAAGAGTTTGAGAATGGATTATAAGGGTTTTGGCTATTGGAGTTTGGTTATATAATTTTAGGTATCTTTAAATCCTCTTAAGAATGGAATTCATAAGACATTTTAGTGTTTTTATAAGATACTTGAGTTTCATATGATACTTGGGTTGTTTTTGTAAGGTCTTAGTCACTAAATACGATATTGGTATCTCATAAGATATTTTATAGGTAAAAGATAAATATTAAAAGGGAAGTATTATATACGGCATTTAAGATATTATTATCTCATAAGATCTTGAGACCATGTAAAATATATAAGTCGTATAAGATATTAAACATGCATATAATATTCAGATTGTACAAGATATTGGAAAATCGTAATATATTTTGTGCATAAGATATTTTGGATAGTTTTATAGGATATTTAGGATTCATAATATACCCAATCAAGGTAACACATGGTTTTCATAAGATACTAAAATTTATT
Source organism: Viscum album (assembly GCA_963277665.1). Classification (NCBI taxonomy): domain Eukaryota; kingdom Viridiplantae; phylum Streptophyta; class Magnoliopsida; order Santalales; family Viscaceae; genus Viscum; species Viscum album. The sequence continues at coordinate 1,461,109,617 of OY728164.1, forward strand.
AATATATATTCATTTTGTAAGATGTCATACTTTGGGAAAAATTGAGAACTATGATTTTTTAAATGAGGTTTTTTGGAAACTAATTAAAATAATTTTAGGCTTATTATTTATGGTATTAAATATCTTGTGATTCATTATTTTTCATGTAGATAATTAAGCATCAAACCATAGGTTATATAGTGAAAAAAACTTAAGAGAGTTTCATACTATATGAGAGAAGTTCCATGTCACAACTACATGGATCCATGCACATGTGGATATGGAATTAAAATTGAATTAAAGTTATGGATTTAATATATATTAAAAGGATGAAAATTTCTTAATCCCTAGGATTATTTGAACGGTATTTTTATTGAGTTTAAATGAGATGATAAAATCAGTAATTCTATTAACTGGTTGAAAACAAAAAAAGATTTCACTACCAAGAATTATATAGGATTTCCATATTTCAAATATTAAAATAATATTAAATTAATATTATATGAATATAAAGTACATTTAAAATAATAATAATGTATTAGGAACTTAGAATCTAATAAAAAACTATATAAAAGAGAGAAGTTAGTGATTGAAGCTAAGAGCTTTTTAGAAGCAATGATAATTGGGTGATCGGGTGTTTAAGAAACTAAGGAAGAATCAAATTATCAAGGATATAAATAAGACTAAGCAAGACCATAAGACCTAATCATTATCATCAGATACTAAAGAACTTGAATAATTTTTAATGTTTTAAACTATTGATCCAGGATCCTTGAGTAGAAAAACCTATTTCAATTAGTGTTGAATCAAATAGTAGAAAAAGGAAATCTATCTTGTTATAGTACAAACATTTTTTAGTGGATAGTAGGATGTTTTAGTTTTCTAATGGGACTATATAATATGTGTATAGTGGGACTCTATTCTGATGTCATTGGGAAGATTCTCGGTGTAACCACTTGGGTTTATATTAAATAATATTTGATTAGGGTTTCTATCTAATAAAGGAAATGAGTAGAATTTCAAGGATAAACCTTGTAAAAATTATTTTTCTATGTATTCCTTGGTACTATTTCATACAAGGTGATAGGTATTTATATTTATTGGATCAAGAACTTAAATGACTATAGAATTTTGAATTAATAATAATAATTCATAAAATAGGTCACTAATTCACCCCTACCCCACTCAATGGAATATATATTAAACTAGGGATATTCACATTGGATTCACTGATACTTGTTCTGAAAAAAAGAAATAGGTTTGGTTACTTAAAGTGTTAACAACAACCTATATAGTATTTTTCCCATATAGATTCTTGGTGGTATTATACTTAACTAAACTATATTAATATTGTTTTATTTGGTATGAATCATCATAGTACGATGTATTTATATGAACATGAATGTGATCCTTGTCCTAGAGGTGGTAGTATGGTATACATATTCTCAATGAGTATTATTTCCCTAGAGTGGGAATTTGACTCGATCATGTGATACCAGATATATATAAGAACCATATATTTGATGTGTTGGAAGAGGTTTCCTTGGGACATGGGATACCCTTGTGAAGGTAGCGTAAAATCATGTAAGTTTCCTTGGGATTTTGTGATCTAAATCACTTGGAGTGTTTTTGGTATTAAGGTTTTATTTTAGGTTCAATAATGGTTAGATTAACTCTATGTTTACTTAAGGTGTGGGTCATAATGGGTTAGTAAACCATGATCCCAAATGGTTGTATCTAGAATTGATATTATGTGGGTAGACTCTAGTGGTTTTGGAATATCACTCAGGTGGTAGGTGGTCGTGTGGTTGGCCTTAGCAAGAGTGATACTTCTTAGTCTTGTTGGAAATAAAACATCGATAATTAATTTTGATCAAAGGATATTGAAATTTAGTGGGGAATTACTAGTTATTTAGGTGTATGATCCTAGTATTGATGGTTTTCAACTCATGGGAGTGTGATTGGGGTTGTTTGATTGGGTGATATGAAAGTTTATACCCATTGGGATTATATGGGAATGAGTTGGATAATGTGTAACAACCTGTGATGAGGTTATTTTAGTGGTTAGCTTGATATAAAAAGAGGAGAGTGTGTGTTATCATGTATTTTTGAGTTAAATTATCTATGTGTGAGGGTAAGTTCATGTGATTTTATACACAATTCTCGTTTGGTTCATGGGTTGGTGAGATGTCCATGTGTATTATTTTCAGAATTGTTTGAGTTCAAGGAGAATGTAGAGGGTGCATTAATGGTTTTTTCCCTAGTTCCTAGCTAATCAAAGTAGAGTTATGGGATCTTAGTGGATATCAATACCTGATCATGCTTGGGGTATATCTAGGGATGAGGTGCGACCTTTTGGTTAGTTGAGAGAAGAGAACTGAATTGATCGGTAAGGCATTTACGAGAATGGTGTTCTGAGGTTTTGGTTGAAAGTGTAAGGTGTCACTATTTGGTGATAAGATACATAATAAATGGATCATAGTGTGTTGGAATGGTTTATATGCTCTTAAACCATGATTATATTTCTTAGCGATGGGAATAGTGTGGGTTAAGAAGAGTGAAAATGTATGATTTTGGAACTTATCAGGAATTACATTAGAGGATAAGTGTAAAGGAAACCATATAGTGGGGATTGCACCATTAGAATTTGGATGGTCTGAACCTTGTTGTGAATGGAATTTGAAAGATATCAAGGATGATGTTCCCGGTAAGTTGATAATTGGTGGTGATTGATGTTTTATGATTGTGCTTAGGTATGAGAAGGATGGATTCATCTAGCCATTACATTAGGTAATGGACATGATTTAGTCCTTAGATAGTCGAAATAACACTAGGATATCAGTGAGAATATAGATCCAAATTCATCTAGTTCCTTGGTAGGTACCATATTTTTTGTTTTGGATGTATTATGAGATGGATTCTTTGTTTTGACATAAAACTTGAGATGAAATATTATGTGATTTGAGATTGATTTGGATCATAGGTGAACTGATGTTCATATAGAGATTATGACAACTAGTGTGGGTGTCTAAGAACTAAAACAATGAATAAAAATATGTATTTGATTCTAAATTTTTTATGGGAATTTAGGATATCTCATTATGCCTCCAGGGATTTAAGCATTGTGATCAGGAGATGTGATAGCATGTTAGTGGGTGAAATCAATTGTTTTTAGGAAAGGTTGACCAAGGTAGTACCAACTAGTGTTTTTTAATAAAATTTGGTGTAGGGATGTTAAAAATTAACCGATCATATCAATATACCATTGGGAGTTCATATTTGGTAGGTGATTCTTATAGGGGGGACTATGAATTAGAATCAGCATTTATGAGTGGATTATTATGGTAAGAAGAACCATAATCTAGAGAATAAATAATTTTATAAAACATGGTTTTCTTGAGATATATGGGTGTGGTTGAGGATTTTCTAAGTATTGGGGACGGTAACGAGCATGCATCATGAATTTTGGTAAATTATGAACCTTGTTGTTTTGGATTTGTAGAGAAGAATCTCATTTGGAATTATAGGGTAGAAAATGGTGGGTTATTAGTGAATTGATGACCAAGGTGTTTTGGTATTGATGGATAAAGGATCATTGATACTTATCAGGGATGATAAGTGTTATGGCATGAAGTTTATAATTACCCACATTATTACAGGTTTTGAAATTCATAAGGAATTTAAATTTTTAGTCTTAGAGTAGGAGACATTTTGAGAATCGGGATTCAGATTATGATTTGAAGACTTGGAATATCTCTAGGAGTTGTTTATGGACATGTTTAGAGTCCTAAAATATGTGTTGGGTCCTCAGGTGAATGTTGGATCAGGGTCAAGGTAACCCATTTGATGGTTTTAGATGTTGATGGTCCATCATGTTGTGATAGGTGTAATTAGTGGCATAGAATGAGGATGGATATAGGGGTTATGTCATGACCATTTAGTGTTATGGAATGGAATGATTTTTAATGGGTATTTAGTTGAGGTAAAAATCTTATTCATAGAGATCATGCTAGGTTGTGAGGCATCATTCAGTGAAGGTGGATATTAAGTATGGGATTTTAAAAAACTAACATTTTGTATTTTTGAAATTTCATATAATAAATTTGGTCACATCATATCCCATAGGTTACACCATATTGGATTTATGTGAGATAGGTGTTGTGGTGTGTATCATGAAGGTTTCACTATGAGAGGAGAGGACACACATGAGAGTCATGGGCCTCACCTGGGAAATTGGTGTCATGATACGACCCAAAGGTTTCATGTTAATATGGTTCTTAGACAAGGTTCAATCCCACTACATAGGGGAAAACACATCACAACCCATAAGTTTCTCACCATGATGGATATATTTATGGGTGTCATACACCCTTTTGGGGGTAGTTATTCCCCAACCCAAGAGGTTTATGCCACAGCCTAGCCTCTTCCCAATTTTTTTAATATGGGATGACCCATATTTTTATGGTTAGTCTCCTTTAGTTTTTAGGTCAATAATAGAATCAAGATAGTTTCATTTTGGTCGGATCTACCCCTTACTTCCTCCCATTAAATCCCCTTTGGAGAGAGGAGGTTTTTAGGATATTATGTACTGATTCTTAGTGGGTTCTTCCCTATATCCATTTTTTATTTTTATTTCCCTTAATTGCCTATTAATTTGGGATAATTTAGGGTAGGTCTTTAATACTGAATCCACCAGATATTGGGGGAATCAACCTAAGGTGATGGGTATTTTTTATGTGATGTATATAGGATGTCCAAAAGTGGAGAACATATTCCATATTTCACTATTTTGGTTGAGGTGTGTTTCCCTATAAATTTATTTAGGTTTATTTAGGTTTAATTGGTCATGGATTATTTTATTTAAATTGGGGATTTTGTGTGTATTAGGTCTAGGTGTGTTTTATGAATATACTACCCTTGTTACTCATGGTTTTGGAATTGTTATATCACATGGAGTGTTTTTAAGAAATCATGACTTCAAGTTTAAATTTAATAAATAATTATAAGTGGTTATAAATAATTATTTGGATATTATGGATTTAGATAGGATCTATGGTGATGGTGAAATATTGGATAAGGCATGTACATGCTTAGAATAGATTTTAACATTGTTTATAAGGTAGGTGGTCCCTATAAATCTCCCTATCATTTATTAATTTTTTATGTACATGTGATATATGGTCACTCCACATATTTGAGATTGAATTTAAATTTAAAAATAACTATTCCATTGAACTCCCATGAGAATAAAATAAGTTTATTGGGGAATTATGGACCTTGAACACGAAATTGATGCCTTGATCACCAAACATTAAGGTATTGAACATAAATGTGTGTGATGTAACACAGGGACCATAGAGGGTTATGAATTCAATAAATAGAATGTATTGAACCTTGGGATATATTCCTTTGGTCCTTACCTAGTAGGTGAGGGTGATAAAATTGAAATGGTTAGACTAGGGATAGTTTGGGAGGAAACATGAGATATCGTAGAGCCTTCTATCTATGTGAGGATGTGTATGTATCTGAGTGGAGATAGCTCATATCCCTTAGGCTAGTTGATAAGATAGTGGGGTGATTGTTCCTTCCTCATCGGTATGTGATTACTCTGGTGGGTATACCCTGGATAAAAATTATGGAAAAGTTGGATGTGAATATACTATCCTAGATTTATTTGGGATGTGATATGGGTGTTATTACATCACTCTAGTGTGATGATGGTATGGTATTTCCTATGATGTTGATTAGTCCATGGTGTGATTATGGTTATGTATAGGGATGCAGTTTCCATTGAGATATGGGCTTTAACTTGAAGGTTTGGAATGATATAGAGGAACCCATCTATGGTATTTGTACTAAGATGTGACCAAGAGGGGCATTGTGAGTTCCTTAGTCTCATGTTGATCCTAGAGAGGGTTAGTATATAGTGGCTAGTATGGTTGTATCCTAGTGTGAATGTGGGGATGAGAAGATCATGTTCACTCAAGAGGCCAACCTAGTAAGTGTAAGTGGGGTTTGGTAGAGTATGAAACCCCTCAATTACAATGTATTTTATATGTGGTTTCAGGGAGAGTGTTTTCCTTGGTTGTATGTGACATGTGATCCCAAGGAGGGGAACCTTTCCCCCTCATATATATGGGATATTTTCGGGTGGGACATTTTTCCTATGATTTTTTATTCAAATATGATTTTGGGGAGGGTTTTTTCTTACCTCAATGTGAAAAAATGTGATTTTTGGTTGGGCCACTCCCCCCTTGATTGTTTTTATATGATATGATTATGGGGTGGGACTATTTTCACCCCAATGAGACACAATATTATAGGGTGGGATTCTTTTCTCCTAAATTTGATTTGAGACTCTAGGGAGAGCCACTTTTCCCCCTGATGTGATATAAGATTTCAGGGTGAATCGCTTTTCACACTGATGAAATATGAGATTTTAGAGCAGGATATTTTCTCCTCGATGTGTTATGATATTTTAGGGTGAGATGCTCCCCCTGATGTAATATGGTATGATTCTTTGGAATCACTTATCCCCCATGTGGATAAATATATATTGTATTACTGATTCCATAGTACTATTTTTCCCCCTGATGGGTATCCATCATTCTTAGAGACATCCGAAGCTAGATAAAGAAGGTATAGTCTACCTTGGGTGACACCTTGAAATTAAAGGATCGACAGTGATTATTTTATTATGCTTCCACTTTTTATCTTATTATTTTGACCATATCACATCATACATTCAATTATTTACTGGTTATGGTAGTGACACTATTGGCGGTGTACTAATAATCTAGAGTCACAGTCTTCTCAGGAAGACCCGGTACTTTAGTACCAAAGTAGACCTCATCATCACAGAAATAGGTATAGAATAGTCCTAGTATTTCATGGTTAAGATAGACATCTTAGATGGAGTTATGATATGAAAACTTAAGATGGTAATAGATCCTCCTTGTGTTCATTTTTTTATTTATTTTTTATATTTGATCAACCCAGTAAATGATCTGTGGCAAATATGATGTATGATTCTTTATTAAATTATTATAGCATGGATATGTTTACTTGATTTCATATACTCTAATAATTTTTATGTATATTATTTGGTTATTTTTATTATTTTATTACTCTGATATGAGGTTATATTTTTCTCATGGTATCAATTTAGACACTCTTTAATATTTGGTAGCCTATATAATACAGTGTAGGGTTCTTAAGGTGTTTTATCACTTAGGTTGGGACACTATTGAGTTGTCTCAGACCCAGGTCTTTATAGAGAAAATCGACACTCAAATAGATAACTCAAAAGGATGGATGAAACATATATCATTGTTCATACCTAAGATCAGCTAAAACATGAATCAAATAACATACCCAAATTAAAGGTCATCAATAATAATAAGGATCAATATAGATATAAACCCCATAAAATATTCCTTGTAATGATCTTGGGTGCTTGTCAGTGATCTGAGAATTAAAAAATCATCTTCTAAATGATTACGGTTATAGTGGAGATGCACTGGAATGAAAGCTTTCATGATTTTTTGGAATATAAAATTTTTTTTACTGGTATGTCTTAATAGTGAATTGATAGAGGAAAATATGCACATATAGGCATGGCCTTTTTTGAATAGGCAAATATAGAGTATGGTAAATGATGTATGAGACAAATAGCACCACAGGGGATTTGTGCCCAGACTTGTGTGTGGGTTTGAGTCACACTTAAAGAGGACTGATTATATCCACACACAAAAATGTGGGGGAGTAGAGAGAGGCACCTAGAAATAGTATAGGCATAGAAATATGTATCCACATAGAAGTATAAGGATATTCATTCTTAGGGAGGGTTAATTCTTCATTGAATTCACTTGTGCGCTAGATAGATGAGGCGGAATAATAGGAGTGGGAATTTTATTTCTAACAGAAGGGATTAATAGGGGAATAATTGTATCAATAATTGATTTGTAAAGGGGGTAATTTAATCTATATGGGGATGGTTCAGTAGTAGTATGGTAGGGAGAGAGGATCATGATTGTCTCTGAAGGGCTGATAGGGTAGACCGTAAGGAAAAGGGTGGAATGGAAGAGATCAGGGTACATGGCTGGTGTGTATTTTTATGGGAAAGGTTTGACTATAGGAGGTGTTCATATTTTAAAGAGCTATGCAAAAGGGGAAATCAGAATGTTAGGGTGACATCATGGCTGGATGTGGGATTATGGTGGAAACTATGACTGACTGGCTAGGAGGACACTTCCCCCCTTAGGGGAAATCTCTAAGAGTTTATCTCTATAATGAAAGATGTGGGATAAATGGGCCTAGAATTAGGGAACCTTCTCTCATACCATGTTGAAGAAAATACCTAGAAAGTGTGCCTCTCAAATTCTGTTAAAGTATTTATTTATAGGTAAGTAAATAAAATAGATAAGGGGTATATATTTTTAATTAAAAATACATAGGAGAAGGATGGCCCAATCAAACCTAACCAAAATATCTAAATATATAAAGAATATAACACTATTAATTTTGAATGATTCATCATTGTCAAATCTTACCATTGCATCCACCTTATTATTTACATTTTTCAATAAATTAATATTCTCTACCATATGGAATTAATATTCATGATCTAAATTTCTTAATCCTTTATTATTGTAGGAATTCATTTTTAATTTGATTAAATTTTTCTTCTCAATCTTTCTTTTCTCATTCTATAATAGATGTTATACAAAAGGAAATTGAGTGTATTTATTTACATTCCTTTAAGTAAAAAAATTCTCACTCCAACATTGAAAACTTTTTATTCACTTGAATCTAATATTTAGCCATTTAGGATGAATTTTTCTCTATACAGGAGTTATTATTCCAATATAAACTTTTATGTAAATTTTATTATAACAAAACTAGGTTTCATTTCCATATTTAGAAAAATTGAAACAATGTCATGAGAATATTTACCTTCTTGAAAAAAATATTTTTGGTAAAAAATGTATAGAGAATTTTTAATTAATTTAAGTGAGAGACCTAAGAAACATGTGCAACAATATAAGAGGGGTTGAATTGGTGTCAAATAATGTTTACTAATCCATTTTCACTCAAACATATAAACTTGTTAAGATAATTGGATAAATAAATTACATGCATGGGAATATATCATCCTTGACCCACTGAATGTATCCTAATATTGATATAAGAGTCTATCTATTTACAAAGAATATTTTAATTTAATGAAAAATATCACCTTTTTACTTCAAGATTTTTAAGAATCAATGTAAATATCTTCTTCATGTGATGAGAAATCGATAGCAACAAACAAGTACTTCAATTTTCCTTGGTGAATAATTCTCTCAAATATTCTAAGTTCACAAGACTTTAAGTTTTCAATATTATAATTTTCTATCTCTCATAAGTCCATTACACATATGAAATAGTTATTCCACATATTTATCTCTACATTATTCCATCCTCAAATTATTGATTTATTATAGAAGATATAGTTCATATTTTTAATTAATTGAATACCCATCAAAATCATATCTTTAAATACTACATTGACTCATCTTCAATATCTTCAAAAAAAATCAGGTTTAAATTAATTATAAATACTCCAAAATAAAAAAAAACTCAATTTTAACCTAAAAATATAGAAATAGAATATCCATATTCAATCCTTAATAAATCTCAGTCTAATATCATTTTATCTCACCAAAAATCAACAAAATTTTATTCAAAATTAACTCTAAAGAAATTGTTGTGTATTTGACTGAAGGATAAAATAATAAATATTAATTTGAATACATATTATCATAGAAAAATAATCTTAAAAAAATCCTCTTGATCAATGATAATAAATTTCACGTCAACACCTTCAAGTGTTGTCTTTAAATTTTCAAGTAATAATAAATAATGAAAAAAACATTATATCATCATTTTAAATAATCAATATCATTAGTATTGGTTTCACATAATTTTGGGAAAGTAAAAATTAATAAACACTTTTTTGAACTACATGGTCAACTTTTCTTATTCATGGTCACCTTATATATTTTATATGGTTGACTTTTCCCAATGTCTTTTCCAAGTTTCATTCATGGTTAGTTCATTTATTTTATATAATCATATTTGGGTCCTTCATAATAACTTAATTTCTTCTATAAATTTGACTTTGAATTGTTTATTGATCACACTATTTGATTTGTATGATCAAATTTAAACTCTTTACGGTCACTCCATTTATTCTACATAGTCAACAGTGACTCATGCCTTTTTCAAATCTTCACTATATTTAAAAAAAATTGAAACCTTTAGAAACCTCTAGAATGGTTCTATATCACTTCTAAGCCGTAAAAAAATTTCAATAACATATTTCCAACATTAATAAACTCATCACTTTAAGAATTGACATTTAAAAATATATTTTCATCTTTTTTATATATTCCTCAAATATAAACACTTTCTTTCGAATAAAAATAATCTCATCTACATCAACAATGACAATAATAGTTTTGTGTTCACAGCTCTCACATAGATATTTTTTATTATTTTAATTTAATGAAATTCATTTTACTTAGGTATTAAATCAAATTATAGTATAAGGATCTTGAGATAAAGATATTTATTCAATATGCATAATTTTGACCCATCATTATCTTGTATAAATCCTTCAAGTTTCTCAATGAATGTATTTTTTAATTCATAGCTTAAATCTCAACATAAATAGAGTATTAAATTTATTTCATGTTATAAAAATTCTTAATCATCATCTTTACACAAAACCTGGGAACTATAGACCTCATGTACATTCCACTGAACTCATTCTTACATGACCTTAAAAAAATTCCCTCCACCATTATATAGCAACAATCCACACTTACACTTTATCACATCCACATAATTCTCACTTACGTATTTCCATACACATATCTATTCAAGGAATACTTTTTTGTTGTCCTAATGAAATAAGTAAAGTAAAACTACAAGAGGGAGTGAATTGTAGTTTTTAAACTAACAATAATTTTTCATCCAATTCAAGTTTAAAATTATTGGAAACACAAATTTCTGATTAACCCATAAATCTGAGTAATAGAATATAAACACATTAGAAATTAACTTTTTTGTAATTTCAACAACTTATGGAAAAAATAAATATCATAGAAAAAATAAAATAAAACTAATAAAAGTTTAAAACAAATCATGTAGTAAGTTTTATAATCCTAAAACTATAAAAGGATATTATTACCAAAGTCACACTTTTAATCCAAAGTAAAAGGAGGATCGATAACCTGATCCAAGGTATCCCTATTTTGATCATTAAAATGTCCTAAAACATAAATTCATTAGTATGTATATATGTATCCTTAGCCCTAAAATCCATAAACTTTAACCTATCAGAAGGTATCTCTATCTTCTACACCTAGAATCTCTTGATCACAATTGATTGGAAGAATCCATATTTCATACATCATAAGCTTGTGATCTCAATGATTAGAATAAGATTTTTATTCCCCATAAAATACCTTGATCACTAAATATTATAAATAATGAATACAATTAGAAAATTCTAATATATTTAAAAATAAATCCTTACCAAAATAAATCTTATAAAAACACTCAGAAAGAAAAATTTCATTGACTGGAAGCACACACGACAATAAGAAGTTTCATGACTTCAAAATGATCAACTAAAGATCTTTATTTAAAATTCCTAAGTATGTATGTTCTACTAATACTTTAGGATATAGTCTTATTTATAAAATATATTATAACTAACTCTAATGTTAAAATTTCATATTATTTGGTATCATTAGAAAACGCATCATAAGTTTCTTCATCATCTTCAGATAAACTCTGCATAGCTCCCCAACTTATGATGAATTAAATAAATACTATTATAGTGCTCCAGCATCCAGTGAATATAATCTAGAATGAGATATTATTTCTCTATATTTTCATATATTTCATCTTAAATTAATAATAAATTTTTTTTAACTGGAAGTTTTTGTTTCTGTTATTTCAGTTTTTCATCTTAAATTTTTTTTAAAAATATTGAAAAAAAATTGAACCAAGAGAGAGGATACCTTTAGTTTAATTTATACTTAATAAAAAAATTAAAGAAGAAATATTACCTTGGTCTTGAGATCTTTTTTCATTGATGATGTTGATCATTCATACCCAATTGGTGTATCATCATTGTGTCATGAAGACCCAAAGGAGTGCCCCTCTAGCGGTGATCCACACATGCTCATTAAATCATTAAATAATACTGATGAAATGTTTTTCATAATCATTGATAAATAATCATATTTTATTATTTTATTTGATCACTTTACATTCATTTGGGCTTGAATAAATCTCTATTGTTCTTCTTGGACTTGATAGGAAGAGAGGAGGGAGAAGATATGGGGAGGAATGTTGTTCACAATGATTAACCTCTTAAAAATGACATAGTATTCTATTTATAGACCTTGGGTAAGGTTTTTATTTTTAATTAATTTCCCAAAGTCCCTTAATAATATATTAAACCCATAGAGAACATTATTCCATGTAAAAGAATATTATTATTATTTTTTATCTCACTGCATGGACAAACTCATGCAATGATAAATATTATTTTACATTTTGGTAAATAAATATTTATCATCAGACCCAAAACTTGGGTCATTCATCCTCCTCAATATTTATTAAATTATCAAATAAATATTATTCATTAAATAAATAAATAAATATTCTATTTACAGTCTGAATAATAAATATTAATTTAATATTCACATAATGAAATAAATAATTTATTAATTAATAAATAATTATTTATTATCATGTGAATAATAAGAGATAAATAAATATTATATATATTCATGTAATTAAAAAATTATATTATGAATAAATATTTATTTACTATTTGTGATCAATCAATAAATCCTGAATGAATATTAATTCTCATTCAAGATAATAATATTTATTCTAAATGTTAAATACAAATAATACTTAGCTAAGATCAATGAAAAGACTTTTTTTGTGGCCCTCTAGGCCCCTTACTTAGTGGAATTAGGAAAACTTTCCAAAAGTCCAAGATTATTGTCTAGAAACGATTCCATACACCCATAGAGGAAGAAGATATGTTACAATGACAATAAGCACATATGAATGTTCACTGTGTAATATAATCCCTTTTCATTATATCTCATCAAGTAATTTTTGTACCCATTTCATCAACTTGTATGCTCGATATATATTTCTTTTACTATCTTAAATAAACTCATCTATACACCATGGATATAGAGTTTAATGTGACAGTTCCATTTCAATCAAAGGGATGAGATAAAATTTAATTAAGATAGAAGGTACAGATCTTTCTTTAAATTATTCCTTAATAACATGTCATTCATAACACACCTAACGTACCCAACTTTACCACGATAATATGTTGTCATGGTTTATGTAAATACCTCAAAGTGTGTGATTTAGGACATGAATTAATAATAACATTAAATTCTAAGGATTGTTACACATGCTCACTAATAATAATATCCAATGACACAAAAACATGTGGAATTCCTATTAGAGGGTATGTTCTCATAATTTTCCATATTAGAGATTACCAAGTGTTAACTTCATGAGATAAAGTCGCATCTACTTATGAGTACTCACATTCGATGGTTAACATACTATGTTTCTCATCATAGAATGTTATCCAATAATTATACAATATTTAAAAATATCATCATATCATTTCAAGGTTCTCATCATAGAGGGGAAATACTATAACTTTTTCAATGTGACATATAATATAAAACATTATTACATTAAATTCACATAGAATAATAAACAATGTATAATTTTATATTTTATTAATATTAATTTATCTGAATATAAATGAAATCTAAATTACAGATGTTTGGTTCAAGGACACAAAATCCAATAGACTTTTACTTGAACAAGATCCAAATACTAACAACTTTTAGTCCGCTAGATATCACATTATGATCATGTTTCTACTGAGTTAAGGCTTTAGTTAAAGGTTTCACCATATTTTCTTCAATAGAAAAAATTTTCACTATGGAATCGCCTATATGAGAAAAATCCCTCAAGCGATGATATATATTGATTATGTTATTTTTATACTAATGTGAACTTAGCTCTATTGCAAGATCCACCATTGTATTATTATCATAGTATAGTGTGATGGGATCTTTACTGCTAGGAACCATGAAAAGATATTGAAAAAAAATTCATATCCAAACTGCTTCTTTAACTGCCTCAAAAACTGTAATGTACTCAGACTCTACTGTAATGTACTCAGACTCTGTAAATAAGTATTCCAACTATTATTTTAGATCTTATTGATCTATTTTGAAACTAGAATCATCATATCCTTTAATTAATAGCTTCCAATATCCTCTATAGACCAAGAACATATCCTTTATACACTTTAGATACTTGAGGATAGTCTTGACTATCATCCAATGGTGGTCACTTTGGTCAACTTGATATCTTCCCACTGTACTTAAGGAGTACTTGAAAACTATCCTAGTACATATCTTAGAATACATGAATGACCCAATTATTGATGCATATGGTTTCATTATTATCTTTTATATATCCTCCTGTGTCTAAGGAAACATTTTCTTAGAAATAAGAATATCATTTGACACTGGAAAAAATCTCCTCCTAGATTATTTCATACTAAATATCTTTAGTATCTTTCCAATGTATGTACTTTAACTTAGTCCAATAATCCTATTATAACAATCACGATGGATCTTGATCCTAAGAATATATTTTTATTCACTTAAATATAGAGAAGCACATGTTCAACCAAGATTTAACAGACTATAAAATAGGCATTTCATTTCCAATAAGTAGTGTGCCATTGGCATAAACTATTAACAAAATTACCACACTCCCACTAAATTGTTTAAATACATAAGGATCACATTAATTATTTACCGAACTAGAATTAATTATGGATTAATCAAACTAAATTTTTCATGACTTGGATACTTTCTTTAATCTATAAATGGATCTCTATAAATTTCATACTTTTTTAGAATCCTTTGGTGTTACAAACCATTCTGTTTGTGTCATATAGATATCGTCCTAAAGGTTCCCATTATGGAAAAAAATTTTACATCCATCTTTCAAATCTCATGGTTATGGAAGGTTATTATGGAAAGCAGAATTATGATGTATTTTAGCATAGAATATGGTGAAAAGGATTCATCATGGTCAATTCCTTGATATTTTGTAAACCCTTTTTCAACTATTTATACCTTATAGGTACTGACTTGTCCATCCATGTCCAGGTTCTTCTTGAATACCCATTTTTATCTAATGGGGTTTACATTAACTGTAGAATCTACCAAAATCCATACTTGTTTTTTGTACATGGAATCCATTTTAGAATTCATGGATTCTTTCCATTTAGTATCTTTGATGTTGTTTACTTCTTCTTTGTAGGTCATAGGATCATTATTATCAACTAATAATGAGTCACCATCCTCAATGACTAAAAAACTATATCATTTTGGTTTTATAACCACTCTTATACTCTTACACAGTACTTGTGTATCTAAAAATTCCTCTTCTATAAGGCTTTTTGGAGTCTATTATTATGATAACTCTTGTGTATATTGATCTTGGACTTCATCAAATTCTATCTCTCTCCCACTATCTCCTTTATAGATGTTATCCATTTTAGGAAATATGGGACAAGTTTTAACCAAAACTTTTTCCTCTTAAGTATAGTATAGGTAATGTCTTCTAGTTTCTTTAGTGTAACTTATAAAGATAAACTTAGTTTCTCGTGGTGCAAGTTTGTTTCAAAATTTTCCTTAACAAATGATTTGCAACCCCGCACTCATAAATTTGAAAATTTGGATTTCTTTCTACACCAAATTTCATATGAATATCATTTATTTCTTCATTTGGAACTTGGTTTAGTATATGTGTTGGTTTTTATAATGTATATCTCCAAAAGGATAATGTAAGACTTGAATGGATCATCATTGATCTCATCATCTTTAATAGAGTGTAGTCCCTCCTTTCACTTACACCATTCCATTATTGTGTATAAGGAGGAATGAGTTCAGATAAAATCCCAAAGTCCCATAAATCATTAGTGAAGTTGTGACTAAGATATTCTCCACCATGGTCTGAGTATATTTTTTTGATCTTATTACTAATATATTTATCAACTTCACTCTTTTAGTCTTTAAATTTATCAAAATAAATTGATATATACCTCATTAAGTAGACATATTCATATCTACTAGAATCATAAGTAAAAGTTATGAGGTATGAGTACTCACCCCATACTTCAACTAGAAATGGTTCACACACATCAGTATGAACCAACTCAAGAATATATCTAGCCCTTTCAAATTTTATACTGAATGGGGGGTTTCCCATTTTCCTTACAAACATGTATGATATAAACCAAGTTTTTTAAGTTTAAATGAATCCAAATATTCATCTTAGTGTAATCTGGTCAAGGATTTTTGCTTACATGACCTAGCTAGTGATCCCATAGTTGGGTGGGGTATGATTCATGTAAATTATTTTCATTATTGATTTTCATTACTTGGTTAGTGTATTCTGACACATAAACATGATTATTTAAATATACCTTAACATAAAAAATGATTTATTTATAAAATAACAAGCACTTATTCCCAAATTTGAAAATAAATTCATCTATATCAAGTATGGTTATAGAAATATTGTTTTTGATAACTAACATCATATAATAAAAATATTTCAAAACCAGGATCATTTCAGTTGGAAATGTGAAGTGGTAGTCTCCAATAGCCATATCAATAAGTTTGGATCCATTGGTTTCTCATTGATCCACCTCACCATAGGAGATATTCAAAAATCCACTTAGATGCTATATTTGAATAAATATTTGAGTACCACATGCTATATAAAATACCCAATTAGTAGAAATAGATACATTCAATTTGATATTGAATGAACCTGAAGCTTCCACTTACTTATTTTCCTGGGTGTAGTTTTTATTCTAGTGGCCCCTCTTTCCACATGTGAAACATATATCATCTTGTCCCCTTTATTTATCCTTGATACTTATTCTATTTGATAAATGTTTTGAATAAGCTATAGATTTGGAGGTACAATTAGGTATATTCTCTTGGTCTTTCCTATTATTCACCATAAGGACCGAAGGTTTTTCATGCTTTGTATCCATATCAACATGGTTACATAGAGTGAGAATATATGGTAGAGACTTATCTATGTTGTTAATATTGAAATTTATAATAAATATGAAGAATATCTAAGGGAGTGATGAAATAATGAGATTGGTGTGCAATTCATCATTTATTTTAAACCCTAGAATCTCTAGGAACTCAATGTGACCAATAATTTTGACTATTTAAATACAAAAAGGTACACTTTCTATAAGATTTATCATGAAGAGATCTTTTCAGATCTCATATCATTCCTCTATAAATCTCTCCAGGTAAAGACCATGGAGATTTTTAAACATGATATAGGCATCCATGTTCTCATGTGACTTCATGAGTTCATTTGACATTGATGATAGAATTTAATACTAAACATCTATCACATTATTTAGGTATTTTTCATTGACATAGAACTCCTCATCACTCACCTCCTTATCAAGTGGATCAGGGATTGAGGATTCTAGAATGTAAGACCTATGTTCATGGTGTAACATAGCCCACAAGCATTTGAAACATTTATGGAAGTTATTTCTAGTTGAGATATGGTTTTTCACCAAAATTTATCGTAGTAATAATTTGGTTTAGGAATTTTTCAATTTTCTTAAATAATATGAAAATGGAATATCTGTACTTTATTTGACTACTCGGTGTGAAATAAAAAATTATATTGTATTAGTAAGTATCATACTATTATATAAAGTCTAAAAATCCTTATCTATTAAATTTAGAATACTCTATAACATGGAATTGTAGTTTCAAGGATCCATATTTCCCTTCTTATAATCTTGCAAAGGATATGAAAATTATAATAAGTTTTTTAGGTGGGAAATCCTTCCAATTGAAGCCTTGAAATTCCTTGTTCCATTGAGTAGACTACCCAATCCAGAAATGCTAACTTGGATTTCCTCAACACTTTCCCATTAATTTTTATTTAAGATAAAAAGGCTATTAAATCCAATATAATTTTTGTTAATTCAACCTATCATTTTCTTTAGATTTCCTGATAACTAAAAGTTATTCCAATAAAGTCATAAAATGACACTATAATTATAGTTCAATATTATCTATGATAATTGAATGTGTAACAAGTTAATATTAAATTAAAGGATTTTATTTATTATTTTTACATTTTTATTATTTTATACATTATATGTCTTATTAATATTAAGTAGATTTTACTTAAGTGATTAACCATGTACCAATAAAATATTTATACATAACCCTTTTATTTTAATTACATCTTTTCATGTTAATCATTAATTTATGTGATTGTGGACTTTTATCCATAAAATAAATCATGTATTAGATAGAAATAAAATAAATAAAATGGGTCATGATCATGATATTTAATTAGTAATTTGTTTATTGAGAGGATAATAAATAAATCAGTGATCCTAGGGAAAAACTCCTTGAGTTGGTTTGGCCTTGAGTTGCATCATTCCACCTTTATCTTTTGTATCTCCCTAGGTATAGTTTCTTCTCAGGTCCATGCATCTGGGGGCTCCATCCATACAATTCATTTACTTCACACACAGATCAAGGGAACCAAAAGGGGGTTTATATAAAATAAAATGTGTGCATACAATCCCATACATAATAAGGAGGGAGGAATGACTCGAAAACCATAAATTTAATTTAATAAAAAAATAAACCACACATATACACATATCATTCTAAGATCTTGATCATACACTTGCACAATTAATATGGATTTAAAATTATCGGGCTCTCATTTAATTTGATTTGTTATTTTATTAATATAAAATTTTCTCAAATTAATTTGGAAAATTATATGATTGATCAATTAATTTATTTAATATTAATATTTATCCAATTTATCCTAGATATACCCATTAAATTTGATTTTAAATAAATTAATATTATATAAAATTAATAAAACAAGTACACATCTTGTACTTGAAAGCAACTTAGTGAGTACCTGTTTAAACAACTCAACATGTATTTAGATCATATATAGTCTACTCATGTGGGATATAGAATACATGTGATGGAACAAAATTTCATGGCATGTACAAGTTAATAAATTATACATAGAATATATTCTAATTAACATAGTATGTACTAAATTTAATTTTTGTGTATTAGTCAATTTATTAGGACTATATAAGGAATTTAGTTTAGAATTTTATATAGAAATTATTTAATTATTTAATATCATATAAAACCTTTTATATGGTGTGTGTATGAGTTAAAAAATGACACACATAAAACATAATGATGAGGTTTATAGAGTAATAAATTAATTTTAATTTTCTATGTAAATAGGTTGGGTACACTGTGCATACATCTAGATGCACATCCTGTATTTTACTCATTGTATGTCTATGATACACATCTAGGGACTGGGTGTGTATTTATATATAGATATTTCTATGTTACATGGTGTGTATAGTTGGTTTATGCTATATAACATATTTTTTACATGATTATCATGTAATTAATACATAATGCATATTTGACCATGTATTTTCCATCATGAAAACATGTGAACAACATACCATGTAACTTAGTTACTCTTTGTGTAATCTAATATGTCATGTTCCAAACCTATACTGGTCAACAAACTGAGTTTATTTAATACATATACATGTAATTATTTCAGGACAACACATGTAAATAATGGAACATCCTAGTTCAATTTACTATTATAAATGGAGTGTACCTTTAGGGAATATGTTATGTAATATTATACTATCCGGACAGAATTGTTTGCACCTATAGATGGGTTATTCAAATTATTTTCATTAATTATTAACTATATCTAAGTTATATAAGTGATAAATGAAGAGGGGAAGAATAGTTCTCTATAATCAGATTATAAGAACAAATGTTTTGAAAAAAAAACTAACTTTTTAACATGTAAATGATCAATAATAAAAATAATTATATATTAATGTGACCCTGATACCAATTCTAGGTTTTAAATTTAGTGTAAGCACCTACTGAGCCTATAGAAAACTTGTATTTTTTAAATTAAATGGATAATATTAAATTTACATGACTTGGACGTCATGCCCAATGAAATTTTTACAAATAATACTAATAAATGTTTTTCACTGGAACCAAGAGAGAGGATATTTTCATGTTAATTTATAATTAATTTAAAATAAAATAAGAAATATTACCTTGGCCTTGAGATCTTTCTTAATTTATTTTTTTGATTATTCAAACCCGATTGGTGTATCATCATTGCGTCAAGATGAACCAAATCTTGGGTTCTCTAGTAGTGATCTGCATGTTCTCCTTTGATCTACAAACAATGTCAATGAAATATTTTGTGCTAGAATGGCTGAATTATCATATTAAATGGTTCTCTTTAATCAATTCATGTCCCTTTGGGCTTAAAGGAATATCTCTTGTTCTTCTTAATCTTAATAGGAATAGAGGAAGGAGAATATATGGAGAGGAATGTTGTGTACAATGATAAACCTCTTCAAAATTGATATATAAATCTATTTATAAACTTGGGGTTGGGGTTTGATATTTAATTTATTTAAAAAATTCCCTTAATAACATATTAAACCCAAAAAGAACCTCATGCTATATAAAATAATATTATTTTTATTTTTATCTCATGGAGTGCATAAACTCACACAATGATAAATATTATTTTACATTATGGTAAATAAATATTTATCACCGAACCTCAAACTCGATATTTTCACCCTCCTCAGTATTTATTGGATTCTCAAATAAATATTATTAACTCAATAAATTAATATATAAATAATTTATTCATATTCTTGTGAATAAATATTTATTTAATATTCATATAATGAAATACATTATTTATTAATGAATAAATAATTATTTATTACCTTACAAATAACCATAGATAAATAAATATTATTTATATTCATGTAATTAAACAATTACCTTATGAATAAATATTTATTTAATATTTATGATCAATCAATAAATTCTAAATAAATTTTACTCCTCAGTCTAAATAATAATATTATTTATAAATATTAAATATAATTAATATTTAACTAAGATCAAGGGAAACATATTGTGTGTGATACTCTAGGCCTCTTTCTTAGTGGAATACTTTCTTAAAGTCTAATATTATTTCCTATAAATGGTTCAAGGCATTCATAGAAGAAGAATATATATCGCAATGACAAAAAAACACATATGAACACTCATTGTGTAATGTTATATCGTTATTGTGATACTTTATTCAGTAGGTTACACACCTATGTCATCAACCTATATGCTTGATATGTAATTATTTGACTATATGAAATGAACTCATCTATATATCATAGCCATGGAATTTAATGTAACAGTTAAATTTAAATCAAAGGGATAAGATATCAACTTACATTAAGATAGAAGGGACAAACCCTTCCTTGAATTAATCATTATTAATGTATCCTTCATGACACACCCAACATACCAAACTTTAGCACGGTCATATGTCATCATGGTTTATAGAAATACATCAAAGTGTGCTACTCATAACATGCACTAATAATCATCATAAATTCTATGGATCATTACACATGCTCACATATAGGAATATCCAATGACATAAAAACATGTGGAATTTCTATTAGCGGGTTTGTTCTCATAATCTACCATCTTGGAGATTATAAAGTGAGAACTTCATGAGATGAAGTATCATACACTTTTGAGTACTCACACATGAAATTAAATATAATACATATCCCATCCTAGAATGCAATCTGACTATATAAAAACATTTAAAAATATCATCATAGTATTTCATGGTTCTCATCATAGTAGGGAACTGCAATGACCTTTTAAATGATACATATACTCTAGGGTATTTTTACATTAAATTCATGCACAAGAATGAAAAATATGTAATAAGATATTTTATTAATATTCACTTTTTTATTTTAAATTCAATCTAAAGTATATATAGTTGGTTTTCAAACACCAAATCTAACAAAATCCACCCCTTTTTATTTTCATAATGAAAAACAAAAATAAAAAATTAAACTAGAGTAGTAAACAGATAAACTCATGTGATTTTAAAAAAACTCCCCCTTTAAAATTAATTCCATTAAACTAAATAAAAACTTCCTCTTTGGAAATATATACCCTTTTAGTAGATTATCCACTTAAAATTTTGATAAGATCTCTTGAAATAAGAAACAAACACCTTTCTCTCTTTTATAATAAAGAAATAATTTATAATATTCTTCAGAAATTAAAACATTCATACATTATAAAATAAAATAATTCAACATTATTTTACATATAAAATAATTCTCTCATGAAACAATCAAATTTATGTTTATATTTACAATCAACATCAGTTAAACAAGTATCAAAAATTGAAAATTTAATCCTTATTCATAATTTTTTAAATCATATGTGTCAATATTTGATTTATAAGCTCAGATGAAATTAAAAATTCATAAAACACTAAGATTTGAAATTATTCATGAAGTAAATACAAACCTTCAAAATATATAGGTTTAAAATAAAAATATATAATATTTTGGAAGTTATCTTTTAATAAATTGTCTTGATATTATTCAATAGATGATGATTCCAGAAAAATTATGTCTAAAATTTTTTAACTCTTTATAAATTGAATGTTTTTTCTTGAAAATTTAGCCAAAAAAGAGACAAAAACTCCTCCAAAATAAAATTAATTTAATCATGGATATGAATAAAAACTTTTAAAATTCAAAACCCATAATAAACAATTCATGGATGATGCAAATTCTGATAAACTTAAATAAAATTGTTACTAGGTGATAGTGATAAGTATTCAATTGTTAGTACATAATGACTTCAAATTTTCAAAATTAGATTCACAAAATATAGACCTTATTAGGTCCATAATTATATGTGAATATAATTTCTAGCACCCAAACTTGTGTACATTTTTTATTCTCATAGGTAATAATTTTTTTAGATATTAATTATCTAGTTCCTCTGAATGATTGAGTTATGTTCAGTGAGAAATTATTTGGATATTTTTCTCCTCACTAACACATGGTACAAAAAGGTTATCTACTTAGTAAAAAGTAATTCAAATAATAGTTTAATAATCTGTTGGTTTTACTTTTAAGTATATAAGTAGCCCTCTTAACTCTTAATTGTCCATACATCTTATCAAAATATTTTCTTACACTACTAAAACTAGATAGTTATTTTTAAAAAAATTAAATTTAATAATTCATATTTATTAAATTATGATCATTATTGAAAATAATTCATTATTTCCCTAATTATATTGAAAATTTAAATATTATCTCCTTTCATTTTTTATCTTCTGAAGAGTTAAATATTCCTTTTACTTACTTATTTGAAGTTATCTTTTTCACCTAAATTCAATTTAATAGATTCTAATATCAAATTTACATTCTAATTTCTTACCTTAATAAACTTATCTTTAGACTTAGTAAATTTTTCCTTTCTCTCAGCAACTTTATTTTTAAGATCTAGGTATTTCTTATAAAGTTTATAATCTATATCCTCATATTTGATAATATATGCTTTCATTTCATCATATATCTAAGGAACTTTCTTATCATAATAAAAATAATATGAATTTCCATCAACACTATCTTGCTTAATAGATAAATATATAATAATATAATTCAAAGAATATTATGAAAAATCTTCAACATTATTTATATTTCTAATTAAACATTTCACATTACTAATAATTTATATATTAGAATAAAATTTGGTGATATTATTACTATTATCCCTTTCATATGATGAACTATTATAATAAGTATCATCACCACTTTCACTCCAAGTGTCTAAAGCCTTCAATCTTTTATTATCTTTACTATTATAATAATTCTTAAGATATTTTCTTTCTATTTTCTTCAAATCATGACATTTTGGTGTTATATATCCCGAATTTCTATATTCATACTAGATAATTTCTAATAATTCAACAAATCCTTTTCATCCTTTGTTTTTAAAATCTAAATACATATAATAAGACGTTAATTTAATTTAAAGTTTTTGTTTGAGTTTTTTATGGTGTGCAGGATGAAAATATGGTAAATTTAATTCTAGATATTTTAAGCTTAAGATAAAATGTATAAAAATATAGAGAATTTGGATCCCATGACATATTACATTCACTGAATGTTGGAGCATTGCACTGGTAATGATTACCAACTATATGATGAGTTCACCAAAAGATTATAATAAAGATTACAATGTTTTTGTAATTGATCATGAATAATGAAAATTTTCAATATTTTTTTTGGTTAAAACGTAATTTATAAATAGGATTGTAGCCTCAAGGATCAATAGCACATACATACTTGATTATTTTAACGAAATAGCATTATTTGATCATTTTGAATTTTTGAGACTGGTTATTTCTATGTGTTCTTTAGATCAATGTATTTTTTTTATTTCTGAGTGTTTTTTCTAAGGTTTTGTTGGTCGGAGTGGACACTCAAGAGGGGGGTGAATTGAGTTCCAATTAAAATTTCTGCTAAAAATAATTTTTATTAAAATCCCCCAATTTCAAAAACAGATTAAACTGTAGTGAATTTATACAGATTATAAAGGTTCAATTAGTTTCTCAAAGATTGATTAGTTCTCAGTTAACTTAATCTAATGATTAATTTAACTTTTGAAACTAACTTACTAGTTTACAATAAATATAAACACTTGCGAGTTTAACTATCAAAGTAGCTTTGAAGATAAATTATATTTCAAAGTAATAGCAGCGGAATATGAAATAAAAGTATTGTATGGATATAAACTTTAAATAAAAACACATAGGAGTTAACCAAGAGGTTCAGTCTCAAGCCGAGACTTAGTCCTCTCAAAAGTTTTATATAAGGATGATCCACACCCTGGATCGGGGTTCAACAGTTTACAACTATCCAGGTCCAAGACCTCTACCACTGTTAGTCGTGGGAAACAAAACAACAGCAACCAGCTGTCCAGGTCAAACACGACCTCTACCACTATCCACATTGGGAAAAGGAATGAAAAGATAATGAGTGAGGATTTACAAATCCTCCAGTTAAGGTTCAAGAGACAGTGTGTGTGTAAAATACAACAGATAACACACACTGCTCGTAATGTAAAAAGTAAATCACAGAGATAAATATTTAGAGATTAGAAATGGCTCTAGTGATCTTCGTGCAGCTCTTGACTTCTTTTGTTGATTAGAATTCCTTCTGAGTCTTCTTCTGGTTTTTGTCTGGAAAACAGAGTGCAATCTGCTTCCTTGACTTCGAAGTTCAGATTGCTTATCAGCTCAAAGAATGATGAGTTTTGTGAGGTTCTTCTTTAACATAGATTGCTCAATGTATGCTCTATGTTCTGGAGGCTGGTAGTAGTAGTCTCGTGATTGCAAGTTCTCCAGTTTATCTTGGCACGTTTTGAGCTTGATCGCTAATGTGTTCTGTGTGCTTGATCTCTTTTTTTGTTTCCTTTTTCACACTCCCTTTGATACATACATAATGTCCTCTTTATACCCTTTTTGTTTTTCTGACAAGAAGGAATGATTATGCTTTTTGATTGTACTTGGTACGGTTTCCTGAAATGGCAACATAAATCATTTAATAACATTAAATGCATCAAAAGTAACAAATGTAACCGTTAGTATAATAAACAAATAGTGTCGAGGATATAGGATTTGACTCCACAATTCATTATAGGTAGTCGTTTGTTTGTAGACGTGTACAGTTGACTCGGTGTAGGAATCTTCCATCGGTAGCTCTTCAAATCGGTAGCTCTGTGTGCATCGGTAGCTCTGTGTGCATCGGTAGCTCTGTGTGCATCGGTAGCTCTGTGTGCATCGGTAGCTCTGTGTGCATCGGTAGCTCTGTGTGCATCGGTAGCTCTGTGTGCATCGGTAGCTCTGTGTGCATCGGTAGCTCTGTGTGCATCGGTAGCTCTGGCTATCGGTAGCTCTGGCTATCGGTAGCTCTGGCTATCGGTAGCTCTTATGCAAACCAAATCTAATTGACTTAGAATTGTTTCAAAGCTAAACAGGGATAATCGAGATTAACATAAATCAGATATTATTTAAACATTATTATTAACTTGATCAGCGATTTGAAAGAATTAAAATGTAGATCATCAGTAATTGAGAGTAGCATAATATATGAACACATAATTGGGATTATCGAAACAGATGAGGTCAACAATCTCCCCCTTTTTGATAATCACAACTTATGATATGACCAAAAAAAATGAGAATATAGTATAAGAATAGCAGCAAAGGCTCAAAATTTCTCCCCTTGGATATTACCCCCTTTCTCTCTATATTTTCGCCCCCTTTATACCCCCTTTATAATTTTCTCCCCCTTTGTGATAATCAAAAAGTGGGAAAGCAGACAGAGAAAACTGAGAAACAGAGATAGTGTAAAGAAAAGCATTTGTATTAGACCAGACAAAACTTACATAAACTGAATAGAAGAGAAAGAAGAAAAAAAAAGAAATTCCTATCAAACAGCCTGGCCACTTCAGCAATCCGGATCTTCAACATGAGATTTTACCTTTGGATCAGAAGAGGAGGCAGGAGGTGAGGATGTGAGTGAGGGCTTTGGAATCCTAGAAATGATCACAGGAGGCTGAGCCACTGATACAGTGCCTGGCCTGTATGGGGAAGTTTGGTGAGTGATCATAGGTGTGAGGCTTCGGATGGCCTGAGCAGGAGTCATCTGGAGTGGAGACTCAGTAGAGGCAGAGGTAGGCAAGGCAGGAGGGACAATAACAGGTCTGGCATCAACATGCAAGAAGGGAAGCAACAGATTTCTGAAATCCATAATGATTCCTCCTCCTCTTTCCATAGCAGATATAAAATCATCTTTGTTCTCCATAAATTTTTCTAAGGCAGGAGTCAGCTCTCTTAGCTTGCTCACTTGTTCTCGGAAGGCTTGAGTTACAGGGGGTAACTTCATGTTTTCCAACATCAGCTTGAAATGGTGGGTGAGTTGTTGCTTGGTAAAAATCCTTTGGAAATAATAATCTACCTTGTTCTTGATTTCCTCCTGAGAGGCAGAGGCCTCTTTCATAGTGTCATGGACAATTTTCATTATTTCCCTTACTGAATCTCTTGTAGAAAGCACTACCCGGCTTAGATCTGATGAGTCCCCAGAGCCACTGGTTGAAATAGAACCAAGATCCTCCTTCATCATAGCTCGTATTTGATTCAAATCAAGTGCAGGTTTTGAAGCTAGAGGACCAACCGAGAAGGATACAGTTTCTTTGAAACTTTTGGTCAAGCCACTAATCAGAGTTTGCAGTTGAGAGTCCTGATTTTTAACATGATCCTTTATAGAAGATTTTAAATCTTCAAATACTGAGACCATTTGGCTTACAACACTTTTCACATAGGCTAAATCCTTATCAGCTTGAGGCTTTGAGATCATGTAAGAATCTAAAGCAGTAACAGACTTCTGTAAGGATTCAAGATCTGCTTCTATTCGAGAAGATTGGGTCTGGAACTCTTTAATTGCTTCCATCAGCTCACCCATAAAAGTTGACAGATTGAAACCAAGAGAAAGCTCAAGAGATTGTTCCAACAACTTCATTTCTTCATGAAAACAGTGCTTCATCTCAGTAACTGAGGCAGTGAAGGATTCTTTCATCTCATGCTTCAGGGATTCAAGATCAGACTTTGTAACAAAATCAGTAGGTGCAACTGTAGTAGATACTCGTGCAGAAGCTAAGCTGACTACTGAATCATTCATGACTGATTGAATCGAGGAAACTAAAAAATATTCCATTGTCTTTACTTCTTCTACAAAACTGACTTTGAGATTTTCTTTCAGCACATCTAAATCATGTACTCGGACCACATCATCAGGAAATAACTCAGAATTGATGTCATAGCTGATCTTTGGTCTATTCAAGGATACTTCATTATCTGAATCAGGATAATCCAAACCACAGACTATGAAACCTGGGTCTTCTACCCAGTCTTCAATCTCAACAGCCACTGTAACATTTCCAAGATTGGAATGATGCTCCCCCTCAATGGGTGCATTCCTATGTACAACAACTACATTTTCTGCTGGTCTTTCTTCATCAGAGTCTTCCACAACAGCTTCTATCTCAGCAGCAGTAAGGAGATTTTCTGAAATAGGTGCAGCTTCTTCTCTTTCTTTTTCTACTTCATCAGTAGACACAACTGAGTTTTCAATCAATGGACTCAGAATCAACCTAGAAGAATCAGATGATTCATATACATTCTCTTTTCCTCCTTCTTTCTGAGGAACTGGCTGGTCTTCCTCATGAGTAGATAACACTTCCTCTACCTTTACTTTTCTTGAGTATACAAACTCAGTAACAGGACTTGGGGGCAAGTCTGGATCTCCTCCAATATCCATAGGAGTTTCTTCCTCTTCTTCTTCTTCTTCTTCTTCTTCTTCTGACTCATCACTGTACTCGGGTTCCTCTTCATCAGATCCTAAACCTGGATATCTTTTATCCTTTGGCCTTGAAGGATAATCCACAGGATTAAACTTATCATACACCCTCTGGTCATCACTGGCCCATTCTCCTTTCCATGGGTTCCAATTGATTTTCATGTACTTACAAACTGTAGTAGTGATACAGAAGTTATTCTTAACTACAACTGTCTCATCCTGAGACTCAGCTATCCCTTTCACTTTTATCATCACAGAGATCATTTTGGCAAAGAATAAAGCATTAGTCTTTGATTTTGGCCTAATCATATCTTCCATTTGATTCAACAGCAGTCTGCATAGATTAACTTTCACACCATGTCTTAACAGATGTAGAAGATAAATATCTTGATATCTCAGATTAGAAAAGTCTCCTCTCCTCGGTATCAAAACATGTTGAACAAATTTGAAAAGCAGTCTGTTCTCTCCATCCAATTCAGTAGCAACCACTTGCCTTTGACTTCCATTACCCGTTAGCTCTTTTAAAGCGGTCTCATAGTCAAAGATGTTACTGGTAGGTGGAATTTCTCTTGAGAAATACCCGGATACACCTTCATGTGGGACTTTGAGACATTCTTCCCACTCTACTGAAGAAAACGACATTTATTTTCCATTTAAAAAAGAACTTACCCGATTCTCATTTTCAGACTTCTCGAAGATTACGAATTCGTAGAACTGTTTCACTAACTTCGGGTAGTAGGGACCATTGTTATTTGAAAAACAATCTACCCATCTCTGATATTACAGAATTGCAAGCACCAACGACTTGCTTGGTAGAAACCAATCTATGCATAGTTCCTTTTCAATCACAATATCTCTATTCTGTAAATGAGGGTTTTCTGGTCGCTTTCCCGACCTAGTTCTGACATTACTTCCACGAGCTTCTTGCTGCACTTTCTGCTTCTTTGTTTTAGGATCTACACTGTCATCTCTGCTAGCAGGAATCTTCGTTTTTGCCATCGCGGATTTAGGGTTCTCATTCGATTAGGGAGCTAGGATTCAAAGGTGAAAGGTTTTGGGTCCGGTGGAGTGAGAAGCGGTTTAGGCTTAGTTTTATCATGTAGGAATCATAAATAAACGAATAAAGTAAAATAACAAAAAAAACGATTCATATTCTTGGCGGTAGACAGAAGTTTTAAAAAAAAGCATCGGTGAGAAATTCAACATCGGTGAGAATTTCAACATCGGTGAGAATTTTACATCGGTGAGAATTTCAACATCGGTGAAAATTTTACATCAGTGAGAATTTCAGCATCGGTGAGAATTTCAACATCGGTGAGAATTTCAACATCGGTGAGAATTGATCATCGGTGAGAATTTCAACATCGGTGAGAATTGATCATCGGTGAGAATTTCAACATCGGTGAGAATTTCAACATCGGTGAGAATTTTACATCGGTGAGAATTTCAGCATCGGTGAGAATTGATCATCGGTGAGAATTTCAACATCGGTGAGAATTTTACATCGGTGAGAATTTCAGCATCGGTGAGAATTGATCATCGGTGAGAATTTCAACATCGGTGAGAATTTCAACATCAGTGAGAATTTCAACATCGGTGAGAATTTAAACATCGGTGAGAATTTCAACATCGATGAGAATTTTACATCGGTGAGAATTTCAGCATCGGTGAGAATTGATCATCCCCAGCTCGTGCCTAATGTAACTTAACCTATCAGAACTTAAAGGTTTAGTGAAAATATCGGCCAATTGATGTTCAGTGCCAATAAATTCAAGAGTAATATCACCTTTTGATAATGATCTCTCAGAAAATGATGTCTTACATCTATGTGTTTGGTTCTAGAGTGAGATACAGGGTTCTTAGATATGTTTATTGCACTAGTGTTGTCACAGTTGATTGAAACATGTTTAAACTCAAATCCATAGTCCAATAAAGTGTGTTTCATCCACAGAATTTGTGCACAGCAACTACCAGCAGCTATATACTCTGCTTCGGCAGTAGACAATGCAACTGAGTTCTGTTTCTTACTATACCATGACACTAGGGATTTACCAAGTAAATTACATGTTCCAGATGTGCTCTTCCGTTCTAACTTACATCCAGCAAAGTCAGCATCTGAATAGCTAGTTAGGTCAAATGATTGTCCTTTTGGATAAAATAAACCTAAGTTTACAGTATGCTTAAGATATTTAAAAATCCTTTTAACAGCCAGTAAGTGTGATTCTTTAGGATTAGCTTGAAATCTAGCACACATACATACACTGAACATAATGTCTGGTCGACTAGCAGTAAGATAAAGTAAACTACCAATCATACCTCTGTAATTGGTTTGATCCACTGGTTTCCCAGTTTCATCTGTATCCAATTTACAGATTGTACTCATAGGAGTTTCACTTTCCTTAATACTGTCCAAACCAAAACGTTTTAAAAGATCTTTGGTATATTTACTTTGATTTAAAATAATTCCATCTCTAGTTTGAAAAATTGGAAAACCAAGAAAATACTTAAGCTCTCCCATTAAGCTCATTTCAAATTCATTTTGCATACTTTTTGAATAATCAGTACATAGAGAGTGTTTAGAAGATCCAAATATAATATCATCAACATAGATTTGTACAACTAAAACATCTTTAGAAATTCTTTTAATAAAAAGAGTTGGATCAGTGATCCCTTTAGTAAAACCTTTTGAAATAAGAAAATTGTTGAGTCTATCATACCAAGCTCTTGGAGCTTGTTTTAAACCATATAAAGCTTTAGAAAGTTTAAAAACTTGATTTGGAAAATGAGGGTTTGTAAATCCAGGTGGTTATTCCACAAAAAAAATCTTCAATTATAAAACCATTTAGAAATGCACTTTTTACATCCATTTGATATAACTTGAAATTAAAATGTGATGCATATGCAAGTAAGATCCTAATAGCTTCTAGTCGAGCTATAGGTGCAAAAGTTTCTCCATAGTCTACACCCTCTTCTTGACTATATCCCTGTGCAACTAGTCTATCTTTGTTTCTAACTATGTTTCCTGATTCATCAACTTTATTTCTAAAAACCCATTTTGTGC
The DNA here is from genome assembly GCA_963277665.1 of Viscum album. Classification (NCBI taxonomy): domain Eukaryota; kingdom Viridiplantae; phylum Streptophyta; class Magnoliopsida; order Santalales; family Viscaceae; genus Viscum; species Viscum album. The sequence goes on from OY728164.1 coordinate 1,461,141,224, forward strand.
CTATTGTTAAGGTGTCCTTGGGTCTGTCAACTAATTCCCAGACTTTGTTTCTTTCAAATTGATTCAACTCTTCTTGCATGGCTATTACCCAGAATTCATCATTGATAGCATCATTGATATTTTTGGGTTCTAGCTGTGACAGAAAAGCTTGATGTTCAACCTGGTTCCTTAGAGAAGCTCTAGTTTGTGTTCCTCTATCAAAATTACCAACAACAGCATATAAAGGATGATTCTTTAGAATCTTAGTCGATTTGGTAAAGGTTGGACTAGAAACTTCAGGTTCATCTATAGGTTCGGGTTCAACAGAAGCAGATTTTGGAGAAAGTCCAGAACTGGATGTTTTTATAACAGGTTCTTTAGATTTATCATTAAGGTCCAGAATAGACAAATCTTCTTCAAGATTCTCAAGAGAGGTTTTAGGCTCATGTGGATCAGTTTCATCGAATTTGATGTGAACAGATTCTTCCACACATTTAGTTCTCTTATTGAAAACTCTATAAGATTTACTTGAAATAGAATAGCCCAAAAAAATTCCTTCATCTCTTTTGGGAGCAAACTTATCCAGATTATCTTTAGTATTAAGTACAAAGACTTTGCAACCAAAAACTCTGAAGTACTTAACCTTAGGCTTTCTATTGTTCCATAATTCATATGGGGTTTTCTTAAGAACAGGTCTGATCAAGACTCTATTAATAACATAGAAAGCTGTATTAACAGCTTCAGCCCAAAAGTAAATAGGCATTTCATATTCATTGAGCATAGTTCTAGCTATTTCTTGAAGGGTTCGGTTTCTCCTTTCTACTACACCATTTTGTTGGGGTGTCCTAGGGGCAGAGAAATTGTGACTATAGCCATTGTGTGAGCAATAAGATTCAAACTCATGATTTTCAAACTCACGACCATGATCACTTCTCAGGGTCTTAATCTTAAGTCCACTAAGGTTCTCTACAGACTTGGAATATTTAATAAAGTAAGAACAAGCTTCACTTTTGTGAGCTAGAAAGTATACCCAAGTATATCTAGAAAAGTCATCTACAAGAACATAGACATAATGCTTCCCATTTAAACTAGAAACTCTTGATGGTCCAAAAAAATCCATGTGAACCAACTCAAGTGGTTGAGAAGTTGAGACTTATTTCTTTGATTTCAAAGAAACTTTGTGTTGTTTTCCCTTTTGACAGGGATTACACACTTTGTTATTTGGGAATTCTAACTTTGGTAAGTCTCTAACTAAGTTTTTCCTAGAAAGTTTTCTAAGTGAGTGAATGTTGCGGTGTCCTAATCTTTTGTGCCATAGCCAAGACTCTTTATGAAAAGCATTTAAACAAGAAATATTTTGTTTAGCTAAAGAGTTTAAATCAACAGCATAAACATTTTCATTCCTTAGAGTAGAAAATACTAAAGAATTTTTAGAGTTAAAAACATCACACGAGTCATTTTCAAACTTGACATTGAAACCATCGTCACATAATTGAGATATACTAAGCAAGTTATATTTAAGTCCATCAACAAATAAAACTTTAGAAATCAATACTAAGTCAGTGTTACCAATCTGGCCTAGGCCGATGATTTTTCCTTTAGAGTTGTCACCAAAGGTGACATGACCTCCATCAACCTTTATCAAGCTCTTGAAGCAAGAATAATCTCCAGTCATGTGTCTTGAGCACCCACTGTCTAAATACCATATCTTCTTGTGACAGCTCTTCAAGCAGGTCTCCTATAAAACAGATTTAAACAGGAAATGACTTTGGTACCCAGATTTTCTTGGGTCCAGATAGGTTAGCAATCAGGGCCTTAGGTACCCAAATTTGTTTTATGGGTCCCATACAATTAACAGAAACAACAGATTTTGAAAGATAAACTTTATTTGGTCTATAACCATGTGAACAACCTGTTGAGGCATATGAATTTCCAAAACTGGAACTAGCAGAATTTTTTCCAAACTTAGGAATAAATCAGGTTCTAGTGAACTGTCTCTGTCCAGGTTGGTATCCCAAACCAGTAGCATATCTAGGTGCAACTTTCTTTCCTAGCATTTGAGTTAACGCATCCTTTCCATTTGTGAATTTTTCTAAGTCCTTTCTAAGTTGGTCATTTGACAGTTTCAGTTCTGTATTTTCCTTTAGTAGTTGAGCATTCTTTTCCTTTTCTATATCAAGATCATATTTATGCTTAACACTTAAAGCATACTGTTTCTTTAAACCTTTGTATTTGTCTTTAAGCTCATTACAGGTTTCTTACAACATATCACAGTACTCAAATAGTTCAGATTTTGACATGTTTTCTGAATCAGAATCATCTCCAGAATAATATGAATTTAAAACAGGAGTGTTAGATGTTACCTCAGAAGTATTTGTCATGAAACACATGTTGGCTCGATTCCTTTCAGAGTCTGAAGATTCTGCTTCACTAGTGGTGTCTTCTGAAGCACTCCAGGTAGCCTTCATGGCTTTCTTGTACTTCTTGTCTTTGTAATCATATTTCTTTTTGAATTTTAACTTTGGATAGTCTGCTTTGATATGTCCTTTTCGCTTGCATTCATAGCAGACAACTTCATCAATCCTCTCAGACTTCTTCCAATCCTTTTTCCATTTGCCTTGTTGATCATACTTTCCCTTGTAATTTGGTTTCCTAAAGAATTTCTTTTTCCTATAAAACTTTTTGAATCTCCTGGATATTTGAGCCATCTCGGCATCACTGTCAGATTCTGAATTTTCACTCATTGAACTCTCAGTCTCCATTTGTAGTTTATTCTTGTCTTTACTCTTAAAGGCAGTAGTTTTAAACGCTACAGATTTTCTTTTGGGTTCCTCATCTTCTTCTTTATTTACTTTAAGCTCTTCTTCATACATCATCAGCTTACCAATTAACTCCTTGACTGGCAGTGTTCCAATGTCACAGGATTCTCTAATTGAAACGGATGTACCTCTCCATCTATCTGGTAAACATCTCAGTATTCTCATAATTTGTTCTTTTGCAGGAACAATATTTCCGAGTGAGCTCATTGTGTTCACTATCTCATTGAACCTGAGATACATGTCAGAAATAGGTTCATCAGCCTTCATTTTGAAATTATCATATTTAATAGTATAAGTGTTTAATCTCATTTCTTTAACATTGGTTGTTCCTTCGTGAGAAACAGCCAAGGTATCCCAAATTTCAAAAGCAGTTTTACATGCAGAAATTCTATTAAATTCTTCATCTCCTAGAGCACAGGCATTCATAGCTTTACAATTATTATTGTAAGCAGTCTTTGTAGGTTCATCCCAAGTAGATCTATCAGTAGTGGGAACTTTATATTCAGATTCAATAGCAGTCCAAATATCAAAACTCATGATTTCTAGATGAATTTTCATTTTAAGTTTCCACTGAGCATAGTTATTTCCATTAAAGAAAGGTGGCCGGTTAGTAGCAGCACCCTCAAGTCTATTATCCATTGTAAACAAAATTTAAAGAGATAAAAATTTAGAAATAACAGAAATTTTAAGAACTTTAAAATACCACTAAAATCACAGTTGAAAACAGAGTAATTTAGAAGGTATTAATAAATCCTCTGATACCAAATGTTGGTCGGAGTGGACACTCAAGAGGGGGGTGAATTGAGTTCCAATTAAAATTTCTGCTAAAAACAATTTTTATTAAAATCCCCCAATTTCAAAAACAGATTAAACTGTAGTGAATTTATATAGATTATAAAGGTTCAATTAGTTTCTCAAAGATTGATTAGTTCTCAGTTAACTTAATCTAATGATTAATTTAACTTTTGAATCTAACTTACTGGTTTACAATAAATATAAACACTTGCGAGTTTAACTTTTAAAGTAGCTTTGAAGATAAATTATATTTCAAAGTAATAGCAGCGGAATATGAAATAAAAGTATTGTATGGATATAAACTTTAACTAAAAACACAGAGGAGTTAACCAAGAGGTTCAGTCTCAAGCCGAGACTTAGTCCTCTCAAAAGTTTTATATAAGGATGATCCACACCCTGGATCGGGGTTCAACAGTTTACAACTGTCCAGGTCCACGACCTGTACCACTGTTAGTCGTGGGAAAAAAAACAACAGCAACCAGCTGTCCTGGTCACACACGACCTCTACCACTATCCACAGTGGGAAAAGGAATGAAAAGATAATGAGTGAGGATTTACAAATCCTCTAGTTAAGGTTCAGGAGACAGTGTGTGTGTAAAATACAACAGATAACACACACTGCTCGTAATGTAAAAAGTAAATCACAGAGATAAAGATTTAGAGATTAGAAATGGCTCTAGTGATCTTCGTGCAGCTCTTGACTTCTTTTGTTGATTAGAATTCCTTCTGAGTCTTCTTCTGGTTTTTGTCTGGAAAACAGAGTACCATCTGCTTCCTTGACTTCGAAGTTCAGCTTGCTTATCGGCTCAAAGAATGATGAGTTTTGTGAGGTTCTTCTTTAACATAGATTGCTCGATGTATGCTCTATGTTCTGGAGGCTGGTAGTAGTAGTCTCGTGAGTGCAAGTTATCCAGTTGATCTTGGCACGTTTTGAGCTTGATCGCCAATGTGTTCTGTGTGCTTGATCTATTTTTTTGTTTCCTTTTTCACACTCCCTTTGATACATACATAATGTCCTCTTTATACCCTTTTTGTTTTTCTGACAAGAAGGAATGATTATGCTTTTTGATCGTACTTGGTACGGTTTCCTGAAATGGCAACATAAATCATTTAATAACATTAAATGCATCAAAAGTAACAAATGTAACCGTTAGTATAATAAACAAATAGTGTCGAGGATATAGGATTTGACTCCACAGTTCATTATAGGTAGCCGTTTGTTTGTAGACGTGTACAGTTGACTCGGTGTAGGAATCTTCCATCGGTAGCTCTTCAAATCGGTAGCTCTGTGTGCATCGGTAGCTCTGTGTGCATCGGTAGCTCTGTGTGCATCGGTAGCTCTGTGTGCATCGGTATCTCTGTGTGCATCGGTAGCTCTGTGTGCATCGGTAGCTCTGTGTGCATCGGTAGCTCTGTGTGCATCGGTAGCTCTGTGTGCATCGGTAGCTCTGTGTGCATCGGTAGCTCTGTGTGCATCGGTAGCTCTGTGTGCATCGGTAGTTCTGTGTGCATCAGTAGCTCTGGCTATCGGTAGCTCTGGCTATCGGTAGCTCTGGCTATCGGTAGCTCTTATGCAAACCAAATCTAATTGACTTAGAATTGTTTCAAAGCTAAACAGGGATAATCGAGATTAACATAAATCAGAGATTATCTAAACATTATTATTAACTTGATCAGCGATTTGAAATAATTAAAATGTAGATCATCAGTAATTGAGAGTAGCATAATATATGAACACATAATTGGGATTATCGAAACAGGTGAGGTCAACAGGTTTCATCTGGTAAGTCTTTTATTATAAATATCACAACATTTTTTGATTTTTTTTCTTACTGATCCAAAGTGATCAAGGTATTCTATAAGGAATATAGATCTTATTCCAATCATTGAGATTGTGAGCTTCTAGTGTGTATAAGTTGGTTGTTTCCGATCTTTTTTGATTGAGGGATTCTAGGTGTGGAAGATAAATATACCTTCTTATAGGATAAAATTGAGGGATTTCAAGTATAAGAAGATAAATATACTGACTGTTACAGTTGATGATATTTCAGTGATTGGAATGATGATACCTTGGATCAAGTTATTGATCCTCCTTTAAAATTAGATTAAAAGTTTAACTTGGGAAATAATAATATTTTAGAGTTTTAGGATTGTAATCCTAAATTTATACATTATTTTAAACATAATTGAGTTTCATTTATTTTAAATGTGTTATTTCTCTTATTGGAAGTTGTATAAATTTCAATAAATTTAATTTATACTACATTTATATTTTATTACTTTGATTTGTGGTTTGATTGAAAATTTATATTTCCAATCATTTTAAACTTGAGGTGGATAAAAAAAATTATTTATCTTAAAAATAAAATTCACCCATATCTTTTAGTTTTACCACTCTAGTTTATATGAGGTAACATTTTTTTTATTTTTCTCTTATGGATTTACAATCGGTTCTAACTTCAAATTCCATTAAAATAAATTTCTAATTGGATATTGAAATTTTAGAAATATATTTTAAATTATTGAATTAGAGATCCATACTTATAAATACATTTTATAAACTAGCTTTTTGAATAGAATATGGTCTTTATTTTCTCAAACATTCTATAAATTCTCTTGAAGTTTCAACTAATTTTTATATAGCAATACTACCTAAGAAATAACCAAACTTTAATGAATTTTCAGTTGTGATATATTTAAATTAAACCTCCAATTTATCTCTTTCTAACACAAACCAATCCAATAGATATTTTATTTTTTTCTCCTTTATTTAATACATTTGTGTATTTAATTATTTTTTCCATGTAATGTTTATATTTGGTTTAACTACATTATCTAAACCATCACTACTTCAAAATTCAATTATTTAAGATATTTTCTTAAACTGTGTATCTTCTCTTCCTACTCTTATATGTACATTTTTTCACTCTCTAACAACAAAATTTTCCATTCTTATTTTCTACATTTTTTCATCATTTTCCTCATAATTCATCTTCTAATTTACCCTTAAGATCAACCAAACCTTCTCAGATAAACTCAAATCCATCCAAAATTTCAGAAATCCTGGCCCAATCAACAAAAACTTCAATGGAATTTAAAAATCTTATCCTGATCAAAAACAACTACCAAGGAATATTCTAAGTAATATTTATAGTGATCCACTTAATAATCATCAAAACAATCAAAATCATCATATTACTAATTAAATTTAATCACTAAAAATTTCTTCCATTTTTTTTAATAGCTCAACCACCTGAATTTCTTCTATTAACTTCTTTATTGGCCTTTATATCGTATCATATTCCTCATAATTTTCATAAAACCTTGTAATAAATTTTTAATTAAAATGTACCACTTTTCCACATCTAAAAGAATTCAAGGGGATCTTTTCTTTAAAATATATTTTAAATTTTATTAAGTGTTTGGTAAAAATATCATCATTTCATCACACATGTCATTAGAATACTCTATTAAGTTCAACCTCTATGGGGATCAATCTCATCATAAAGGTATATATTTTACTATTATTTTACATGCACTAAGGTAACCTAATTTAAGTCTCTTTCTTCTATTATAGATAATTTGACATTGGAAAAATATAATAGCCTTCTTAAAAAAATTAACAATATTCACATCATAACTCATTTTACTTAATCTTATCATGTCACTAACCAAATCACTAACCTTTTTAAAAAAATAATCAATAAATTTAAAAAAAAAATCTTTATAAAATAATCTTAAAATGTCTAAATAATTGTGCTCACATGAATATTTTTCCTACTCCCTTATATTTTTAACATCAATACATTATTCATATATCATGATAGTACCTCTTTTTATTTTACCCCTTTTGGGCTTATAATACACACTTTTTTTTATTCGGTGACATCTGTGGGATTCATAGATGGTTGGGTACAATACAAGCTATAAAATATAGAAATATAAGTTATAGCTGGTAGTAAAGAGAAAATTTTTAAAATGTAATTATTATAAAAATAATGTGTACTGATGGTTAAGTTCATTATTTGAAGTGAAATGTTTTATTTCATTTTTGTATACTTATATAGAATTATAATTATTTATAATCTTCTAAAACTTTAAACTTTTGATTTTGAGAGTGATGAAGATGTAATAAACTATAAATTTATTAAGTTAATAGAATGTATGTATTTTTATGTCCTTCTTAGTTGAGGGTTTCAAAATAAAATTTTGATCTTAAGCACTATTGAGACTAATAGAATACATCATTGAGGATTTAACAACATGTTTATAAATATATGAGGTTTTATTTTAAAACCATTGTATTATCAATCACAGCCTACGATAACCCTTATCATAACTCATGATATAGTGAAAAACTATGGGTTTCAATGAATTATATTCTATGAATCAATATGTCATGACTTTTTACATTTCAAAATAGTAAATATCACTTTATAATATATTATATCATAAATAATGGAATGGATATCCAATGGATAACAGTTATCTATATCATATAATAGTTTAAAATATTACAAATAGCATCTTATGATATACATGTTCTTCACAAAATCAGTATCAAAACTTGTTAATTCCACAATGAAGGTAGCTCAAATACCATTGATGGTGGTAAATCACTCCCTCGTATGAATATTTCATATGTGACATCAATATGAACCTATTAGAGAACTCTATTTCCCCTAAGTTTTGGTTTATTAAACTCTTTGCATCAGTAATGGATCTCTTGGGTGTAGAGGCACACTTCATCACATGCTCATGTGTGAGAGTTTCTAGAAATCAGTTAACTATTTATGCTTTTCTCCAATATGGTTGATGTATTTTTCTAGAAAAATATATACTCATGAATAGTGGAAGTAACCTTTTTAACCATATATATTTTAATATAGAATCAAAATATAAAATTAAGAACACAAATAAATATGTATACCTCAAATCCATTATGATCTATATCGATAGAGTATGCTTCAGGTTGATCACTAATAAAAAGAACTTGAGATCTTCCCTCCACAGGTAGTAAATTATCCACAAAAATTTATATATACTACATGAGTATCCCTTAATCTTATAAAATTGTGTTACCACCTTTTTCTTGGCCATAAATAAAGAACAGGGAAAAAGTGAGCATTGCCTTAGCTTAATAGTACACCACACACCAAAACAAGTAGGATCACGTCATTTATATGGGATTACCTTAATTAATGAAAAAAATCAAGTATTATTGTCAAATATTTTAATTTTCTATAAGTTTCTCATAACGTATACCTATTTGAAGTACTATGATCATTAAACATTTCAATGATCATAAGATATTAATCAAATTATAAATAAACTATCTTAATGATTTATAACCAAAGAATAACCATTTAAGGAAGTTTTTAGTACTCATAAAATGTTATATCTCATATATCATAACTCATGGGTTTTATTTCATGTTTCAATATAGGCATATCATGCCTATCACAACATATTATCAACCCATATATCACTACCTGTGATATCTATCTCATGCATAACTCTAGTTAGGATATATATAAATTTTAAAATATAATTCATCTCATTTTAGTTCATATCCATCATCAAATTCATTGGATTCATATCATAAGGTGGTTTATGTGTGGGTATTATATTGGTAATATGTCTAAGTGAGAATTCATCTTATGTTTCTTGGGAAAATCTAGGCAATTCATTTGAAAATACATCAATTTATTCTTACAATATGGGTATTGTAACACCCCAAAAAATCTAAAAGAATAAAATTTTATTTGATAGTTTATGTTACATGTAATAATAAGTTATATTTCATTATAAACAATTTTGTGTTTATATTTCATTACATGAAACAGCAAGTTCCTTCAAAAGCTTATGTTACACGTAAGAACAAGTTTTACCAAAGAACAATATAATATTAATATTATTATTAAATGTAATAGTTATAACCAAGATATTAAATTGGATGGTATGAATTTTATTAACTAAATTATTAAAATATATGGTTTAAACAAAAATAAAATGAATTCATTGGTTACCAATTATATATAAATAAAAATAAAATCCAATTGAATGTAAAGGAAATGTTTTTATGTGCCCAAAGAAGTTTTATGTGAATAAATTAAATTAATTACTATTAATGGATGATCTTAATAAAATTTATATATTACATGTTTAATAAATTGTTTTGAAATTTATCCAATATATTTTATATCCATAAGATAATAATATATCCAATTTTACATATAAAAAGCTGTATTTTTATGAAGGCAGATTTGCTGCCATTTAATGGTGCACTTATTTTAAAACAAGATTTTTTACTTTTATAAATTTTATTTGAAAAAATAAACTTCATTTTTGAAATATTAATTTAAAAAATATTTTAAGATGAATTTTTTTTATTTTTCTAAGAAGTTTTATTTTTTGATGAATGGTGAAAAATACTGAATTTTAATTAAAAACTGACTTTTTGTTTAAATAATTTATATGGTTAAATTATATTATAAATTGGTTTTAGAGTTTAATTCGTTCTATTATATATCCATTAATACAATTTATTTCATTTTAAACATTTTTATATTGAATTTGGATATAAAAACATTTCAATATTTTGAATATTTTCACTTTAAAAACCTATTTTCTCATCACGTCTATAGGGTTAATTTTAAATTATTTTTTATCACTTATGTGAGTTGAATTTGTAAAAATGTATTATATATTTATAATAAGAATAATTTATAATTTCCAGTAATGTCAACTTATTTTTTTACCAAGATTATTAGTGAAAATAGTTAAAATTAATTACTGTTATTAAGGTAAAAATGAGTTTACTTAGTGGTTAAACTTAGAATATAAAGGTTAAAATGACTTCCCATTTCTTCAAAACCCATTAACTAGCCATTTTTTACCATTATGACATTAAGATATAATTTTATGAGTTTTGGGACACTTTTCCATGGAAGTGACCCATATAATAAGTTAATTAAAGAAGAAGACAAAAAAGATATTTTCTTCTTTTTAATATCTATAATTATTTGGGAGAGGAAGAAAAATTACATAGGTTTGGTTATAAAAATTATTTTGAAATTTAGATAAGTTTTTTATATAAAAATAATTTATCTTTATTTTTTACATATGAATTAGTTACTTAAAATGCTTTTGAAATACCAACACAATAATTATTTAGTTAATAATTAAATTAAATAAATAATACTAAAAAAATAAAAGTGAATTAAATTGAATGAATTATAGAGTTCCATTATTTTTCTAGATAAATATATCATATTACACTTTTTTGAATTTAATATATTTGAATTCCATCATTTTATTGATATATTTTAAATTAAAATTAAATTAATAATTGACAATAATATTATTTTATAATAAATGATATTTTATTAATTAATTTAAAATTGATAAAAATAAAATATTCTACCAAGTTATTTTTATATGTTAATAAATATAATAAATGTTTAATTAATAGACCAATTTATCTTTTATAATGAACATATTGACCCCTAAATAGTAAAAAGATTTGTTAGCACTATTACAGTTAAAGCAGTATTTTTGCGTGTTACTTGCGATTCTGTTAAAATAAATTTCCAAAACATATATTATTTTTATTTTATAAATTATATATAAATTTATAATAGGTGGGTAAAAATTATCTAATAAGTATCACTTTAAATTAGTCTTAAATGAAAAATTACTTAAGTTAGAAAACTAGTTTCCATAATGAAAACTAGAAAGGTAAAAATAGAGAAACTTATAAGTTAAGGTATAAAATGATAAAAATGATTTTATTTTTGTGGGGTGTCGGTGTTTATATACCACATAAACCCCCATATCCCTTATTATTCAATATTTTAGAAACATGAGGAAATTTTTACCTCCCAATAGTGAATAATTTAGAGTATTTATTGGAATGACACTCCTCCTCAACTATAAAAGGTCACTCACTCTCCCCCTTTATTCACTCTCTAAATCCATTTGGATCAACATGTATCTATCCAAATCACTCCCAAAATTCCCTCCTTTCATCCTAAAAGACTTATTTTTTGTATTAATTAAACCTTTTAATGTTTTATTTCAAACATAAGGAGGATACCTGAAGAAGAGGTAATGTTATTCTAAAAGTGTTTTTATTTTATTTCATTCTACACCTACTTAAATTATTATTATTTAATGATAATATAATAACATAAGTATCTTAAATATACATATATGTTTTTATGTTAAGTTTAAGACCTAAAAAATCACACACTTTCATCAAATGGTTTACGAAATCATTGATCATGTGTACGACGGACTACCACCTTGTGAACTGATGTCATTCGTTCTTCCATTACCACCTTTCAAGATAGAGAATAATGATATATTTGTAGTTTATATATGATATTTATGATATTTGTGATTTTATTATCATTATTTAATTATTATATCACACATATCTTCATGATTTCTATTTTTTGGGAATTTGATAATGTCGCACGTGTGTATAGTAGACTACCGGCTCACGAAGCAATGTGATTTGTTCACACTTTATATGGAATGTATTAAGGATGGTTTTAATAAAAATACATGATATATATATATATAATAAAAATTATAATTTAGTGGTATTATATATATATATATATATCATTTAATTTTCTTTCTTTCAATATGACAAGAAAATAGAAACAACATTCATGCGTCCGTATGGCCTACCGTCTCCATGAATGGTTTATTTCATTTCCTATCACCAAATTTTATGGATTACTATAAATAAACATATAATAAATATATATAATATTTTAATCATTTTTTATATTTTATAGATTATTAAATCATGATCTAAGTAAGAGGAACAAAAAATAACAATCCAAAACATACTCGAAAGAACAAGGCATTTAACACTTGGAACAATGAAAATAATGAATGATTATTAAAAAAAAGGTGATAAGTGGTTATAAAAGGATATTATATGATATAATTAATTTTAATATGGTTTTGGAGTAAGTTAATAAAATTATGAAAATCATTATATAGTAGGTTAAAGAGATTTCAACCAAAAGGAATCATAAGGTATGGGATTTCGTCTCAATTTCATTTCATTAAGGCATATTATAATGTTTTGAACCTAATTTATTTTATATAGTGTATATACATCCCATATGACATATAATATCATGAATAATTCATTATTCATGGTATTTCAATTTTCGATTGTAATTATTTCATCTAAGGATATTTGAATTAAAAAGGTACCAAGTGGTAAATAATTTTATAACTCATTCCTTTCATTGGGTTATATTACTTCCTCATTGTTAATAGTGTTATAAGATTATTTGTATAATGACTCTTGATTATATTATTTTTTATTTAAAAAAAATTATTTGGATTTAAATTTTATACACATAATTTATTCATTGGTTAATTCTCACTTTAACATTATTACATTTGTAAGGGTTTACTTCACAATTTTATTTTAATCAGGATTGTTTATACTTGAATATCCATTGAAGGTAATTATCTAATAATTAATTAATAAAACAATTAATTTTATTCTCATATAGTTATTAATGATATTTTTTAAGTAATAGTACCATTTTTTCTACTCTTTGGTACTTAAAATTTTTTAGAAAATGTTTTAAATAAAATTCAAATTCATTTCTCTCTTTGATCGGAAATATGTTTTATTCCAAAACCATGTTTTCTAAAAATATTTTAAAATTTTTTTAACCTCTTAAAAATAATTTATTAAATAAATATTTACAAAATATATTAAAATGAATCTTTGTATCATTTTCAAAACAATTCATGTTTGTATTTTACCAAAAATGTAAAAGGAACCTGCATTTTAACTTATATGTCATGTAAATATTTACCCACCCTCATTTTTTGAAGATTCCTTTGTAATTTTATGAGGATATTTTTATAGAAAATGTTTTAAAATTTTATTTTTATGGTATTTTTATTCATCAATGACATAAACCCTTTATTTTTACTCCACTTGGGATATGTTGTATTGATACCATCATTATTATTCCAATATATGTTATATTATTTCTTTGACCAAGGATGGTATTTACATTCACTTACTTCATTCATTTTTGTAGTCCCCTTGAAATATTCACTTCCATGTTATCATTATATATTAAATTTCACCCTAAATATCCATATTATTCTTTATGGAAATGCTTATTTCTTAAACCATATCTAATTTATAAATATGGTATGTTACTTTTAAAGTCAGATTATTGATTGGGTAAATATTGATAAATACATATCCTTTACTCAATATGGGTATTTTATGTTCTCATGAGATGAAATTAGTTGGAAAAAACTCTATGTGTTTGTAACCAGTATGTTTTAAACTGTCTTGTGAAAAGTCTTAATAATAGTATGTTCTAAACTGTCTTGTGAAATGTATTAACCATAAAGGTATCATGTTTTTGGGAAATATGAAGTTCAATAATTAATAATTTCTTTCATTAAAAATTCTTTTATTATTATCCATGATATTTTCACAATGAAAAAAATTATGGATGCATTTCATTGTCATTTTATTGATTAAATGGCATGTTTTTTCAGTTATTTACGATTTCATATTGATTATGATTTATCCAGTTATTTAAATGGAATGTGTACTCAGTTATTTACCTTTCCATATTGATTATTCCTTATCTAGTTATTTAAATGGTATGTGTGCTCAACTATTTACCTTTAAATATTGATTATGCTTACTGATTCATTATTGATTACATTATACTTAACACTTACTGAGAATTTTATCTCACCCTTATTTTTTTACTTTCCCCATAATTCCATGATGTTTACTATAACTGATATATAGAAATATTCTAGAGGGAATAATGATATTATTGAAAAAAATTATGTGGTAATTTTTGTATTTAATTGTAATTAAATGGTCATGTATGTATCTAGTTTACTAAGACTATTAAACTATTAAGTCCTACAAGATGGTATTCCTTGTATCAAATGATAATGTAATGGTATCAGACACCAGCTCTGGGATTCTAGGGTTAGGGTGTCTATAGTTGGTATCAAATAAATTTTAGTAGAATCCATGGGAACTAAATTTAAGAAAACATAGATTAGGGAACAAAACCATATGATAGACTTTGAGGATAATTATATAAGAATATCCTAATGTTTTGGTGAGAAATATATTATGTGGTTATTCCTATAAAATAAATACATATATGGATACTACAAGTGGATGTGGTTCTGACATAGATGTACCTAGGGTTAATTAATCTAAAAAGTGTACATTGGGCTTGACCTAATCATCACTTAGTGCACAAAAATGGGCCTTACTATACACCTGGTTTGACACTCTAGGGGGATATTCTTAAGATAATTCACATTTTCTTTATAAACCATTATGAATGATTTGAATAGATAATGATAATTAATGACTGAGGTTAAACCATATACTAAGTAAGGTCCTATATTAAAATAAAATGGGTGAATTATTTATTGGGATTCAATAATTAAATTCTAGAAGTATTTTACCAACAATATTTTAGTTATAAGAATCATGAAAAATATTTGTATTGTGTTAGAAACATATATGTTCTCATTAAATTAAGAGTTATGGATACCATAATGTGTTGTGAGTTTAATATTAATCATGATTTCAAAGTCTTTAACATCTATTTTTAGGTTTTATGTGATAGAAGTCTACCAAGATTAATGTAATTTTGGGAGAAATTTACAGTAAGAATAGGTTATGGATGAATGGTTATTTGAATAAATAATGCCTTTAAATTTTATAGACATATATTTAAAGGTATTGATATAATTTAGGATTAATATCATCATTAATGACATTGTAATAATAGGAAAATAATATTATAAGACTTTATTGAAAAATGTATTGAAAAGCCTAGTAAAAATTTTAATTAATGTTTAATTTTATTTCAAGGATGTATATAATATTTTATTTGAAATTAATAGGAATTTTATTAATATATTTTATAAAAATTGAAACATGTATGTTGGGTAGAACCTCATTGTATCTAGAAAGGTTGTAGGTCTTGTACCCAAAACCAAAAAATGATAAGGGTGTAATGCCAACCATTGACCTACGCAATGTCCTTGTTAAAATGTAATTGTTTTGGGTAAATAATTTGAAAAATAAATATTAATGATAAACCATTAGAATTAATTTTTTTGGTTTGTAGATTAATGTATGAACCATATTGGTTTTTTAAAATAGTTAGAGATACATAAAAATACTTTTTAATCTTTTATGGATCTTATAATCTGTTAAAAGTGAAATTTAGTGCCTCAGGAATAAAAGTTAATTTTTGGATATACATTTCTTAGAGTAAGGGGTGAATTGGAAATTGATCAAATCAAAACCAAAATATGAAATCGTTCTTATGAAATATAAATTTATCAAGTAGCTATATTTCTTTATATTCTTAGATAGTGAAATAATACCTCAACTCTAGGAAAAAGGGTCTTGAAACAAAAATGTTATCCTAATACCTTCAATTTTGTTGAATCGGTGGTATTTTAAATAATCACAAATTTATGATTTTGAGCCCCTCAAATTTCTATTGATCATTCACTTTTTTATGATCAATGGCCTCAATCACTCTCTATAAATATTTATGCTTATCCTCCATGTCCATATCTTCACTTACCACCAATGATCTCCTATGTAGAAACCTAGTTATATATTATTCCATGTGACCTTTTGTACTTCCCATTATATATTATTAAGATAATTTATTACCAAACCATATTACTATGTTTGTTTCTCAATAATGGTATTTCCAAATGTCAAACCCCAGAATATCGAGATCACATTTAAATTGCGATGATGCAATTTATTTAAGGTGGGGAGAATATAGCACCCCCAAAATTCTAAAAGAATAAAATTTTATTTGATAGAATAGGTTACACGTAATTTTGAGTTAGCCTTTATTACATGAAACATTGTGTTTATCTTTCATTACATGCAATAGCAAGTTCTTTCTAAAGCTTGTGTTACATGCAAGACTGAGTTTTACTGAAGAACAATATGTTATTAATATTATTATTTAATTTAATAGTTATAACCAATAATTTAAATTGGAGGGTATGGATAGAATTAACTAAATTAATAAAATATATGGTTTATAAAAAAATAAAATTAATTCATCGGTTACCAATTAGTTAGAAATGAAAAATAAAAACCAATTGAATATAAAGTAAATGTTTTTATATTGTCAAAGGAGTTTTACCATAATAAATTAATTTAATTACTATTAGTGGATGATATTAATGAAATTTATATATTATATATTCAATAAAAAAATTAACATTCATCTAATATATTTTATAGGCATAATATAATAATAAATACAATTTTACGCATAAAAAGCTATATTTTTCTAAAGTAAATTTTGCCACCTTTTAATAGCACGCTTATTTTAAAACTAATTTTTGGCACATTTTTAAATTTTATTTTAAAAAATAAACTTCATTTTTTAAATCTTAATATCAAAATTATATCATGGTACATTTTTTTTATTTTTCTAATAATTTTCATTTTTTGATGAATAATGAAAAATACTGAATTTTAATTGAAAGATGACTTTTCATTTAAATAATTTATATGGTTATTTATATTTTAAATTGGTTTTAAAGTTGTATTAGTTAAATTATAAATCAAATAATCCAATTTAGGTCACTAGAATCATTTTCATATTTAATTTGAAAATAAATACATTTCAATCTTTTGAACATTTTAACTTTAAAAACTCGTCTTCTCATCACATCTATGGGATTAATTTTAAATTAAATTCTGCTAATTATGTGATTTTAAATTAGAAAATTTTATTCTATATTTGGAATCAGAAAAATATATAGTTTATAATAAGTTTAAACTAATTTTTGACCAAAATTATTAGTGAAAAAAATTAAAATTAATTATTATGATTAAGGTAAAAACGAGTTTACTTAGTGGTTAAACTTAGAATATAAGGGTTAAAATGACCTAACCATTTGTAAAACACACATTTTTTGTCCATATTTCTACCATTATAACCTTATGATCTAATTTTATGATTTTTGGGACACTTTTCCAAGAAAGTGGCCTATATAATAAGTTAAGTAAAGAAGAAGACAAGAAAGATATTTTTATTCTTATTAATAACTATAATGATTTGGGAAATGGAGAAAAACTATATAGGTTCGGTTATAAATATTATTTTCAAATATAAATAATTTTTTCCATCATAATAATTTATCTTTAATTTTTAGAGATGAATTAGTTACTTAAAATTCTTATGAAATGACAACATAGTAATTATTTAGTTAACAATTAAATAAAATAAATGATACTAATAATATTAAAAGTGAAGTAAATTAAATGAATTGTTGTGTTACATTATTTTCATAGATAAATATATCACATTACATAGCTGTAAAATTATTATATTTTAATTTCATCAATGTATTGATATTTTTTAAATTTAAATTAAATTAAAAATTGATGTTAATGTTATTTTATAATAAATGATATTTTATTAAATAATTTAAAATTACTAAAAATATTATCTTCTACCAAGTGATTTATAAATTTTAATAAATATAATATATGTTCCATTCATATAAAATTTTAAAAATTTTAATAAATATAATATATGGTCCATTTATAGACCATTTTATCTTTTATAATGAACATATTAACCCCTAAATTGTAAGAAAAGATTTATTAACATAGTTATGGTTAAATTAGTGTTTTTTCAAGTTACTTGCATTTTTGTTAAACTTAGTTTACAAAACACATAGGATTTTTATTTTATAAATTATTTTTTATATTTAGAATCAGTGGGTAAAAATTATATAATAATAATACCATTAAATTATTCTTAAAGGAAAAATTATATAAGTTATAAAACTAGTAACCATAATGAAAAACCAAAATGGTAAAAATAGGAAAACTTATAAGTAAAGGAAAAAAGTGATAAAATTTCTTTTATTTTTGTGTTTTGGAGGTTTTTATAGACCATATAAACCATACCTAACATTATTATTCAATTTGTGAGGCATTTGAGGTAAGGAAGACCTCCCAATAGTGAATACTTTTGTGTATTTAGAAGAATGTCACTCCTCAACTATAAAAGGGTACTCAGTCTCTCCCATTATTAACACCTATAAAATCATTTGGATCCAAAAATATCTATCCAAATCACTTCTCACCTTCTATACCATCATCTTAGAATCCTTATTTTGGGCATAAAGAAAACCTTTGAAGGTTTTATTTCAAACCTATGGAGGATACCTGAAGAAGATGTAATGTTCTTCTAAAATTATTTTTATATTATTTCCTTTTCCAACTCCTTAAATTATTATTATTCCATGATAATATAATAACCACATTATCTTCCATATATTGAGATGTTTTTATGTTAATGTTACTACCAAAAACTTTACACACTTCCATCCAATGGGTTATGAAATCATCATTCGTGTGTATGGAGGACTACCACCTTGCGAACCGATGTCATTCATTCTTCCATAACCACCTTTAAAGGTTGGGAATAATTATGTATTTTTAGTTCATATATGATATTAATTATATTTATTATGTTATTATGGTTTTTAATTATTATATCACACATACCTTCATGCTTTCCATTTTGTGGGAAAACAATAAAGTCGTATGTGTGTATAGTGGACTACCGTTCATGGAGATGGTGTTTGATACCATTACATTAGCATATGGTACAAGGAATACCATCTTGTAGGACTGAAGAGTTTAATAGTCTTAGTAAACTAGATACATACATGAGCATTTAACTAGATCCATGAACGGTGTATTTCATTTCCTATCACTAAATTTTATGGATTAATATAAATACATATATAATAAATATATATGAAATTTAAATCATTTTTTACATTATTTATATGATTAAAACATTATCAAAGTAAGAGTAATAAAAAATAACAAGTCAAAACTTACTCGAAAAACAAGACAATTAACACCTAAAATAATAAAAATAATGAAATGTTATTAATGAATGGGTGATAATATGTTAAAAATTGATTGTATATGATATCATAAATATTAATATAGTTCTGTAGTAAGTTAATAAGGTTCTTAAAACTATTATACAAGAGGTTAAATCATGTTCAACCAAAATTAATCATATGGTAAAGGATTTTGTCTCAATTTCATTTCATTGAGGAATATTATAATGTTATGAACCTAATTTATTTTATATAGTGTATATATTGTACCTTTGTAATTTAATATCATAAATAATTAATTCTTCATGGTATTTTAAGTTTCAATTTGAATTATTTCATATAAAGGTATTTCAATTAAAAATTTACCAAGTGGTAAAGAATTTCATAACTTAATTCCTTTAATTAGGTTATATTATTTCCTCATTGTCATTAATATTCTAAGATTATATGTATAATGAATTTTGATTATATTATTTTTTATTTCCAATTTTTTTATGTGGATTTATAGTTGATACACATAATCAATTAATTGGTTGATTCTCACTTCAACGTTATTACATTTTTTAGTGTTTACTTCACAATCTCATTTTAATCAGGATTGTTTATAATTGAATTTACATTGAAGGAAATTATTTGATCACTCATTAATAAACCCTTTTTTATTATAATATATTTATCCATGATCTTTTTCAAGTAATTGTGCCATTATTTCTACTCTTTGGCCCTTAAAATGTTTTATAAAATATTTTAAAGAAAACATAAATTAATTTCACTCTTCGGTCGGAAATTTGTTTTCTTTCAAAACCATGTTTTCTAAAAATGTTTTCAAAAATGTTTTTAACCTATTAAAAATTATTAATTAAATACATTTTTACAAAATGGTTTCAAATGAATCTTTATGTCATTTTCAAAACAATTTCATTTGTCTTTTACCGAAAATGTGAAAGGAACCTTCATTTTAACTTGTACGGTATGTACGGATTTACCCACTATTATTTATTTGAAGCTTAATTTTCAAGATTATGATGATATTTTTAAATAAAAATTTTTTAAATGTTATTTGAAAATAAATTATTTTTTTATCAAAATTAAAAGGATGTTTTCCTTAATATTTTTTTAAAGATCTTTTTATGTTATTTCTATTCATCAACGACAATAACCCTTTATTTTTACTCCACTCGGGATATGTTTTATTGATACCATCCTTATTCTTACTCTATATGGTTTATGGTTTCTTTGACCAAGGATAGTATTGAAATTCACTTCCTTGATTCATTTTTTTAGTCCCCTTGAAACATTCACTTTCTTGTGATCATTAGTCATTAAATTTTCCCCTAAATATCCATTTTATTCATCATGGATATACTTATTGTTTAAACCATATCTCATTTATACATATGGTGTTTTACTTTGAATGTTATTTGATTGAATGGTGAAATATTGATAAATTTGTATCCTTTACACAATACATATATCTGATATTAAGGTGTATTGATTCATTAATTAAATAAATTATTTGATAAATGATGAATGATTTGGACAGATATGACATGGTATGGGGACCATTTAAAGTAATCCTCTTGATGCATCAGTAGTCTCATGAGACAAAATTAGTTGGAAAATCCTATGTGTTTGTTACCAGTATGTTTTAAACTATCTTATGAAAGTTCTTGAAAGAAATATATTCTAAACTGTCTTGTGAAATTTCTTGATAGTAAATGTATCATGTTCCTAGGAAACACGACATCTAATAACTAAGAATTTCCTTCATTTAGAATTTTGTTATTATTATCCATGGTATTTCCACTTTGAAGAAATCTATGGATGCATCTCATTCTTAGTTTATTTATTAAATGTCATGTGTTTTCATTTATTTACCTTGCTATATTGATTATTCCTTATCCAGTTATTTAAATGGAATGTGTGCTCAATTATTTACCATGCCATATTTACTATTCCTTATATATTTAATTAAATGGAATGTGTACTCAATTATTTACATTTCTATGTTTATTATACATAATGATTTGTTATTTCTTTTGTTGTACTTAACCCTTACTAATCATTTTATCTCACCCTTATTTTTTTTTCTTTCCCAAGGATTCTATAAAGTTTATTATAACTGATATGAAATGATATACTATAGGGAATAATGATATTCTCAAAAAATTGTTGAAATTTTTGTATTCAATTGTAATTCAAAACTCATATATGTATCTAGTTTACCAAGACTACTAAACTATTTGGTTCTTTAGGATGAGATTCCTTATATTGTATGCCAATTTAGTGGTATCAGGCATATATTATGGGCTTATAGGTTTGGGTTCACTATAGGTATTCCATATATTCATATACTATGTTTATCATCTATCATTAGTTTCCCATAAATCACCTCACCATGAACTTCACTAATATGAGACATATTGGGTGGTTCTGGGACTGATTTAGGTGAAAAAATCAACATCTAAAGATAAATTTTCTTATACATAAGTCATGAATTATAATCTCTTTTTCTCTATAATAAATTGCAGTAATTAAAGGTTCAATTCATCCCTAAAATTACATTTAAGTCTATCATTATTATAATGAGAAAGTCTATGAGTAGGTTATAAAAACACAATCTAATTGGAGTATCATAATTTACATTTTCCATAATCAAGGTCCCACTCAGTGTTCCAACTAAAAACTCCTTTATTAATTTATTATGAGGTATTTCCATATATTTAGAAAAAAAATATAATAGATAAAAGAACATGTGGAACCAAAATAAAATAATGTATGGTTTTTTTTTAGTGTGTTATAAAAGTACATGCTATCACATTATTTGGATTTTCAACTTATGATTTAGTAACTACAAAGATCCCTTCTTTGATCTCTATTCCTCTTATGGGGTATATTCTATTGATATTTAGGCTATGGATTAGAATAATTTCTTATTTAATTACAATTAAAGACATCAAAATTTGTTTCTTATCACTTACCCATGAACTCGTGATATTTTTTCACATTTTCACACTTGAAACACACACCCTAGTATTTTTAAACATGCCTAAGGGTGATTCACACATTTTCCATATATTGGGAATTTTAATCTCACTTTATCTTCTTTTCTCAATAATCTTTATATGTAGAACTTCACCACCCTCTTCTTCACTAACTTTACTTTAATGATATATAATTTTAATATTTTTTCAATATTTATATCATTCATCATTATATCTTTATATATGGAAGATTCTTGGGTGTCTATATCCATTTAAAGAATTGACTCTAAACCATTAAATGATTTATCAATCTTAATTTTCATATTGTGTACATATTATGTAGCTTTTCTTGATAACCTTTTGAAGTTAGCTACATGTTTCACCATAGTCACTTCTTTCTTTTACTATAAATTCAAGAATTTTATTTCTATTTTTTCTCAATACTCTCAAAGGAAATAATTCTATGAGAAATTTATTTTTTAAAATTTTTGTTCCATGATTTATATTTCTTCCCATTATGTATATTTAATTAATCATCACTATTGGTTAGCATCCCCTCTTAGATGATATGCCAAAATCCTAAATTTATCCCTGTTTTTACATCCCAGCACCATGAAAATATTTTTACAAATATTTAATCCATTTTTTCCACCATTAATATATTATTAGTCACACTAAAAGTTATATATTTTATCCCTATAAATTAATAAATGATTTTTGAACCTTGATGAGGGTAAACTGGTTACACCATGAAATTAAGGTTATTAATTATAAATTTTAGTCATAGATAAGATTCGCAAAGACTCAATAGGGGTGTGAATTGATTTCTTGAAATTTTATTCACTTAAAACTACCCTTTATTAATGTGAGAATGTTTCTGATATTTTTTATCATAAGAAAGTAATAGAAAGAAAAATATTAAGATAAATATAGAACACATAATATGTTATAGTGGTTGAGAGTACAAAAATACACTAGTCCACTCCACAAACACTCAAATATTAGATCTTAGTGATTTCACTTGTACTAGTCCTTTTCCTAGGGACTACCTAGATGAGTTAAAGTATCCATCACTTGGGGAAAATCCATGATATTTTTTGGGATCTTATAATTATTTACATAAACAATATCCTTCAACACTTAGTATAATAAGTTCTTACTTGAAATAATAAGAAATAATAATTTGATTTTACAAGAGGAACTATACTGTTGCAAGATGAAACTAAAAGAATAGAAGAGATCTCCAAAAGATAAAATAAGAATGGATAATAGCTCAAGGATATTCTTAAAAATATAGTAGGATTAATCTTGAAATTATAACTATATATAACTTGATTTTTATTATTATTTTTCTTAGCACATAGAAGTACCAGCATAGAAAGCTTCAAGAGAGAGATAGAGTATATTATCACATCTATTCTTCTTTCTCTTGTTCGAATATATCTCTATATATTATTTGAAACTATTTTGAGTAGAACATTCAAAAACAAAAATAAATATCTAGAGAAACTCTATGTTTACTTTTCTTAAAAATTACCTCGGAAAAAATTAATATGTAAATAAAATAATCTCTAATCCATCCTTTATTGGTACTTATATACTTTGAAAATTAGTTTTATAATAAATAGGTAGTTTATTGTTTAATGCATTGAAATCATCATTAATCTTCATGTTAAATTCTCCAACAGTAATAAATACCCAAGTTTCATAATGAAGTAGCTGATTGTGGGTCACCAAATAGCCAAAATACACATAGAAGAATTGATCACATAGCTGAAATTTATATAGGAGAATTTTATATGTAGTCATATCACATAGCCATATTGATCATGTAACCAAAATTTACATATTTGATTGAATCTCATATCCAATTGGAACCATGTGACCAAATATTCCATGGATCCAAACAACGTAGAAGATTTATTGATGTAGTTTATTCGACATAGTTGTTTCATTAACATAATCATTTCTCACTCAGTCGATTCAGCAATATATTCATTTCTCACATAGTCAATTCAGTGACATTGACTATTCATGTAGGATATTATGTGACATTATTTATTAATGTATTAAAATGCTCGATGTATCTAAACATCACATAACCAAGTCTTCATGTAACTGATTTTTCCAGACTAAGCCAAAATTTCAATAAAAATGCATATTACAGAATAATTTAACTATTACAAAATATTTGAACTAAATAAAATTTAAAACTATTAACCACACTTAAAATAAAATTAATTAGAAAAATAATAAGGGTTTTGGGATAATTAAAATATAGATCACATAAGATGTGTTGGGAAAAATAAATATCCCAAAAATATCATCCTTTTTTATGATCACAAAACTCATTAAACATTAAACATGAAATTTTAAATAGATTAAGGAGTTTTACAAAAATATATATATAATATATAATACTTTAAAATTTTATGTTATATTTTATTCTCCCTCTCAATTTTTCTCCTCCCCCTTTTGTGACATTAAAAAGTAAGGTAAATAATAATAAAACACATTTACTACAGCACATTGAGTCATGAATTGTTAAAGTATATGGCTAAAACTAAATTTGAATATGGCATGAATAGAATTCAGCAAGAATAACATTCAAGAAAATAGAAAAAGTTAAATGAAAACAATTTCTTCACACACAAACAAAAAGATAAATAGGAACTTTATTAAATAGGATCACTTATAAAAAATATAGATACATGAAACATATATAAATACATATACACTAAATCAGTCGAATGACCCAGGATTATGGATAGCTTCAAAGTTAGATGGAGGTTTGGGTGGTGGTATCTTGAAGGTTGGATAGGAGGAATAGGTAGTAGGTGGTTCAACCATTGGAGGAGGGAATACCCTTCTAAGATCTATCATAGAACTCTCTTGATCTTCAAAACCATATCAATATTGAGGATATTATGTATTCATGATCAAAACATTCGCAAGGTTTTCAAGAGAAATAATGAAATCAGAGTAACTAGAACTTACGAAGGACATCTCCTTTACAAGCACTGAGCAAGTAGCTTCTGCTCCAATAGGTTCAGAAGAAGAAGTAGAATAATACTTTAATTTCTCTCACTTATATATACTAGCTAGATCAAACATAAAGTAAATATTTTTTCTAGATTCCTTATAAATATCAAGAGGTATTAGTTCAATGGATCTTCTTCCTTTGAGAAAGTAAAGTGCATCAGACCACATGTCAATCTGTTTTATAATATCTGGCTTGTAGAAGTCCAAAATGATTGTACAACCTTATCAATACATCTAAGATAAATTTTATAGAGATTTGTTCAAAAACATTATAATAGATTAAAACTTTCTAGTAGAAAGACTCTAATAAAGGTAAATAACTAAAATATATGGCTATAAATAACTGGATGGATTTGTAGGGGGGCCTAAAAATATATTTTCCTAAATCCTGTCTATAGAGACCTGTAATCTAGTTATCCTTCCTTCAACTAAGGTTAAATTTTGGACCATATTGTTGAGTCAATAAGGTTTTCCTTATGACTTTTCCATTCCTTCTTGTTTTGAAAATAACAAACACCTTATCTTTAAGTAAAATCTCTTTTATAAGAAAAATCACTTTTATAAGGAAAATCACTTTTATAAGAAAAATTGCTTTTATAAGGAAAATCACTTTTATAAGAAAAATTATTCTTATCATATTTTCATTATCTATATCCATATATTTCTTAAGTATAAGTATCGGATTCATTTCTATATTCTTGGAATCATTTAAAACTTTAATGTGAAGCATTCTATTTTAGGCTCCGAATTCTGGATAAGAATTGTAATGGAGTTACATTCCGAATTCTGGGTACGAACTCTAATAAAGTTCCACTCCGAATTCTGGATACGAACTCTCCTGAAGTTCGACACCGAATTCTAATGACGAATTCTGATTACGAATTCCCATTACGAATTCTGATGATGAATTCTCATTCTGAATTTTCATTCTGAATTCTCCTATTAAACAGAATCTGATCATCTTTGCTCTATTCACACCGAATTTATTTAGACTCTGAACTTTCATTTTTCTTAGACTCCGAACCTTCACTCCGATCTTTTTAGTTAATCTTAAAACGATGTCGTACTTTCTGTTACACTTGTTTTATTATAAAATGATGTCTTCTAGTCTGTTATAAACTAACCGTTGGTTAAGTGACACATGTACAGGTCCCTCTGATTTTTAAGGAAAATATGACCGTTGTAAAGGAGGCCGACCGAGCCTATAAATAGGAGCTCATTTGAAAGAGCTCTACACACAATGAAGTTGATCTATCTAGAGACCACACGCTGCTAAGGTGATTTCTAGAGAGAGAAATATTTTAATGCTTTGTGCATACTGAACTTCTCGTTTGGTTTTTGCTTCATGTGACTCCGAATGTTGGTGATTACATTCGAGGAATTCCGAGGATAGGAAGATAGAGGTGTCGACTACCTTAAAGTTTGAGGGTTTCCTTGTTGAGGAAGACATAGGTTCCAACTACCTTGAAGTTGAGGGCTTGTAGGGATAGTAAGACAGAGATTCTGATCTTCATATCGAGGGCTTACCCTAGTGTGGGTAAGACAGACTTGCTTGAAAGTATAAATCAAGGGACCTTTATCCAAGGTTGTTGGATACCCTTCTCTTTGGGTTAAAAGACTTATATCTTGTTACTTGTAGTTTTACTACTTGTTTGTTTCTGATATATATTGTATTATAAGGAAAGTATAACCTTCTTATATATCCTTACACTTATACTTTGATAAGTTTATATTTTATACGCTTTAAGGTAGAATCTCATATTGTAATCTTTAGTTAAGTTTCAATTTCTGGATCCATATTTCCGGAACCTAATTTCGGAATCTCTTTCTAGTTTTAAGCAAGTACATAAAACTTGAAGTTTATAACTTCATTCCTTATTCCAATTTTTCATTTGGTGTTAGAGGTGTTGTGAATTTTCTTAGTTTAACTTTGTTAAACTTAGAACTTTCCTTGTCTTAGGAAAACATTGTAATCTGTATCAAACTTTAAAGGTTCCAAAGGAATTTTTAAAGTATACAATTCACCCCCCCTCTTGTATATTGAGCATCTACATCATTATTTCGATCCTATAATTGGTATCAGAGGATCTCTCTGAAATACTTATACTCACGAATAAGTTTTTTCTTGCTCATTTTTCTTTATTCTTCATACTTTCTTAGAAAGTTCTTTGTCATTCTGAACTTTGTCATTCCGAACTTTTCCATTACGAATTTTCATTCTGAACCTTGTAATTATGAACTTTTTCTACTAATAAGTTTGTGTGCCGAAGGTTATTTTAAGTATGGTAGGAATCAATATTGGCTCCATTGATAATCTAAATCCTACAAGACCACCAATATTTGATGGTAATGACTATGAGTACTGGAGAGATCAAATGAATACTTTTGTTATCAATACTAGAGTGGACAACTTTGTTATGCTTACTGGTGATTATAAAATTCCTGATAAGGAAGTTAGAACTTTCACTAACCAGGAAAGGCAAGAGTATCAACTCAATTATAAGGTACACAATACCTTACTTTGTTCAATGAATAGAAATATATATAGCCAAATTTCTTCTTGTGAAGCAGCTAATTTTATCTGGAAGAAGTTAGAGGTTACACACTTTGGAACTTATAAGGTGATTGAGACTAGGAGAGTTATGCTTAGAGATGAATACCATGGCTTCAATTTTCTTTATGGTGAACCAATCTGTAAAGTTCAACAGAGATTTATGACTATAGTCAACAGCTTGCAGTCTATATGAGAAAAAGGTTTAGATGATGAAGCACTTGTGGATAAGATAATTGATATTATGACTAATGAGTGGGAATCCAAAAGAACAGCTATAGATGAGAATAGGAAGGTTACTCAAATTTCTCTTGATGAGATATGCGGAACTCTTCTTCAACATGAAACAATAATGAAGAGAGATGCTAACAATATCAAAAAGAAGAATGGAAATGGTACTGTTGCTTTTACAACAACATCAAATCAGATGAAAGCTAAGACTCCTAAGAGAATAACCAGATCCAAGTCTAAGAAAGTTATTTTCCAATCCGAATCTAGTGAGAGTGAAGTCTCTGAAAATGAGTTAGAAAATCTTGCTCAAAGGATGAACAAGATAGCTGGACAAAGAAGTTTCCAATCCAAGTATAAGAAAAAGGAAAGGAAAGATAGTAAATATGGAGAAGTCACTTGTTATGAATGCAAGAGAGCTGGACATATTAGACCAGATTTCCCTTTTCTCAAAAAGAAAGAAAGGAAATAAAGGCATTCTGAAAGGAGCAGAAAGAAGTACTATAAAACCAAAGGTAAGAAAGTTTTGAAATCTAATGACACCTGGAGTGTCAGTGGTGGTGACTCTTCAGATGAATCTTCTGATTATGAATCTTCAGGACAGAAGAATCTTAGTCTTATATCCAGACTACCTATTGATAATCATTGTTTTATGGCTAAGGTACGAAATGTTGAATCATTGAACAATGTTTCTTTAAATTCCAATGATAAAGAGTATTATAACTCTTCTAATGAAGAATCTTCTTCTGATGAAGATAATACTTTACCTACTTATGAAGAATTTTCTAGGTTTGTTAAACTTCTTGGAATTGATAATTCTAAACTCAATAAAAAACTTGATAAGGCAAACTCTAGAAATTCTATTCTTACGAAAGAAATATCAGATCTTTCTAAAGATCTTGATAAGAAAAATGCTGATTTTTAAAGTATTTCAAAAAATCTTGAGGAAGTAAGTTCTGAGAAGAACAAACTTTCTAAAGAGTTAGAAAAAGTAATTTCTAAGAAAAGTATTTTCAAGCCTAGATCTAGTTCTAAATCTAATGATTTTGAAGATAAAAACTTGGTTATAAAACTTAAGTCTGAAATTTTTTCCTTAAAGAAGTTTTTATCAAACTTTACCCATGGTAAGGAAAATTTTGATAAAATGTATTCTCAAATATGACCTTTAAGAAATAAATCCGGATTTGGTTATACCCATGCAAAACCAATTTTTAGTAACAATTATTTTGTTCCTCAAAGTGCCCCATTTTGTACTAAGTGTCAATGTGGTGGTCACTGGGAAAAGAATTGTTCCTTAAACAAAACCCAATCTCTAGGATTTCATAAATCTTATTTCTCTAAGAAGATGTGGGTTCCTAAAATTTTGTTGTCTGGAAATCTCGGATCCAAACAAGTTTGGATTCCGAAAGTCTAATTATTTTCTTGATTTCAGGAAAATAAAGAGAGTAATAGTAACAACACATGGTACATGGATAGTGGATGTTCCCGGCACATGACTGGTAACAAAAGCTATTTTAAAAAGATTATCAAAATGAAAGGAGGAAATGTAACTTTCGGAGACAATGCTAAGGGAGAAATTGTTAGTATAGGTAATATTGTTCTTCTTGGTAAAACCTTGATTTCAAATGTTCTTTTTGTTAAGGGTCTTAAGCACAACCTCATTAGCATAAGTCAGTTATGTGATGAAGGATATCTTGTGAATTTTAGGAATGATAAGTGCTTAGTTCACAATTACAAGGAAGAATTTATTCTCTCAGCCAATAGGCAAGAGAATGTTTACACCTTAAATTTAGAAGACCTTAGAAGCCAAGATTTACCTTGCCTAAGTGCAATGGAAGATCATTCCTGGTTATGGCATAGAATACTAGGTCATTATAACCTTAGGAACTTATGCAAACTCTCTAATAAGAAACTAGTTAAGGATATACCAGAGATAAGGTTTGATTCTTCTAAAGTTTGTGATCCTTGTCAATATGGAAAGAAACATAAATTTAGTTTTAAATCAATCGGTGAAGTCTCAAAAACTGATGCATTATAGTTAGTGCACATGGATCTTTTTGGTCTAACACAAACTGGAAGTATTGGAGGAAAATACTATGTGTTTGTTCTAGTTGATGATTACACTAGATTTACTTGGGTCTATTTTCTAACAAAGAAGTCTGAAGCTTTTTCTTATTTCAAAAGTTTTAGAGCTCAAGTTAAAAATGAGAAAAACCTTCCATTGAAAACTATTCATAGTGACCATGGAGGAGAATTTCAAAATTCTGATTTTGAAACTTTTTTTAGTAGAAAAGGTATTACTCACAACTTTTCAGCACCGAGAACTCCTCAACAGAATGGTGTAGTTGAAAGAAGAAATAGAATTCTTCAAGAAATAACTAGAACCATGTTGAGTGAATATTCTATAGCTAGAAATTTCTGGGCTGAAGCTGTTAGTACTGCTTTCTATACTATAAATCGAGTTTTGATTAGACCTTTTCTTAATAAAACTCCTTATGAGTTATGGAATGATAAAAAACCAAGACTTTCCTACTTCAGGGTTTTTGGTTGCAAAGTGTTCATTCTGAATACTAAAGATAATCTATATAAATTCACACCAAAATCTGATGAAGGAATTTTCTTAGGCTACTCCACAACTTCTAAGGCATATAAAGTTTTCAATAAAAATACTTGTACTGTTGAAGAAATAGTACGTGTAAAATTTGATGAGTCTGATCTTTTTGTTTTAAAACCATCCCAATCCTCATCCTCGGATGTGTTTTCAAAAATTGATTGTCAACCTTTGATAGAAGAACCTTCTGATAATGATAATGTTCAAGAAGATACTTCTTAAACATTTACCCCATAAGACTTTCTACCCTATTTTGATGAACAGGCTTTTCAAAACCCAAATCAGGTGTTTCTTAAGAATCATCCCAGTGATAGTATCATTGGTGATGTAAATCAACCTGTAAGAACTAGAAGTTCCTTAAGAAATGAAGTAGAACATCTAGCATTTCTTTCCTAGTTAGAACCAAAAAGCACTGATGAAGCTTTAGGTGATAATGATTGGATCAAAGCTATGCAAGATGAACTAAATGAATTTGAAAGGAACAAAGTTTAGATCTTGGTTGAAAGACCTAAGGAAACTTATGTTATTAGAGTAAAGTGGGTCTTCAGAAACAAATGTGATGAAAATGGAGTCATAGTAAGAAATAAATCTAGACTTGTTGCTAAAGGCTATAATCAGCAAGAGGGAATAGACTATGAAGAAACCTATGCTCCAGTAGCTAGACTTGAATCTATCTGTATTCTACTTGCCTTTGCAGCATTATTTAATTTTAAACTTTTTCAAATGGATGTGAAATGTGTTTTTCTTAACGGTTATGTCCAAGAGGAAATTTTTTTTGAACAACCTCCTGGATTTGAAGATACAAAACATCCTGATCATGTTTTCAGACTTACCAAAGATCTGTATGATCTTAAACAAGCCCCACGAGCCTGGTATGATAGACTCACTAGATTTTTGATTCAAAATAACTATGTTAAAGTAAATGAAGATCCAACCCTTTTTATAAAGAAAGATAAGAAAAATGTTTTTATTTTTCAAATTTATGTTGATGACATCATATTTGGTTCAACTCAGCAATCTTTAACCGACTCTTTTGCAAGTCTAATGAAATCTGAGTTTGAAATGAGTATGATGGGTGAGTTAAAATTTTTCCTTGGTTTTCAAATTTCCCAAAAACCAGAAGGAACCTATATATCCCAACATAAGTATATTAAGTATCTTCTCAAAAAGTATGGTTATGACAATACTAAAAGTATAAGTACTCCTATTAGTACATCAAACTCTTTAGATCTTGATGAAGCTGGGAAACCAGTAGATCAAACATCTTTTAGAGGTATGATAGGAAGTTTACTTTACTTAATAGCGAATCGACCAGACTTAATGTTCTCAGTATGCTTATGCGCAAGATATCAATCCAATCCTAAAGAATCTCACTTAAAGGCAGTAAAAAGAATTTTTCTCTACCTTAAGGGAACCATGGATCTAGGATTATTTTATACTTATGGAAATGATTTTGTTCTAAAAAAATTTTCTGATGCTGAATTTGGTGGATGTAGAATGGATAGAAAAAGTACATCCATAACTTGTCATTTATTAGGAGATACTCTAGTTTCTTGGTCATGCAAAAATCAACATTCTGTAGCACTTTCCATTGCTTAAGCTGAATATATAGCAGCTGGAAGTTGTTGTGCTCAAGTGTTGTGGATGCAACACACACTCACAGACTATGGCCTGAGTTTTACTAAAACTCAAATTTTGTGTGATAACACAAGTTCCATTGCCCTAAGTAATAACCCTGCACATCACTCTCGTGCAAAACACATAGATATTAGGCATCACTTTCTTAGGGATCACACACTAAAAGGAGATATTATTCTTCATTTTATCGGAACGCAAGATCAACTTGCTGATATTTTCACAAAATATCTACCCTCCGATAGATTTGAATATATTAAACAAAAGTTAGGAATGATAATTGTAAGGTAATCATTCTTCATTAACTTTTTGTTGAAAAATTATCCTAATAGTAATAAACTCCTTTTCATAGGGGGAGTACATTGTTAGAGTAACTAAATTTTTTTTTCTTTTCAAAGTTAGTTTTTCAAACTTTTCGGAACTAAATTTTCGGAATGGGAATTTCTGGAACTGAAATTTTCCAGAATGGATATTTTCGTATAGAAAACTTCTGGAATGGAAATTTTCATATTGAAAGCTTCTGGAATAGAAAATTTTGTACTGGTATTTCCCTAATGATATTTTCGTACCGAGACTTTCATAATGAGTTTTTCGTATTCAAACTTTTGTAATGAAATTTTCATGCTGAAAATCTTGTAATGAATTTTCGTTTTCTTTTTTGAGTTTTTCGTAGAGAATTTTGTGAACTATGTATTTTCGTAATGAAGTTTTTTTCCTGTAGTTTTTTATCCTCTTCAAAAAGAATGTTACTCATTATGAATAATCCTCCTAAGCTAATCCGAAAGGTATAATTTCCTTACTCATGTTTTCGTAATCATACTTTACTAGCTAGTATTTTCTTATGTTTTGTTTTCGGGTTATAGTTTTCTTAAATCTTTGTTTTAATAAAAACCTCAAAAATATTGGATTCAAGTTTTTCTTGAGAATTGGTTTTCAACCGTCAGATCGTATCTCAGTTTTTACAATCGTTCGATCAACCGAGGAAGATAAACCGTCATTTCGTTTCCTATTTAAAAGGGACCCCAAATGGTCATCGCACATCGGTTTTTCAAGCTCCAGCGTCTCAAAGCTCTGTCTCTTCGTTTTAAGGCCGTTCCGAACTTCTCAGAAGTCTTCAGATCCGAATGTTTCTGGAAGCAGCTTCTCAAGAAATGTCTTCCTCTAAGCCGATTTCCAAGTGTTTAGTATATAGAGAAAGGTTGGTTCGTCCTGATTTCTTCAAAAAATATGATTCTCTTATATCCAAGAACATAAATCTTAATAGATGGGAAGATGTTGTTGTGTCTAAGCCTGGTAATCAAGATGAAGTATATTCGGAATTGCTTTTTGAGTTCTATGAGACGGTTTCCTTATATAAGGAAGATAATAGGGAGAAATTTTCGTTTAAGTCTTATGGAAAGACTTATAAGCTTTCTTATGACAAGGCAGCTAGCTTGGTAGGGCTGACCTATGAAGGAGAAGCCGAGTTCATCTCTCATGTTTTACCAGATTCAAAAGGAAGCTTCAACAAGGAAAAGGCATTGGAGACTCTCGGACTGGCAGATGACAAGGCTCCAAAGATTGCTACTCTGTCTATGATTTTTTGGATTCTATAATTATGGGTACAAGGCTTTATCGTACCGATAAAGGGTGATAAAGACAGTTTGAAGAAGAGTGAGATCTTTATCTTAGATTTTCTGATAAATCTAAGGAAGTTTAATCTGATAAAACACATTCTTATTACCATTGAGAATGTTAAGAAAGGTAATCTGAGAGCTCAGATCATAATGTATCCAGTAATCATCTCGAAGTTAATAGTTCGGTGCCTTGAATCTTTCAAAGAGGCTTGAAAATCTAAGCCAAGAGTTTGCAAAATTATTTTGGTGAGTGATGGAAATCTTAAAAGGATGAACATTACTTTCAACAAGAAGACTGGTGAGTTCTTTGATATGCCAGTTCAAGAAGAAGCGGTTCCGAAAGTTGCTAAACCTGAATCTTCTAAGCCAGTGAAGAAGAGAAAGTTGAAAGAAGTTGAAGTTGAAGCAGGGAATCCCAAATCTAAGGAAGTTCATTCCGCACCTCCAAAACCGAAGAAGATGAAAGCTTACCCTGATGAGGTAGTTGCTAAATGGAGGGAAATCAAAGAGAAGAGAGTGCAAGGGGAGCCTCAGTTTGGCTTGGATCCTGCAGAGGCTAAGGCCTTGAAGGAAAAAACAGCGGATGAATTAGAAAAACAAGTGAAACAAAAGAAGCTTAAGAAGAAGATATCTGAAACTAAGGTGGTTCAGACTTTATTAAAGTTTAATGATATGGCCTTCAGAAACATTCCAGTTCCGAGATCATTTTCTGTGGAATCTCTACTTGAAACTCCAGGAAGAAACTATGTCACTCCGAAAGAGGCAGTTGCTAAGCATGTTGAGGAAGTTGAGCAGTTTGAGGAAGTGCAAGAGGAAGAAGCAGTTGCTGAAGGTAGTGGTGAGACTGGAGATCTATTAAAGTAAGTAGAAGAGTATAAAGAGACACCTTCGGAACATTTTTCGCTCTGTACTTCAGAAGCTGGGTCCTCTAAGTTTGTCACTCCATGAAAGGATGAGGAGAAAGGAGAATAAGAAGTAGCTTATCATGCATAGGAAGAACATCTTCTACATGATATTGATCAAATGAAAAACATAGAGGATGTTGCTCAAAAAGATATTGATGATGAAGATAATGTTGTTCAAGTGTCTGATAGTGAAAAGAAATCCCCAAAACAGGAATCCATTCCGAAAATGGACAAGGGAAAGCAACTCGTTGTTGATACCTTGAGCTCAGTGGCTGTAAAGAAAAGGGAAGTTGGTAGTTCTTCAAAGAGAAAGGTTGACCAAATTGAAGAAGAAAATTCTCTAAGAAAAGTCTCGGATTCGGAGTCATCTTTGTTGGGGCATGGCTTTGTTGTTCAGTCATTAAAGAAGTTGGTGGGTTCTATTCCGACTTTCTCAATTATTAATTCAAGATGCCAGATGATCCAACATACTTTGAATCAGAAAACAGACTTCGTATCCATGGTTATGGATAAATGTGTTGATATGGAGGCTCAGTTAAAAACTTTTTTTCGGCTATGAATCCCACAAAAGGTATTGTAATAAAATGGCTAGTTGGTCGAGGAAAACTGTAGAAGAGAAGAGTATCTTGGATGAATTCCAAGATTATGTTAAAGATGCATTTGAGACAGAATACAGGAAGCTAAATGATCTTACTTCTTCCTTTGAAGAAAAGTTGACAGCTGAAAATAATTTCCAGATTCAAGAAGATAGAGATCTGAATGGGAAGTTGAATTCTATTGCTCAAAGCTAGAGGAATGAAAGGTATCGTCGGATTGATATTGAAGAGAAGTTGTTAAAGCAAGAACAAGTTTTGAAATATCAGGAAGAAAAGCTTCAAGCCCAGGAAGAAAATCTTGAAGCTCAAAGTGCAAGAATAGTTGTGTTAGAGAATTAAGCTGAAGAAGACCATAAAGACTTGAAGAAGATAAAGACTATTCTTAAGGGTCTCATGTTGAAGGAAAAAGATCCAAAATAGACAAATCTGATATTTTTGTTGTATCTTAGCTTCTTTATTTTTCAAACTTAATGAAAATTTTTTTTGCTCGTCTCTTTTGTTGTTGTTAATAATTTTTTAGGTACTTTGTTATTTTCCATTCCCTAAAATTCTTTTTGAAAATCACAAATGGGGAGAAGGAAAAAGAATCCTAATAAAGGGGAAAAAGAACCTTAACAAAGGGTGAGAAAGAAAAAGAATTCAAATAGAGTTTATCTAAGTGGGAGTTTTTCATTAAAGAATACATTCTTATTCTTAATGAAATACCATTCCGGAAATCTAGAATATGATCCTTAGAGTTTCAAAACCTAAGGGGGAGTTAGTCGTATTCATCAACATCCATAAGCAAAGGGAGATAAGCTTTAATGTTTTCATTTTTTTTCTTTCTTTCTACTTAGTCTTTTTTCGTAAGGATGTTTGTGCTTTCCAAAAAGGGGGATATTGTTGAGTTAATAATGTTTTCCTTATGCCTTTTCCATTCCTTCTTGTTTTCAAAATCACAAACACCTTATCTTTAAGTAAAATCGCTTTTATAAGAAAAATTGCTTTTATAAGGAAAAACGCTTTTATAAGAAAAATCTCTTTTATAAGGAAAATCGCTTTTATAAGAAAAATTATTCTTATCATATTTTAATTATCTATATCCATATATTTCTTAAGTATAAGTATCGGATTCATTTCTATATTCTTGGAATCATTTAAAACTTTAATTTTAAGCATTCTGTTTTAGGATCCGAATTCTGGATGAGAATTGTAATGGAGTTCCATTCCGAATTCTGGGTACGAACTCTAACAAAGTTCCACTTTGAATTCTGGATACAAACTCTCATGAAGTTCAACACCGAATTCTAATGACGAATTCTGATTACGAATTCCCATTACAAATTCTGATGATGAATTCTCATTCCGAATTTTCATTCTGAATTATCCTATTAAACAGAATCTGGTCATCTTTTCTATATTCACACAGAATTTATTTAGACTCCCAACTTTCATTTTGCTTAGACTCTGAACCTTCACTCCGATCTTTTTAGTTAATCTTAAAACGATGTCGTACTTTCTGTTACACTTGTTTTGTTATAAAACGATGTCGTCTATTCCGTTATAAACTAACCGTTGGTTAAGTGACACATGTACAGGTCCCTCCGATTTTTAAGGAAAATATGACCATTGGAAAGGAGGCCGACCGAGCCTATAAATAGGATCTCATTTGAAAGAGATCTACACACAATGAAATTTATCGATCTAGAGACCACACGCTGCTAAGGTGATTTATAGAGAGAGAAATATTTTCATGCTTTGTGCGTACTGAACTGCTCGTTCAGTTTTTTCTTTGTGCGACTCTGAATGTTGGTGATTACATTCAAGGACTTTCGAGGATAGGAAGACAGAGGTGCCGACTACCTTAAAGTTCGAGGGCTTCTTTGCTGAGGAGGACAGAGGTTCCAACTACCTTGAATTTGAGGGCTTGCAGGGATAGCAAGATAGAGATTTCGATCTTCGTATCGAGGTCTTACCCTGGTGTGGGTAAGATAGACTTTCTTGAAATTATAAATCAAGGGACCTTTATCCAAGGTTGTTGGATACCCTTCTCTTTGGGTTAAAATACTTATATCTTGTTACTTGTAGTTTTACTACTTGTTTGTTTCCACTGCATATTGTATTGTAAGGAAAGTATAACCTTCTTATATTTCCTTACACTTGTACTTTGATAAGTTTAGATTCTATATGCTTTAAGGTAGAATCTCATATTGTAATCTTTAGTTAAGTTTCAATTTCCGGATCCATATTTCTGAAACCTACTTTCAGAATCTCTTTCTAGTTTTAAGCAATTACATAGAACTTGAAGTTTGTAACTTCATTCCTTATTCCAATTTTTCATTTGGTGTTAGAGGTGTTATGAATTTTATTAGTTTAACTTTGTTAAACTTAGAACTTTCCTTGTCTAAGGAAAACATTGTAATCTGTATGAAACTTTAAAGGTTCCAAAGGAATTTTTAAAGTATACAATTCACCCCCCCCCCCCCCTCTTTTATATTGAGAATCTACATCATTATTTCGATCCTACACATATTGTCAAACTACTCCACAATTACTTAATAAAACTCAAGTACATTACTTGAGGTTTCTTGAGAAATTAAAGCATTGGAATCTGTTGGGATAGGTGCAATAGGACGGATTGGTCTATACAAAGAAAGCTCCTACCCTTTTCCTCTAGTTGGTAAAATAGAGGATTATTTATATTTTGATGAACTATAATCCTCTTCATAATATTTTGAGTAAAGATATATAATACGCTCATAGATCTTATCCAATGTTATCACAAATTTCTAATGGTTACTTCTAAATAGACTAAGAGTGGATGAAATCATGTGTTAGAAATCCTTGGACACTACTAGATTTTAATCCATCTTATTACTGAGTGAGGGAAAAAAATCTTAGATAAATCTAGTGATTTCATTCAAAGAAACGTCCAATACAAGTCCTTGTCTTCTTACAGATGAATTAGATTCCTTAAAGTTAACCAATATATCCTTCTAAAGCTCTTAAAAAATCATGGGAGTGAATATGTTACATTTTAGTGACTTGATTTGGGAAGAAAATGGGTTCAAATCTAAGGAAAGTTAACCAAATTGAGTCTAGAGATTATAAACCATTGATGGATGTGAATTAGTTGTTATACTTGGGTGAAACATATTAATGAATTAAAACTGGATCACTGTCATACTTTTCAAATTATCCAAGTTCTCCTTCACATCTGATTTGAAACTTTGAATCTCATGAAGGGAAGCATCAAAAATATCTAACTGAACTACAATCATGTTATGAATTATATCACTTTATTATTCCATTAGAACTAAAAGTTTGTTTATTTATGACTTGGTGGAACACGCCCCTTTAATCTCACAAACTTGGTATCTCATAACCTAAAACTCATTATCATTTACACCATAAGAAACTTGTTACACCAATTTAATATTTCTGATCAAACTGGTCTGGGTAGCCATTATCCCAACCAATCTATCAAAATAAGCTCTATACATCGAGGTCTCATTAAACTATTTGATCTCATCCTTGGAAGAGATAAATTCCTTATTTATCTCATCATAATCTCCCTTGATATTATCAAACTTAGTGAAAAATGTTGAGGAAAAAGTCATCATATGTATATAAATATTAGATCCTTCAGAAATTTTTCTTATTAATAGTGTATCCTCTTACACACAAGGAGGGGATAGAAGGTTCTCTAGGGTATTTGAATGAACAAAAGCTTTCTCCAAGATCATAATACCACTTCCATCTCTAGATCTAATAGCTGAAAACTATGCTCAAGCTCAAATGGGATTTCCAAACTAATCTTTGAAGCTATCTCAATAGTAGGTACCTCTTCCTAGAAAGATTCAACAGCATTGGAAACTAAAACTTCCTAACTCTGAATACCTTCCACAACAAGTATCACCACTTTCAATGTATGGAAAAATATCTCAACAACTATCTCCTCTACTTCCTTTGTATACACCACCTCAGTGGTTGATAAATCACTAGGATGTGAGGTCCATGAATGCTCCCCAAGAAATGGTATAGAAGGTGGTTCAACCACCTGAGTATCACTCTCTTATCCATTAGATTTCATAGAGTTTTAAGTAGAATCTTAGTTTCAACCAAGGGTCTTCAGAAGAACCATAGATAAAGTGTTTCTCTTATGTAACTTAACTGATCTA
Organism: Viscum album; assembly: GCA_963277665.1. Lineage (NCBI taxonomy): Eukaryota > Viridiplantae > Streptophyta > Magnoliopsida > Santalales > Viscaceae > Viscum > Viscum album. Next base: position 1,461,181,114 of record OY728164.1, read on the forward strand.
CCTTCATTCAGATCCACTTACTTTTTCTACAAACACAATTCTTCCATAGGGGTAATAATTGAGCTTCCTCTTTCTCTAAAAAAATGGTGTATGAATCTCATCATGTTCCTCGATAATTTCAGTTTCACATTGTTGACTAGGATATATAGAAGATACACATCCTAAAACAACACTTTCTCCATTTCACCTACTCTCTAATAAATCCCTATCTAAATGAATTTTTACAAAACTTTCCATTCAGCCTCTAAATATTTCACCACATTTTTATCAAAAGTAGATGACCCAAAAATAATCTCAAAAATATATAAGGGTCCTAACAAGATTGTTCAAACCAAGGTCTGAAAAAATTTGTTATCACCTTCATGGGTACAGTGCAAGATATCTTCCATTTCCATAGAAGATACCAATAGGGATTTCCCATTCACGTTCATAGATAGAACATCCTTTGTTTCACCAATCTAGAAATTATCATTCCTCATAAACTCATTTACATCTTGTTAAAACAAGAAACCTGACTTATTTTCATTAAAAATCAACTCCTTTCCATAGAAATGAAATACCTTCATTGGAAAAAACTTCGTTCCATTCAACTATTCCATCTCTATAGCATTCCTAGTAAGCACTCGGCATGGCACACCGCTAGCCTTTTCACTCCACAAAAAACTAGAACCATTGTCATCTCCATGCTTCATATTTGTAATGTCTCTCACCCGGGAGCCACAAATCGGTGCGCTGATCCGGGTAGTTACATGACCTCAAGTGTGCCTCCCCATATGCTAGAGGTTTCCAACTAGTAGCGAGGGTCTAATTATTCACGTGGGGAGACAATACTCCCTTTTACCAAAGTAATCCACAGTAGTAAAAATATAAATATCAAAAACACTATAAAACAAACAACACAATGCATAAATAAACCATTCCCAAACTAGGTACAACACGACCAATAGTAAGTATGTCATGCCATGCTACAGTGAAAATTGAACAAAAATATAAATGAATAAAAACAACAGAATCCCCAAAATGGTCCTGGAACTAAATCTTGAACCTCAACCAAGCTCATCCTAAATCCCGACTCAATTCCCAAGCACTGGGCCCTTTCCCTTCTCCTGACCTGCAACCATGAAATCGGCTCGGGTACCCAATGGTGGCCCAAGAAGGGTGTGAGTACAACTCAGTAGGCCACCACCAATGGTGTCTACAAAATATCCATCCCATATATAGTGCATGTAGTGGTAAATAAAAACAATTAAAGGAAATAGATTAGAAGTTCAAGCTTAATTGTGTTCTTTTCAGTTAACCAATCAAATAACCCATACTCATTCCAAGATAATTTATTTATTAATTCACCCTTTATATGTGTTCAATGTATTAGGAAAGATCAATATTCACAACATGATAGAATTAAACAAGTCCTATATCACTAGGCATCATAACGCAGCAATTTTCATTATCCTCACCTCGAAGCCTCAGTCCAAGTGGATGCAACCGTTAGGGGAATGGAACTCTCTCCCCTTCCCTAACCTGTGAATTTAGTGGGTGGAGTTTGGAGCCTCAGTCAAAACTCAACCCGTAGGCATATAACCTAAATTATATACCCCACACTACCAATCCATTTGTATATTCTTTATTTATCATTCATCACATTCAACCACAATTCACAACCAAGCATCGCTAATGACATTACAAACATCACAACAATATCAATGAATGGGAATTTAACATTATTCCACAATCCATTAACACATTATTCATTTATAAACCACAAAATTCATCCCTATTTCTCATTTATCATGCCTATCTCACTGAGCATAAAAATGTATAAATCTAATCCCTTAGCATTTCCCCTTATCTCATTTAACCACTTTTTAAGCCAACCAAACACTCACATAGGTCACCGCCCAACCAAGGTGTGTTACTAGGAATCACATTCACATCATTTAATCTTAATATCATATTAACCATGGGCTTTATGTTCTCACACAATGTCCTTACATTTACTTAGTTAAACTCTAAGTCTGGGAACATGGGCACACCCCATGGGTGGCCCTAATAAAGGTTACATCTTCCTCCATGCATCATGTGGGGATAATGATGGTTCCATTAGGTTTTTTAGACACCCTAAATATTACTCCACAGTAATTTCATGAGGAACTCATCAAAAGAGGGTAAAAATAAAAACCCTACATGCACAAATCTCTATAAAACTCAAGGTATATAACTTTTATACCAAATACCTCAAATCTGTTGATGAACGCCCTCTCAACCAAGGCCTTAGATCTCGATACAACACCCCATTGAAGCCTAAACCTAGATCTCACCAAAAAATATAGGTTTGAGAGCTTTGGATGGAAATCACCCAAAATAAAAGACCAAAACTGGAAAAGAGAGAGGATGAGAAGATTAGACTCACCCGGATCTTCGATTTGCATCCAATAGAACTCCAAATGGTCTAGAATCGAAGGATATCAATCCTTGTAAGCTATTGGTCCCTTTGGTTTGTTCCTAGGGTTTCAAGGGAGAAGGAGGAAAATCCTGAGTGAACATAAAAGCCCCAAAGTGGCAATTTTGTAATTTTTTAAAAGTTTTTGGGCCACACGGTTTACCCACACGGTTAGCTAAATCTTTCGCAAACTATGTGAATTCCACTGTCCAAAATCCCACCTCCTACACAGTTTCCCTAGGTTTTCCACACTGGTAGCACTAACCATGCGCAGACTATGTGGTCTGCCCAGAAAACCCCCTTTTTTGTCCTTTTTCGTGTCCCGAACCCTCAGAACACCCCCAAGCCTCCTTAAGTACTTGGTTAAGCACTTAATTAATCAAAATAAAGGTCTTAAACTGAAATGTATGTAAAACATACCTTACTTAGAAATCTGGGAACTTACAACCTCCCCGCCTTATAATGGATCATCCTTGAGCCGATCTTCCGAGCATCACCGAGTTTCTAAGAAAAGAGTTCGGTCCACTAGTCCTGTGTATCTGATTATCACTCCCAAGTTTACTCCTAATATTTTCTATGCTTCTATAGCACACAGACCAAAGGCACAACCTTGCCTCACAAAAATTTCTCACTGTGGTTCATGACACGAACCAGATTCTCCTCGAAGGAGGCATCAACAACAAGCTCAACATCATTAACATCTAGAACATGAGATAGGTCAGGGTGATATTGTTGAATATGTGAAACATGAAACAAATCATGCATCCCAATATAACACTATAGAAGATCCAATCGGTAATCCACCAGCCTGATCCTCTCCAAAATCTCAAATGTCCCCACATACCTAGGTTCCAACTTTCCATACTTCCAAATTTGATGATGATATAACATTGGTGACACCAGGAGAAACACACTATCACCCACCCTAAACTTCATAGGTCTATGACACCGATCTGCGTAAGACTTATGTCTACTATGCATCGTTTCCATGCATTTCTAAATCAAACTGACCTTCTCGGACGTTTCCCTCATGAGACTCGGTCCCAACAACTCAGACTCTCCTGCCTCTAACCAACACAGTTGATATCTACATGGTCTCTTGTAGAGTTCCTCAAAAGGAGCCATCTGAATTGTATCATGAAAATTGTTATGGTAGTCAAACTCAACTAGAGGAAATTGTTTCTCCCCCAAGCCACCAAAATCCAAAATACAAGATCTCAACATATCCTCTAACACCTGAATCATTCATTATGATTTTCTGTCTGTCTATAGGTAATAATCTATACTAAACAACACCTGGGTTCCAAGTACCTTCTACAACCCCTTCTAGAAGTGAAAAGTGAAACGTGGATCACAATCTGAAACTATGGTTCTCATCACACCATGAAATCACACTAACTCTTGAACATATAACTCACCTAGCTAATAAACTATAAAGGTCTCCTGGATCAGAAAGAAATGATCCACTTTAGTTAACTGATCCACGACCACCCAAATTGAATCACTCTTCTGAGGCATACTCGGAAGACCAACCATGAATTCCATCGTCACATCATTCCATTTCCACTACGTAATGGGAAATGACTACAAAAATCCACCAAGACACTAGTGATCATCCTTCACCTATTGATAGGTAAGGCACATTACCACAAAGATCGCAACTTCTTTCTTCATTCTAGGCCACCAAAACTATCTGTGGAGGTCACGGTATATCTTAGTCAAACCCGGATGTACTGCCTACTTTGATGCATGGAACTCGCACATCAACTCTTATCATACTCCTATAGGTTCCACAACACGGTCATGAACACAAGAAACACCATAAGCACCAAAAACCCTGCTAGAAGGTGACTCCCCACCTTTAATACTTTCTTTCATAGATAAACACTCCAGATCTACCAACTATCTCTCCTTAATCCGGCTCAAAAGTGTAGATTCTACTACTATGAATGCAAGATTCATCTACCCCGGCTCATCCTGTACCTCCAGGTGCATCTCAGTAAACAAGGTCATCAATCTCCACTTTGATTATGATTCTTGGACCACCTGATTCTAATTCTTCCAGGTCAAAGCATTAGTAACACTATTCCCTTTTCCTGGTGTGTAAACCAACTCAAAATCAAAGGATTGAAGGTATTAAACCCACCTTCATTGTTTAAGATTCAGATCCCACTAGAGAATATGTACTTGAGACTTTTATGGTCGGTAAACACCATAAAAGGTTCTCCCAATAGGTAATGCCTCCAACACTTCAAGGCATGAACCACTATATCTAGTTCAATGTCATGAGTTAGGTAATTTCTCTCATGTGGTCTCATCAATCTCGACCCATAAGCAACAACTCGGTCATCCTACATCAGCACTACACCAAGTCCAACATCAGACGTGTCACAAAACAAGGTATACTTCCTGCCTAGTTATGGTAAAACTAGAATCGGTGTGGTAGTCATCCGCTTCTTCATCTCTTGAAAAGAACCTACACATGCTTCTAACCACTCACACTTCACTACCTTTTTGGTCATACCGGAGAGTGGTGTATCCAAACAAGAGAAGTTCTTAATGAACCTCCAATAATAACCGGACAAACCAAGAAAACTCTAAACATAAAAAATTCTCTTAGGATGTTCCCAAGACACCACAGCCTTTACTTTCTCTAGATCCACCAACACACCCAATTCTGAGATGATGTGTCCCAAAAATGTCACCTCACCAATCCAAAACTGACACTTTGATAGCTTGGATTAAAGACTATTCTCTCTTAGTGTACTCAAAATGATGTGAAGATGTTGGGAATGATCATCATGAGTCCTGGATTACACTAAGATATCATCAATAAAAACAAAAACAAACCGGTCTATATATGGGTGAAATATCTAGTTCATCAAATCCATGAACATAGCTGGTGTGTTAGTCAACCCAAATGCCATTACCAAAAATTCATACAACCCATACCTGCTTCAGAAAATTGTATGTGGTATGTCATAAGGTCTCACCCTTAAGAAATGGTATCCCAATCTCAAATCGATATTAGAAAATAATGAAGCACCGCTAAGTTGGTAAAAAAGATACTCAATTCTAGGAAGAGGTTATCAGTTCTTCACCATCATCTGGTTCATCCTCCTATAATCGACACAAATTCTAAGTGAACCATCTGCATTTTTAGTAAAAATCATAGGTGATCCCCAAGGTGATATACTAGGATAAATAAACCCATTGTCTTCAAATTCCTCCAACTGAACCTTCATTTCTTAAAGTTCTGTCGGCGCCATACGATATAGTGGAATGGAGACTGGCTCTGCTCCTAGTAATAACTCAATGGTGAACTCAACATCTCTCTCGGGTGGTAACCTTGAGAAGTCCTTAGGAAACACATCCTAAAACAGATCCACTACCGGTGGGAATATTTGCTTCTCCTTCCCCCCATCATTTAACATAAGGCATGCTACCTGGTCCATGAGATATCCCAACTACTGGAAAAGAGACCTGACACGGCCCGATCGAGCATCCCACTCACCATAAAGTACATAGGTGTCTCCATCAAGAGATGTAAACATTACCCGACATTGATAATAGTCGATGTGGGATTGATAGAACACTAACCAATCCATTCCCATGATCAATTCAAAATTTGACATGTCCAAAACAAACAGATCCCATAGAAAATGATAACCCCAAATCTCTAGAGGACAACCCTTACATTTCCTGATGTTCTTGACTCATACTCCCAATGGAGTATCAAGTGACATTACCCCACATTCATTCTCCACAGTCAAACCCAACACAACTACAAACTAAGCAGAAATAAAAGAATGTGTAGTACATGTATCAAATAATTCACTAGCAATCATGGAAGATACAAGAATCATACCACGAAATGTGGATGATCCTACCTCACCACCCTCAGGTTTAGTCTGAACCACATGGATTTGAACATCCCCTCTACCCTGGGCCTCAACCTAAGTACCCTACACTGCACTACCCTGATGGTAAGAATGGTCTCACCCCGGTGTTCCACATCCACCACCCCTACCTGTATGAGCTATAGAGCTCTAAATGCCATCCTGATATGGGGTAACTGACCCCCTACCTGCACTTGACATATGCTTCTGACTTCCTTCATTTTATGGTTATCGCGGGTTCCTATAGAACTTATTCACATTGCTTAACCTTTTGCATGCCCTGTACTTGACTGGTGGTAGGGGACACTGGCCACGCATGTTCCCCAGCCTACCACACTGATAGTAAAATATCTAGCCACCACTATAAGAGTTTTTTCCCCTCTTCTTTCTACTCTGCAAACTTCCACCCTACTAAAAGTTTCCAAAATGGTACTTCTTGCCCTCAGAATCTGTACCAATGGTATGCCCAGCTTCCCACACAAGCTCACTACCCGAGGCCCCCTTGAGGTTTCCCTCCAAGATAAGAGCCTTATCTATCACTTCAGAAAACCTATTCAGATGAAATATATTTACCTGAGACCTGATCTTGTGTATCAACCTATCCTGGAAACGTTTTGCCATAGTTGCCTCATCTCCAGTCAAAGTTGTAATGAAGCGACGCAAATCAGTGAAACTACTAGAGTAGTCCATCACCAACATCACCTTTTGAGTCAAACTCATAAAATCCTCCACCTTTTCTTATCTCAGGGTATCTGGATAGAAGTGATCAAGAAACTTCTCCTAGAAGTCCTTCCATATAATTCCCCCAACCTACTCCGCTTGGACCATGATGTCCCACCAACGCTTCACTTGGCCTCTCAACATATAAGTAGCCAACTTGAATTGATTCTCAATAGGAGTCTCTAGATGATCAATAATATTCTGGATAGAATTGATCCAGAACTATGTTTCCTATGGCCCACCCTCTCTGGTAAAGGTCGGAGGGTGCTACAGCTGAAACTCTCTGGTCATCTCGAACATACTCAGCACAACCTACCCTAGGTCCCATTCCATCATCTGCATAAAACGAGTGAATTTCTCATGGAACTTATCTTCCCTATCACCCTAAGACACTGGATTCCCCTACTTCACTACCAGAGGAGCATTCTCAGCAATGTCTTTCAGTCGCCCAAATAGAACGCATATTCACGGAGACATTTCTCTAAAATGACAAACACAACCTTAGAACGAAGCACTAAAGATATCACGAAAATAAGGGATAACATAGGAAGGATCATCACTAGACATAATCAACCATTTTTTATACACCATTTCACCATACCCGTTACATCTGGGACACTACCCTTAGCCATTCCTCCTAAGACCATGGCCAACACGGTTAACCAACTCACACAATTGCAAGCCTTTATTTATTATACTATTTCAAACCATTCTGCATTCCAAGTTACTTTAACAACATATTAACCCACTTTACATTCATATTAAACATGTTCCCTAATTATCACCCAAAGTTTTTACACACCTTATTACCCATTCACATCATCTTATTAGGCATAACTTCATCACTTTTAAAATAAATAATGCATCCTAACCTTTACATCCTATACATTCATTCTATGTGTGTGCCTACCATGATGCATGTCACTTATCTCTATAGTTTCCTAGGATGATGCATGAATGAACAATAATGTTCCATTCCGTCCATGAGTTAAATATCACAAAATTGTCAAATCACACAACAATTGCATCACCCGATGGTGAATTATCATCAAATGTAACAACACTTAACAAGAAAAACAATTCCCACCCTGGGTGACTTAGGTTTTTCCCCAATACATGGGTTAGCTAATCCCAAGCACAAACTCATTACCAAGGCCCGACAATGTCCTGGCCTCCATCTACCATCCCCAAATAGTAATAAAGAGAAAGTACCTCCTCTGATACCACTTTGTAATGTCCTTGACCTGGGAGCCACTAACCGGTGCCCCGAGCCAGGTGTTTACATGACCTCAAGCATGCCTCCCCGTATGCCATAGGTTTCCGACTATAAGTGAGGGTCTAAGTAGTCATGTGGGGAGACTATACCCCCTTTTACCAGAGTAAGCCACAATAGTAAAAATATAAATAGCAAAAACACTATAAAACAAATAACACAATGCATAAATAAACCATTCCCAAACTGGGTAAAACACAACCAACAGTAAGTATTTCATGCCATGATACAGTGAAAAGTGAACAAAAACTAAAATTAAGACAAATAATAGAATCCCAAAAATATTCCTATCACTAAGTACCAAACCTCAACCAAGCTCATCCTAAATCCCGACTCAATTCCCAAGCACTAGGCCTTTTCCCTTCTCCGGACTTGCAACCATGAAATCTACCCGGGTACCCAATGGCGTCCCGAGCAGGGTGTGAGTACAACTCAGTAGGCCACTACCAATGGTGTCTATAAAATATCCATCCCATAGATAGTGCATGAAATGGTAAATAAAAACAAGTAAAGTAAATAGATTAGAAGGCCAATATTAATTATGTTCTTTTCAGATAACCAATAAAATAACCCACAGTCATTCCAAGATACTTTATTTATCAATTCACCCTTTATATGTGTTCAATGGATTAGGAAAGATCAAAATTGACAACATGAGAGAATTAAACAAGTCCTATCTCACTAGGCATCATAACACAACAATTTTCATTATCCTCACCTCAAAGTCTCAGTCTAGGTGGATACAAACATTAAGGGAATGGAACTCTTTCCCCTTCCCTAACCTGTGCATTTAGTGGGTAGAGTTTGGAACCTCAGTCAAAACTCGACCTATGGGAATAGAACCTCAAGTTTATACCCCACAATACCAAGACATGTGTACATGATTTATTTAACATTCATCACATTCAACCAAGATTCGCAACCAATCATCGCTAATGTCATTATAAACATCACAATAATATTAATTAATGGGAATTTAACATTATGCCACAATCCATTAACACGTTCTTCATTTCTAACCCACAACATTCATCCTGGTTTCCCATTTCCCATGCCTATCTCACTTATCATAATCATGTATAAAGCTAATCCCTTGGCATTTCCCCTTATCTCGCTTAACCCCTTTTTAATCCAACCAAACACCCACATAGGTCACCTCCCAACCAAGGTGTGTTACTAGGACTCCCATTCACATCCTTCAATTTTAATATCATATTCACCCTGGGATATTTGTTCTCTCACAATAGCCCTACATTTACTTAGTTAAACTCTAAGTCTGGGAACATGGGCACACTCCATGGGTGGCCCTAACATAGGTAACATCTTCCTCCATGCATCCTGTGTGGATCATGAGGGTTACATTAGGTTATTCGGACACCCTAAACATCACACCACAATAATGTAATAAAGAACTCATCACAAGAGGGTAAGAATCAAAACCTTACATGCACAAATCTTCATAAAACTCAAGGGATATAACTTTTAGACCACCTACCTAAAATCCATTGATGAATTCCCTCTCAACCAAGGCCTTAGATCCCGATCCAACACCCCTTTGAATCCTCAACCTATATCTCACCGAAAAAGATAGGTTTGATAGCTTCGAATGGAGATCGTCTAAAATAAAAGACCTAAATCGGAAAAGAGAGAGGAGGAGGAGATTAGACTCACCCGGATCTTTGATTTGAATCCAATGGAACTCCAAAAAGTCAAGAATCAAAGGAGATTGATCCTTGGAAGATCTTGGTCTCTTTGGATCGTTCCAAGGGTTGTGAGGGAGGAGGATGAGGAAAATCTCGAGTGAACATAAAAACCCTAGAGTGGAAATTTTTTATTTTTTTTAAAGTTTATGGGCCACACAGTTTACCCACACGGTTTTACAAACCGTGCACAAACTATGCAGATTCCACTGTCTAAAATCCCACCTCCTACATTGTTTCCCTGGGATGTCTTCACGGTTAGCACTAATCGTGCACAGACCATGCGGCCTAACCAAAAAAATCTTTTTTTTCTCATTTTTCGTGTCCTGAACCATCGGAACACCCCCAAGCCTCCTTAAGGACTTGGTTAAGCACTTAATTAATCAAAATAAAGGGATTAAACTGAAACATAATTAGAACATACCTTACAGTGAAATATGGTATATTACATTATTCACCATCTCTAGGAGGTTAGTTGAAGTTCGAGATATTCGATAGGGTGACAGTTTGGTTTCAAGTGAGAAAGGACATAGTTGAACAACAAGAGAAGAGAGGGTTGATTTGAGGGTTAGGTTACATACTTGATTTAAGTAAAGGATACATATGTGATTTGGTTTTATATTGAAATGAAAAAATAAATAAAGAATATAATAAAATAAAATATGAGAGGCTCCAACTATTTTTAAAAAATTATAATTAATTTTTTAAAAATAAATTAAGGAACACATTAATATAAAATTAGAGCTTATTTTGAAAATAAATTAAAATAGAGTAAATTCATTTAGTTCTCACAATACATTAACATATAAATAAATTAAAAATAAATGTAGAAATTGAAATAAAATTAAAATAAAATTAAAATAAAAAAAGATATAAAATGATTTAAAATAACTTGAATTAAAATACTCTCAATTACTAATTAATAAAATCAAAATGCTCACAATCATGGGGATTTACTACTACAAAAACAGGCTTTATCAGCACACAAAACAGGCTTTAACAGTGCTAAAAAAGTGTTGTAAAGCTTAGTGCTAATATAGGGGGGTCCCTTTTATCAGTGCTTTTTTTAGCACTGATAAACAGGACTTTTATCAGCACTTTTAAAAAGTGCTGATAAAAGTCAAAAAAATTAAAAAATAGGGGGAGCTTTTAACAGCGCTTGACCCCCCATTTATCAGTGCTAGGAGAACCCCCCCCCCCCCCCCTCACACTCTCCTGCATGCTACCCTTTCTATGCATCCTCAATCGCACGCACCCCTTTGCTTCCACCCGAACTCAAACCTGTGACCTCCCCCCTTTTGCGGCTGCACCTTTACCACTAATCCATTTCATTTTTTTCTCTATTTAATGATATATCTATTTATTTATATATATATAGTTATATTTATTCATATATTGATATAGATTCATATTAATATAAATATATTTATTCATATATTAGTATATATATATTCATTCATATATTAATATATATTTATATTTATATATATATATATATATTTAGTTATAATTTTTTATCCGTATATTTATTTGTATATTAATATATATTTATAAGATTAGTTTTAAATACATTTATGAAATATGTTTTTTATGTGTGTTTATAAATAAATTAATACATACATACATACATATATACAACACACACAGAGAAACATATATATTTACGAATAAATACATATATATGTATATTTGAAAAGCCATAGAATGTTAAAATGACCATAACTTATAATCCAGAATCATGTTTCAACTTCAAAACTAGTCAAATTGAAGAAAATAAAACAATCTTCGATATGATATGTGGTACAAGCCTAATGGACATCCGGATCAAAAGTTATACTTGTTTGAATGATAACAAATTGGGGGTATCCCGAATAAAAACTGAGTTTTAGAGGCCTTCTGGCCCTTTTTTGGATTTGAAAAATGTGACAAAAGCTTTGTTTTAGTCACTAGAACGTAGAGATCATCGCAGGCTTAGATTTGATATACTGTAGAGCTCAAACGGACACCTAGATCAAAAGTTATGGTCATTTGAAGTTTGAGTTACATTTTCAACTTATTTTAGTTCTTTTATTAATTTTTTTTATTTTTTGTGTCTTCAAATTATTATTAAATGATTTTTAATCAATAATAATTAGAAAATTATTAATTAATAATATTTTTTAAAATATTTTAAATCCATTTTCACTAAATTTCTTATATATTAAATGTAATAGTATATTTATACTTATCTAAAACATATTTAAAAAATATATATTAAATTTATATCAATATAAATATACTTCTACAACAATATTTTATTTTTCATGATTTTTTTGAAACATAAAATTTATCACCAGTAGAAAAAAGCACTGATAAATTCCCCCTTTATTAGCACTGCTAAAAGAAGCGCTGATAAAGGGGTCCCCTTTATCAGTGCTAAAAAAAAGTGCTGATAAAGGGAGGTCTTTATCACTGCTAAAAAAAGCACTGATAAAGGGTCACTTTTAACAGCGCTTTTTTAGCACTGTTAAAAGTAACCCATTATCAGTGCTTTTTTTAGCACTGATAAAGGTCCCCTTTATCAGTGATTTTTTTAGCGCTGATAAAAGGGTAGCGCTTCCCTTGCCCGTTTTGGTAGTAGTGATTAGTAAAAATATATGATATTTGATTCTTATTAGAGATAAATTCAAGAGATATATCACCTTTCTGAGTGTTATCTATCAATAAATGATGTTTTAGATCTATATAATTTCATCTCAAATTATTTTTTGAATTCTAAGAAATATGTATAGCATTGGTGTTGTCACATTTGATTGAAACTTGATTAAAATTGAATCCAAAATCCAAAAGTGTGTGTTTCATATATAGAACTTGTTCACAAAAACTACCAGTAGTTGTGTATTCTAATTTATTAATAGATAATTCAACTGAGTGTTTTTTATTACTAGACCAAGATACCAAAGATTTACCTAGAAAGTTAAGGGTTTTGTGGTACTCTTCCTATATAGTCTACAATCACTGAATTCATCATATAAATATGAATTAAAATTAAAATCAGAGGTTTTGGAAAAATTAAAGAGAATTTGTTCCTTTAAAATATCTTAAAATTATTTTGGCAACATTTAAATGTTATTCCTTGGAATTTTCTTAGAATCAAGCACACAAGCATACTAAAATCATAATGTATGGTCTATTATCATTAAAATATAGTAGACTCCCTATAATTACTTTGTACAATTTATTATCAACTGGTTTCCTAGCTTCATCCAAATTGATCTTTTCATTAGAACTCATGGTATTTTCTTGTATCTTAATATTTTTAATTCCAAATCTTTTAAGTAAGTCAAGTATGTATTTGGTTTGATTTATAACATTCCCAAAGTCTTGTTAATAAATTTTAAATACAAGAAATAAAGTTATTCTACTCATCATACTCATTTAAAATTATTTTTACATGAGTTTTGAATAGTTATTACACAATATTTTATTTATAGAACCAAAAATCACAATATCAGCATATATTTGAACTAACAAAATTTCTGAAGATAAAGTTTTCTTAAAAAAAGTAGGATCTTCCAATCCTACTGAAAATAAATTTGATAAAATAAAAGAACTCAAATAGTTATACGATACTCTAGGTTCTTGTTTAATCCCATAAATAGATGTAGTAAGTTTGAAAATAGAATTTGGGAAGTGGGGATTTTTAAAACCAAGAGGTCGTTCAATATTAACTTCCTTCACAAGTTATAAATGTAGATTTGACATCCATATGATATAGTTTGAAATCCATATGATATAAATAGTTAATAATAATTATAATGGATTCTAATCTGGCTATAAGGGAAAAGGTTCTCTTATAACATATTCCTTCCACTTGATTTTACCCTTTAGCCACTAATATTTCCTTATTCCTAGTGATCGTACTATGATCATCAAGTTTATTTCTAAAATACCACTTGGTTCTTATAGAAGGGTAATCAGAGGTTCTATCAACTAATTCTTATAACTTGTTTCTCTTGAACTAGTACAACTCTTCTTGTATATCTAAAACCCAACTCTCATTAGATAAATATTATTATAAGATTTTAGGTTCAAGCTGAGATAAAAAGGGAAGATGATTCTGCAAGGTTTCCTATACTCCTTATAATATTAATTAATTTATCTAATCTTCTATTATAGTATCTAAGGGATGAGTTTTTAGGGTTCTAGGCTATCTGAAAAACACATTTATAGGTTCATTGGTTTTTATCCTTTCAGGATTAGTTTCACCAAATACAAGTTCCAAAACATAATACTTTCCGTTTGACTCCTCATGTATTAATCATTTTTTAATGATCACAAATCATATTCAGTCTACAAACCATGTTAACTCTATGTAATCAATCTCACATCAAATGCACATTTGTTTATTAAAAGCTATCCAAAGATCTTAAGTGCTATACACTTAGTTTGGTTACTATACACTATCTTTTGATTCACTTTATAATAATTTCTCTAACAAGGGATTAAGTTTAATTCATTCCATAAATATCACTACTTAAGTCTGAATACAGATATTTTCCTAAGTGTGAGACACCATGAACAAGCAGACACCGTGACAACCAGACACCGTGAACAAGACACCGTGAACAAGACACTGTGACATCGAGACACCGTGATAACCAGACACTGTGAACAATACTCTGTGAACAAGATACTATGAAATTGAGACATCGTGACAACAAGACACTATGAACAATACACTATGACATCGAGACACTGTGAACTAGAAACCATGAACCAGACACCTGACCACAAGACACTGTGACCAATCCAGACACTATGTGAAGGAGACACCATTTTCATGACATATTGTGACACCATTTCTTAATATGTCTTGTCGTCTTTCAATTTAATATCTAATGGTCATATTTTAAGATTTGAAATTCACTGACATAATTAATATTCTTTTTAGACATTTCATCTGACAATACGAGGTACGAGGTGTAGAATACATGAAACTTGTCAGCTCAAACACATGCACTCCAAGATAAAAGAGCAATGTGGCCCAGGAAAAATAAGAAGTGTGGCACAATACTAAAAATCAGAACAAGCGGGTGGCCGTGAGCATGAAAATAGAATACACTTAGAGAATTATTAAAGAAATAATTGTCTCATGCAACTCAACGCTGCTGGAGAACACATGAAGCTCAACTGAATCCCAGAATTGAGAACATCTTCGCACTATCAAATATCACAAAGAACACAAGCCGGATCTGTCTGACTTGCGACACTCTATTTTCTATATGAGGACTTGATTTATGCATCTGCTTCATCTTAAAAGTCCAGAGCTGCAATGACTAACATTCAGAGCATTTCTAAACCTATCTCAATATTTCTACTTTGTTGTGTATCATTTTATTATCTTTCAAGTAGTGTGTGTATCTGTATAACAACACACTCTGTCTCCTGTATAAAACTGAAGGATACAAGATATCCTTGATCAAACATCATTTTATATTTTTACACCCACTGATAAGTGTGGAATAGGTCCCTGTGTGGCTTGGTTTTTTGTTCCCACGAAGAACTATGGAAGAGGTCCCTGTGCAACCTGGACAGTCCTATGTACTATTGTTTAACCCCAATCCAGGGTATGGATCAAGTTTATTTATCTAAAATACTTTGTGGTAGGTGATCACTAAGTGGATTGGATTAGGTCTCCTCTTGAGACTGAACCACTTGTTTCATATCCATTGTGCTTCTTAATTTAGTCTTCTCTGTTTTACAGCTTTACTGTATAATTCATAAATCACTAAATTCACTTTGATATTTAATCTTGGAAAGAAGTTATAATTATCTTGTCTTATTAAAATAGCTTCAAAAGTAATATTAATAACTGACATTAAGATTACTGAGAACTAATAAATCTTCTAAGAAGTTATTGAAACAGTCAAACTCATATAACAGTATAATCTTGATTAAATGGGTTGTATTTAACCTTTTGGGGAAACCTTTTTAAGAATACTTTTTAACCAGAAATTTTTATAGATACTCAATTCCCCCCCCCCCCTCTTGAGTAATCTACTCTGATCAACATTTGGTATCAGAGGAGTTTTATTAAGACTTTGTTTAACCTTATTCAACTGTGATTGTAGTTGTACTTTGAAGATCTGTAAATTTCAGTTAATTCTAAATTTCTAGCTCTCTCAAAATATTTTTGTATTATGGATAATAGATTGGAAGGTGCTGTAACCAACATACCACCATTATTTAATAGAACCAACTATGATCAATGGAAAATTAAAATGAAAATGAATTTAGAGAGTATGGGTTTTGAAATTTGGTCTTCCATTATAGATGAATATAAGATTCCTGCTACTCATAGAATCACATGGGATGAACCTGTCAAAACTGACTACAATAAAAATTTCAAAGCTATGAATGATTTATACTTCTTTTTAGGAGATGAATAATTCAATAGAATTTATTCTTGTAAAACTGCCCATGAAATTTGGGATACTCTGTCTGTCTCACATGAAGGAACATCTAGTGTAAAAGAAATGAGACTTAATACTTATACTATTAATTATGATAACTCTAAAATGAAACCTAATGAGCCTATCTCTGATATGTATCATAAGTTCAATGAGATTGTCAACACAATGATTTCTCTTGGAAGATAAGTCACTACCAAGGAACAGATCATGAGAATTCTCAGATGTCTTCCTGATAGATGGAGAGGAACCTCTGTCTCTATTAGAGAATCATACGACATCAGAAAGATACCTGTAAAAGAACTCATTGGGAAACTGATGATGTATGAAGAATAACTGAAAGTCAACAAGGAAGAGGAGGATGAACCAAAAAAGAAAGTATGTTGCATTCAAAACCACCACCTCTAAACACAAAGACAAAGGGAAATTGGAAGCTTCTGTAGAAAGTTCCAGTAGTGAATAATCATCACCTGACAGTGATGAGGAGATGGATCAATTAGCCAGAAGATTCAAGAAATTTTACAAGAAGAAGAACTTTTTTCGAAAGCCTAACTTCAAGGGAAAATATGACCAAAAAGGAAGTTGGAAGAAGGATTGGAAAAGAGGTGAAAATATTGATGAGATTGTCTACTATGAATGTAAGCGCAAAGGACATATCAAGGCTGACTATCCAAAGCTCAAGTACAAAAAGAGATATGAGGACAAGGACATGAAGTATAAAAAGGAAATGAAAGCAACCTAGAGTGCTTCAGAGGACAGTTCAAGCAACTCAGAAACATCACATGATGAACAAGATAACAAAACCAATATGTGTTTTATGAAAAACACATATGAGGTAACATTGGACTCTCCTATACATAATTCATAATATTCTGGAGATGAGAGTGACTCTGAAAATATTACTAATGAAGAAATGTTTGAATACTATAACATGCTTAAAGAAACATGCAATGAACTAAAAGACAAATATAAATCATTTAATAAAAAGTATGCTCTTACTGTGACTGTTAAATCTGAACTCACAACTGAAAAAGAGAAAAATGTTCAACTGCTCAAAGAGAATAATGAATTAAAAATGTCTAATGAGTAATTTAATAATGACCTAAAAAAATTTACCAATGGGAAAAATACCCTTACTCAAATTCTAGGTAAACAAATTTTCCCTAAATATAACACTGTCATTTGTTATCAACCTGGAAAAAGAAATATTGGTAGAAGAAATTTTGTTTCTAAATCTAGGATATATAGTTTTACTCCCAGTTCTGGACACAAATCAACTAAATCAATTTATGATACACTTTCTACTGTTTCAAGTTTTTCTGGACCAAATAGAGTTTACTTTTCAAATACTTAACTTAATGCTTATAGGAAACCAATGAGGCAGATATGGGTCCTATAGCACTCATTACTAATATTACTGGACCTAAACAAGTATGGGTACCAAAATCAATTTTTTCTTAATCATTTTGTAGGAAAGTTGCTTAAAGAGTTCCTATAAAAGTTTATGGTACTTGGATGGTAGATGTTTAAGACACATGACAGGAGACTACTCATTCTTTAATAACCTAATAAAAATATGTGGAGGATATGTCACATTTGGTGATAATGCCAAAGGAAAGATTATTGGCCTCATCCAAATCGGTAACTCTAACTCAGTTTTAATTTCTAAAGTACTGTTTATTGATAGATTAAAATATAATCTAATTAGTATCTCACAATTATGTGGTGGTGGATTTCATGTTAGATTTGAAAATTATTCTTGCAATTTCTTTAATTCTAAAGAAGAATTAGTATTTTCTGCATTGAGAAATGAAAATGTTTACTCTGTTAACATAGATTCCTTAGCTTCTCAAAATGATTTATGCTTAAGTGTATTTTATAAAGAGTTTTGACTCTGTTATAGAAGACTAGGACACTGTAATATCCACTCCCTTAGAAAGATAACTAAAAAAACTTAGTTAAAGACTTACCCAAACTTGAGTTTCCAAATGAAAAAGTGTGTAATCCCCTATCAAAAGGGAAAACAACACAAAATTTCCTTCAAACCAAATAAATAAGTGTCAACTTCTCAACCTCTCGAACTGGTTCACATGGATTTGTTTGGACCATCTAGAGTTTCTATTTTAAATGGGAAGCACTATGTTTATATTCTTGTAGATGACTTTTCTAGATATACTTGGACCTTCTTTATGGCTCACAAAAGTGAATCCTGCTCTTATTTTAATAAATATTCCAAGTCTGTGGAAAATCTTAGTGGAATTAAAATTAAATCCTTAAGAAGTGATCATGGTCGTGAGTTTAAAAATTAAGAGTTTGAATCCTTTTTCTCACAAAATGGTTATAATCACAATTTCTCTTCCCCTAGAACACCTCAACAAAATGGAGTTGTAGAAAGAAGAAATATAACCATGCAAGAGATTTCTAGAATAATGCTTATTGAATATGACCTACCTATTTATTTTTGGGTTGAATCTTTCAATACAGCATGCTACATAATCAATAGAGTGTTGATCAGACCTATTCTTAAAAGGAATCCTTATGAGTTATGGAACAATCAAAACCCCAAGGTTAACTACTTAAAATTTTTTGGTTGCAAATTCTATATTCTTAATACTAAGGAAAATATTGATAAATTTGCATCCAAGAGTGATGAAGGTATCTTTTTAGGATATTCCGTGTCCAGTAAATCCTATAGAGTGTTCAATAAAATAACTAAATGTGTGGAAGAATCTGTCCATGTCAAATTTGATGAATCAGATCCACATGAGCCTAAAACCATTCTAGAGAACCTAGAGGATAATGTATCAAATCTGAACATTAATTCAAAATCCTCAAACTGTTCTGTGAAAGAATTTGTGAAAACTTCCAGTTATGGAAATTCCTTAGACTCAAGTCACAATGAACTTGAACCTGTTGATGAACCTGAAATCACTAGTCCCTCCTTTTCTAGAGTTGTTAGAAATCTTAAGAACCATCCTTTAGATGTTTTTGTAGGATACCTAGACAAAGTAACTCAAACTAGAGATTCTATTAGAAATCAGGTTCAAAATCAAGTCTTTTTGTCACAACTTGAACCTAAAAACATTAATGATGCTATCAATGATGAATTTTGGGTGATGGCTATGCAAGAAGAACTTAATCAGTTTGAAAGGAATAAAGTTTGGAAACTTATTGAAAGACCTAAGGACACATTCACCATAGGCACTAAATGGGTGTTTAGAAATAAGGTAGATGAAGCTGGTAACATAGTTAGAAACAAGGCTAGATTGGTTGCACAAGGCTATAGTCAAGAAGAAGGAATTGACTATGAGGAGACCTTCACACCAGTAGCTAGACTTGAAGCCATCAGAATTATGCTTGCTTATGCTGCACATCTAAATTTCAAACTATATCAAATGGATGTTAAGAGTGCATTCTTAAATGGGTATATAGCTGAGGATGTCTTTGTTGAACAACCCCCTGGCTTTACAAACCCCTGTTTTCCAAATCATATTTTTAAATTATCAAAATATTTATATGGTTTAAAACAAGCTCCAAGAGCTTGGTATGATAGGTTGAGTACTTTTCTTATCTCTAAAGGTTTTACAAAAGGAATAATTGATCCTACCTTGTTTATAAAATGAATTTCAAATGATGTTTTAGTTGTTCAAATATATGTAGATGACATTATCTTTGGACATTCAAGAAATTATTTATGTATTGATTTTTCTAAAATAATAAAAAATTAATTTGAAATGAGTTTAATGGGTGAACTAAAAATTTTTCTCGGATTTCAAATCTTTCAAAATAATGATGGTATTATTTTAACTCAAAGTAAATATAATAGAGATATTCAAAAACATTTTGGATTGGATAGAACTAAAATTAGTGACACTTCCATGAGTACCACTTGTAAGTTGGATCTTGATGAAGATGGAAAATCTGTTGATCAAACCACTTATAGTGGAATGATTGGAAGTTTACTCTACTTAACTGCTAGTCGACCTGACATTATGTTTAGTGTGTGTATTTTGCTCGTTTTCAATAAAATCCTAAGGAATCTCATTTAAATGTTGTAAAGAGAATTTTTAAATACCTCAAGCATACACCCAATCTAGGACTATTCTATACTAGAGGACAATCATTTGAATTAGTTAGTTATTCTGATAATGACTTTGGTCATTGTGATTCAGATAGAAAAAGCACCTCTGGAACATGTCACTTTTTAGGAAAGTCACTAGTATCATGGTGTAGTAAGAAACAAAATTTTGTTGCATTATCTACTACAGAAGATTAATATATAGTTTTTGGAAGTTTTTGTTCACAAATCTTGTGGATGAAACACACATTACTAGATTATGGATATCAATTTAGGCATGTACCTATAAATTGTGACAACACAAGTGATATTAACATATCAAAAAATCATGTTTCACATTCTAGGACAAAGAATATTGATATAATACATCACTTTTTGAGAGATTATTATCAAAAAGGTGATATCACTTTGGAATTCATTGGTACTGAGTATCATCTTGCTGATATATTTACTAAACTATTAAATTTTGAAATAATAGACTACATCATACATGAATTAGGCATGATAAATCTTAAGTAAATGTATTGTTGTTTTATATCTTACTATTTCATGTTTATGGTCTCACAGTTAGTATTTCATGATTACTGTCTGACAGTCATTGTCTCACCGTAAGGATCAATCACTATCTCACCGTAAGGATCAGTCATTATCTCACCGTAAGGACCAGTCACTGTCTCACCATAAGGACCAGTTAGTATCTCACCATAAAATTCATTCATTGTCTCACCGTAAAGACCTAATATGGTCTCACTGTAAATATTTTTTATGATTTTTAGTTACAAATTAAAAACCATACCATGGTAATTATTCATTTCACCTTTTTATTTTCCCACACTTTTACTTTCTCGACATTTGGTATTCCTAAATGATAAAATAAAAGAAGTGTCACTTGTCCTTCAATAGATCTTTCTTATATTCACTCAATTTGTAACCCTTATTGAATCATTCAACCCTTATCTCTCTCAAACCTTCGGTGAATGCCTAGGATGAAACTCCCTTCATCATCGACTCCTGAGAAACATGGCTTAAAGAAGACGAATATTGCACCTAAGCTGGCACCTGAATTTCCTCTAAATCCAAATCTGGTGAACCGAGTAGTAGTACCTGAGAAAGAGATATGCCCTGAGTGGCTTCTATTGATTAAGTCTCTGGTTTTGAATGTTTTAAAAGAGAAATTCTGGTTATAATGGTTTTAGAAGAAATATAGACCTATCTATCCTAATCTTGTGGCTCAATTTTATCAGTATGTTCAGTTCTCCTTTGATTCTGAAGATGGTTATGCTGTGAAAAGATGTATAAATGGACAGAAATGATCATTATCTTCAAGGTTATGGGTTGCATTCCTTAGGATACCTCATGAAGTAATCTATGAGGACTGTCAGAGAGGACCTCCACCTTCCAGTGAATTCTTTGTATTGGAAGATGCTCTGAAAAGCTTAACCAGAAATGGATCCAAGAAGAGAGACATTACTGCTAAACTGGATAGAGAATCTATACTTCTGTTTAAGTTTATACAGAACTTTATTAGCCCTAGAAAAGGTGATTTTGATGTACTGAAATATCATGATGTGTTTTTGATTCATCTTATGAAAAATGGGCATAAGATCAACCTTTGTAAGTATGTCATACACCATATGTGTGAGCTGATCAAAACCACATCCAAGTCAAACTCCCTTTTTTATTCTCATCTTATCTCAGCCATTCTTCATGCCAAAGGTATGGTTGGACATAATGAAGAAGTTATCAAGGATTGTGAGTTCTACCTTTCAAAAGTCATTATCAAGAGAATGAAAATCAACTAGAATCTTTGGAAAAAGGCATGGTTGGAAGACAATGATAGGATTTATGAAAAGTTTAGTCTAGTGGAACATCCTTCAAGACCAAATGATATTAATAATCCTGGTTTGGAACCAAATGAATTTGTTGAGTATTCTGAAGAAGAAGAAGAAGAATAAGAGGTTGTTGTGCCTCCCAGGGAAACTGTTTCTGATAAGAAAGACAGTACTCTTGTCCCTCATGTAGTAAGTGAAAAGGAAGTCTCTGCTTCTAAATATGTTTTTAATCTGGAAGATCAACCCGATGTTGAAACAGAATCTCATGTCAAAGAATCCAAAAAGAATTCTATGGAAGATCTTATAGAATAAGAATTGCCTATTATGCAAGAAGCTGACCTTGAGGAACTTCCAATGGAACAATCTATTCCTGAAGTCATTCCTTTGGCTGAGGAAAGGTTGGAGCTATCTTTTTAGTTGGCTAGACAGGAAATGAGAGAGGAACTAAGAGATGAATTCGTGGAACTAGATCAAGCCTCTAAGCCTCTCAGTCCTGATAAGGATGCAACTGTTGAGGGGGAGAAACCCCTAAATCTAGAATATTTTGAAGTACCAAACCCAATAGATCCAATCCCTATAGACACTCAGTATAAATTCCCCATATTTTATGATGTGAATGACTCTCAGGAAGTCTTAGTAAAACTCTTTGACCTTTACACTATGTTCCAATTGAAATATGTCTCTAATCTTACCCCTAAAAAAGAACCTAAGCCCGTATCAGTACCTATATCTGAACCTTTACCAAAACAACCATCCTTGGTGAGTAAAGATGATCTGAAAGAATTTGGAACTACCCTTTTAGCTGAAGTTGAAAAACTTCTGAATACCCAACCATCTTCTGTAACAAATCTAAGTGAGAGAGATGCCTCACTGTTGTTGGAAAAAGTTATTTGTAAAATTCAACCCAAAATACTTCAGTAGATTCAGAAATTCAGAGTTGAAAATAGAATGCTTAGTGATGAAGTGAAGACTCTAAGATTTATGATTGAAGACATGTAGAAAGTGATAAATTTGATATCAGAGGTTGCTTCTTATCCTATGGAGCATGTTGTTCCTCAAACCCCATAGAATTTTTTCTCTCAGATTCAACCTCATTTAGATTCCTTAGCTGAAAAAGTGGCCGAAAGAAACAAACAGATTGTGAAAGAAATGTGAGAGATTGTGGTTAATCTTAACAAGCTCATTGGTGAGTATATGGTGTGACTTCAAAAAGTTCTAAATCAACTAAAATCTCTCACCTCAGTTGTCACTGCTTCTAAGACAACTAGAAAATCATTTCAATATTCCTTAGACAGTGACCTGCTTAGAACAGTGGTCAAAGAAAAACTTTATACTATGCTTAGTGGTTTCAATAAAGATTCTATGTCTGAAGTTATCAAGAATAGTGACAGAGTTCTTTATTTGGTCCAAATCCATTCAAAAATTTCTAATAATGCTCAGCAAGAAATTTCCAAGAAAGTGGATTTCTACTTAAAATGAATCTTATCAAAGACTGAAATGACCAGTCATTTAAAATATCTTTTAGAAAATTTTATGATTCCTCCTATTACTCAAGCTTTCAAGACTCAAGTCCAAAAGCTCACAGAGTTCACTTGTCTATTGGACAAGTTTATGGAAAACAAGGATGACTTCGAGAAAGCTATATAGTATGGTGGAGAGATCATTACAGATTTTATTAAGCTTCTGAGGCCCTATATTCATGTACAAAGTACAGCCATTTTTGCTCCTGTGGCTTCCCCTATAAGGCCTGGTTTTCCTAATTTCACCTCTTCCCTAGCCTCCACTTCTATGTCTGTCAGTCAAGCACTGAGTCAGATCAGGCTTTTGATCTTTGATCAATAACTGCCTCGGTCTTCTACTGCACCTACTCTAGCTCCCTCTATCTTTAAAGGTCTTCCTTTACCTTATCTATCAACCAGTTCACTCCCTTCTTCTATGTAAATCTTTGTTCCTATGGATTCCTCTTATTTTGCTGCTGCTAAGGGAAAAGAGAAGACCAGCCAGTGAATAAGGACAATGCTTACTCTTTTTTATGGGAATATTGTTAATTTTTTTTACTTTATGTAATTCCCCTCTTTTTATCTAATATATTATGACCTTTTCTTGTATCTTTTGTCTTTATTTTTCCTTATACTTTTTGATAATCCCAAAAGAGGGAGAAATATAGGAGACATATAGGAGAAGAGAAAACTCACTCTATATATGTTATATGCACATTCGATATATGTTTTTAGAAAAAATATACACTTGAAATATACATGATTTGTGATCATCAAAAAGGGGGAGATTTTTGGACTCATCATGTATTAATCATGTTTTAATGATCAAAAATCCTATTCAGTCTATAAACCATGTTAACTGTATGTAATATATCTCACATCAAATGCACAGTTGTTTAGTAAAAGCTATCCAAAGATCTTAAGTGTTATACACTCAGTTTGGTTACTATACACTATCTTTTGATTCACTTTATAATGATTTCTATGAAAAATGATTAAGTTTAATTCATTCCATAAATATCACTGCTTAAGTCTGAATACAAATATTTTCCTAAGTGCGAGACACCATGAACAAGCAGACACCGTGACAACCAGACACCGTGAACAAGACACCGTGAACAAGACATCGTGACATCGAGATACCATGACAACCAGACACCGTGAACAAGAAACCATGAACAAGACATCGTGACATTGAGACATTGTGAACCAGACACTGTGAACCAGACACCGTGACCACAAGACACCGTGACCAATCCAGACACCGTGTGAAGGAGACATTGTTTCCATGACATACTATGACACCTTTTCTTAATATGTTTTGTGGTCTTTCAATTTAATATCTAACAGTCATATTTAAAGATTTTAAATGCACTGACATAATTAATATTTCTTTATAAACATGTCATTTGACAGTACAAGGTACGAGGTGCAGAATACATGCAACCTTTCGGCACAAACACATGCACTCCAAGATAAAAGAGTAATGAGGTACAGGAAAAATAATAAGTGTGGAATGATACTAAAAGGCAGAACAAGAGGGTGGCCATGATCACAACAATAGAATACACTTAAATAATTATTTAAGAAATAATTGTCTCATGAAACTCAATGCTGCTGGAGAACACACGAAGCTCAACTGAATCACAGAATCGAGAACATCTTCACACTGTCAAACATCATGAAGAACACAAGTCGGATCTGTCTGACTTATGACACTCTATTTTCTATATGAGGACTTTATTTCTACATATGATCCATCTTATAAGTCCAAATCTACAATGACTAACATTCATAGCATTTCTAAACCTATTTCAATATTTCTGCTCTATTGTGTATCATTTTACTATCTTTCAAGCAGTGTGTCTTTCTGTATAACAACACACTCTATCTCCTTTATAAAACTGAAGGATATAATATATCCCTACTCAAACATATTTTTATATTTATATACCCACTGATAAGTGTGGAAGAGGTCCCTGTGTGGCCTGGTTGTTTGTTCCCATGAAGAACTGTGGAAGAGGTCCCTATGCGACCTGAACAGTCCTATGTACTGTTGTTTAACCCTGATCCAGGGTGTAGATCAAGTTTATTTATATAAACTTCTTGGTGGAAAGTGATCGCCAAGTGGAGTGTATTAGGTCTCATCTTGAGACTAAACCACTTGTTTCATATCCATTGTGCTGCTTAATTTAGTCTTCTCTATTTTACTGCTTTACTGTATAATTCATAAATCACTAAATTCACTTTCATAGTTAATCTTGGAAAGAAGTTATAATTGTATTCTCTTAGTAAAATTGCTTCAAAAGTAATATTAATAATTGAAATTAAGATTATTGAGAAAGAATCAATATTTTAAGAAGTTATTTAAACAGTAAAACTCTTATAACAGTATAACATTGATTAAATGGGTTGTATTTAACCTTTTGGGGAAAACTTTTTAAGAATAATTTTTAACCAGAAATTTTTCTAGATACTCAATTCACCCCCCTATTGATTAATCTACTCTGACCAACACTTTATATTATCAAAAAGAGTATAAGGCCTCATGTTTTAAAAAGAATCACTTAAATCATCAACTTGAATCATTTCATGATCAAATGGATCACTTTCATCAAATTTCACATGAGTTTACTCTAATAATATTTGAACTTTTCTTGAAAACTCTATAAGCCTTATAAGAATTATAATAACCAAGAAATATTCCTTCATCTTAATTTACATCATATTTAATAAGATTTTATTTGGTGTTCAGAATGTTAACTTTTCATCCAAACACTTAAAAGTATCCAACTTTTGGTTTTATATTGTTCCACAACTCATAGGGTGTTTTCTTCAAAATATGCCTAATTAGAACTCTATTAATCACATAACATGCTATATTTATAGCTTCAACCCAAACGTGAGTGAGAATGTTTTATTCACATAACATAGTCCTAGAAATTTATTACAAGTTCTTATTACTCCTTTTAAAAATATCATTCTGTTAAGGTGTCCTGGGGGTAGAAAAATCATGTTTGATACCATATTTCGAACAAAAATAATTAAACTCATGGTTTTAAAATTTTCCCCCATAGAAAATTCTCAAATCCATAATCTTAGAATCTTTCTCTTCTAGAACCAATTTATAGAAACTTATAAAAACATAACAATATTCACTTTTAATACCCAAAAAGAAAACCCAAGTAAATCTAGAGTAGTCATCAACTAACACATAAAAAAAATTATTCTTAGGCTTATTATTCTAGATGGACCAAATAAATCCATGTGTATAAGTTCTAGAGGTCTATATATAGAAACCTATTTAATTTATTTAGAATATGACTTTTGTTACTTATCCATTTGGCATGCATCACATAGTTTCTCTTTATTCAATTTAAGTTGAGGTAAATATTGAATTATATTTTTCTTAGACAATTTTTAAAATAGTAAACAATAAAATAACTAATAATTATATGAAAAATAAAAGATTAATTTGTTTCATCGTTTAAATAGTTTAAACTTTTTCTACAAAAATAATTAAGATCAAAAGTATATACATTCTCATTTCAAGGTTCCTTAAACTTAAAGAGTTAATATTTAAAAATGGAACATGCATTATTTGAAAATCTAGAGAGTAACCTTCATCATAAAGTTAAGAAATACTTATTGGTCTATCTTTAAATCCTTCAACATAAATAAATTTATTGATAAGATATGAGATTGTATTTCCGACTGATCCAACTCCAATAATTTTTTCCCTAACATTATCTCCAAATGTGACATAGCATCCATCAATTTTGAATAAATAATTAAAGTTTGATAAATATCCACTCATCTTACTTGAGAATCCACTAACCATATAACATTTATAATTTAATATCTTGTATATTTTTCACTAAAAATAAATCAAACAATAATTTGTTTTGGTACCCATATTTTCTTGGGTTCTAAAATATTAGAAACCAAAGATTTGGGAATCCAAATCTGCTTGTGTTGTTCGGAAATTCCAACACTAAATTCTGAAAAATTTCTTGAAATAAAAGAATAATTAAAAAAAATGGAGGGGTCATTAGAATAAAACCATTTATATAATTTCTAGTATATTAACAATAAAAAAATAACTTTGGAAATGTTTTTGTTCTTTAAACTAGGAACAAAATAGTTTTTGCATAGCTTTGGTTTTTTAACTTTTCTTCTTATTCAAAAATTATCTGTCTAGATTTTTTTATTACCAAGTATTTGGTTTAGGTAATTTTACAATTTTTTTAAAAACACTAGAATCATATTTTAAGGATTTAACTTCTTTTTTCAAGCTTTAAATTCCATTTCCATGTTCAGTATAAAAAACAACAGAATTTTCCATCTTAACTTTCAGGTTAGAAATTTGATTGTTTATGTATTCCTTTTCACTTTCAAAAACATTATAATAATTTTTATGGGATTTGTTTTTATTTTTCAATTATTAATATTTAGTTTCTAGTAAGGTGAAATATTTATTCAGTTCTTCAAAAGAGAAATTTTATCTTTGGAATTAGATTCATTCCCAAAAGAGTAAAATGAATGTGCCTCATCAGATTGTGCCATAAAGTAAATGTTGGCCTTTTTATTTGAGATTTAAGATTATAATTCAGAAGATGTTTCATCACTAGAATAATCATATGCACTCTGTGTGGCCTTCATATCTCTTTTTCTCTTTTTCTTTAATTCTAGTTTTCAATTGTATTTCTTCTCATATTTCTTTTTTTCTTGAAGTTTTGGATAGTCGGGTTTGATATATCAATGATTCTTGTACTCATAGTACCTAACTTTCTCAGAGATTCCATCATATTTTTTGTACTTTTTAAGGATTTTTTCAATACTCTTCTCTTATTATAGAACTTGTTAAACTTATTATCCAATTTAGCAATATCATCGTTATAATTAGAGCTGTTTGAAGTATCCTCATCAAATGGTTCAAAATTTTGTATACCTTTTTTCTTTTTATCATCATTTGAAGTAAAAACATTCAAAGTAGAATTCTATGTTTAACTATTCTATTCCTACCAACTTCAACTTCCATTTCTTCCTCATACATCATGAGTGTGCTAATACGGTCATTTATTTTGAAATTTTTTATAGTAGTATATTTTCTAATAGAAGATAAAATTCCACTCCGTTTGGATGGAATAACTCTAAGAAGTTTTAAATCTTGATTGGTTTTAGGAACTATTTCTCCTAAAGAAGTGAAATTATTAACAATTTCTATAAATATTTCATTCATATTTGTTATGTTTTCCCCATCAATCATTTTTATTGGGTCAAAATTTAGCTTCTTAGTATTGTACCTTAGTTTTCTTACATTATCAGTACCTTCATAGGCTACTGATATAGTTTTACACATCTCATGTGATGTGACACATTGAGAAACTCTATTGAAATTATCTATACCAAGCCCATATATAATAGAATTCATGGATTTGGACTTCAAATCACACTCACCTTCTGCAGTAGCATCCCATTATTCTAGATCTCCTTCATTAATTGTGTAAGACTTAATGACTTTCAAGTAAGACTTTAGACCAAGGTTCTTCAAATAAATAATCATATGTTCCTTATAAAATCCATAATTATCTCCATTGAAATAGGGTAATCTAACCATAGATATACCTTCTATATTTTTATCCATATAATCCATTTGAAGATGATATTTATGACTACAACATTTTAGATTTGATAACTCAATAATATTACCTTTTGATACCAATTATTGGTCAGAGAAGAGCTATATAAAGACTCAAGAGGGTGGTGAATTGAGTTCTTAAAATTTTCATTACTTAAAACCAAAAACTATTAAGGTAATATTATTTTTGATCTTTTCTTATCACAAGTAAGTAATGAAAATAAAAACAGTAAGACAAATATAGAACACATAAGATTTTATAGTTTTTTGGGGAATAGAAATCTCATAGTCCACTCCACCAACACTCAACACCTAGATCTTGGTGATTTAACTTGTACCAATCCTTTTACTAGGGACTACCTTGTTGAGTGTAAGAAGTCACCACTTGGTGAAAATCCTGGAGATTTTTTTAGGCTCTTACAAGTATTTACATAAAAAAATATACTTCAACACTCAAT
This sequence comes from Viscum album, assembly GCA_963277665.1. Lineage (NCBI taxonomy): Eukaryota > Viridiplantae > Streptophyta > Magnoliopsida > Santalales > Viscaceae > Viscum > Viscum album. The sequence continues at coordinate 1,461,211,106 of OY728164.1, forward strand.
ACAAGGAATTATTACTTCTAGAAATCAGAAAGAATAATGAGAGATTACAAGATGAATTATACAGTTGCAAGATGAAACTGACAAAAGAGAAGATATATCTAAGAGAGAAAATAAGAATAGAGAATAGCTTGAGGAGAGTCTTAAAAACATAGCTATATTAATCATGAAATCATAGTTGTATAGAACTTTATTCTTGTTCTTCTTTTTCTTATCACAGAGAAGTAGCAGCATATAAGTTTTTGAGATAGAGAGATAGAGAGAGAGTATGCTATCACTTCTATTCTTAGGGAATTTTTTCAAATATGTCTCTATATGTTCTATGAAACTATTGTGAACGACACATCCAAAAACCAAAAAAATATCTAGAGAATATCCAGGTGACCATTTCTTAAAAATTAACTTAGTAAAAAGTAATATGTAATAAAGAACAATCATGTCTACTTACTTTCTTGATACTTCCAGCCTTTGAAATTTTATTTTATCATAAATAGGTAGTATTTTGTTTAATGCGTTGAAATATTTATTAATTTACACTTGAAATACTCCCATGGTAATAAATACTCATGTTGTAGAACGATGTAGTTGATTTTGGATCACCATGTACCTAAAATCCATGTATCTAAATTTGTATAGCTAAATTCATTACATATCATAAATTCATGTAGTTAAATTTTCCACATATCCAAATCACATAAACATCTTGATCATGTAACCAAAATTTACGTAACTGGATGAATCACATGGCCGATTAGAGTCACATAGCCAAATATTCCATGGATCCAAACCATGTGGTTGAATTATTAATGTAGTTGATTTGATGTATGTATTTCATCAACATAGTTGATTCGATGACATAGTAATTTCTCACATATCCAATTTAGCTATATAGGTGATTCACATAGGTTATATTTTTATGTATCTGATTGACATAGTTGAATTCTTGATGTATCCAAACTTTATGTAGCCAAATTCCTCACATGGCCCATTTTTTTAGACTTATCCAAAATTTTAGTAGATATGTAGATTATAGTAGGATTGGAATATTATAGTAGAGTTGAACTAAATATGATTAAAACATGTTAAACACACTTAAAATAAAATTAATTAGTAAAATAAGAAGGGTTTTTGGGATCATCAAAGCATAAATCACATGAAATGTGTCGGGACAACATCAATATCCCAACAATAATCCGAGTCAACTATCCCAAAATAATGATATTTTTTAAAACACCAACTTTATCATCATTAAGTTGGTCTTTAAGATAATCCCTACACTATATATGAGTGTTGAAATGGTTTTCATTTTTTTAATAGGAACCATTGTCTAATAAATGGTATAATTTAATTAGTTATTTAGTGAAACTATTAAATATCAGTATGGTAAAATTATTGTAATATATGATGCCCATTTCTTAAGTATTTCACAAAGTTAGACTATTTAATATTAAACTCGTTCTAAAAAAATTCTAAATTTTTTTGAAGGGTTATATCTTTTCTTTTCTATATCTAGTTCCTAAATTTTTTACTAAATTGTGTCTAATTTCAATTATAACTTCCTCATCTATAGTCACCCATATTTTGTGGTTCATTATTATATAATAACATCTTACATAACATTTATCATAAAATCCATTATTAGTGACCTTAGGAGACTATATATGGACTTAAATATTACAACATTTTTTGAAAGAATTTATCAAACATATACAATTTTTTTAAAGGAGATCAAAGTCTTTCACCTCAAAGGCCATTAAATTAATGATATGAATATTATTTGAATTATTATTTAAAGATACCACATATGAAAGGGAGATCAATTGAGAGAATAAATTACCTTCTAAGATATACCTATCTGTGATAGAAACCACTGCCTATGGATTTGATCATGTAATGATAGAGTATTTGTCACTTGGGATGTTTCATTTTGCGTGAGATGAGTCAATGTCTGGGATGTTGACCTCACATGAGGAGATGACAGTTTTCACTATATATGTATCCAATGTCTGAGTATTATATTAATGTCACATCATGTAAATAATCATTGTTGGTAATCTCAAATTGTTTTAGGAAAATACAGTCATCGTCACATGAGTCACTATTTACTTAGGGATAAGTATTTCATTACTACTAGTGGAGAAAATCGTCACATGAGTTATTATTAACCGGAAAAGATCATGATGTGTGTGGAGAATACCACCATTGTAACATGAGTAACCATCATGTAGGAATAATATTGAAGATTTCATCTTCTAGGGTAGTGATATTCCTAGGAAAGCAGGCCATTTTGGAGAACACCAAATGCCTAGGGAGCTAAAAAATCCACAAAGGGGTGAAAATAAGTCTAAAATGAGACTTGAAGGCATTTGATCCCCCATCCAGGAAAATTTCATACCCAATCCCAAACCACTTGGTTAGTAATGTTTTAGTAGGTGTATGCAACATTAACTATATAATATAATATGTTCAAGTTATTCTTAGTGTCTTACACATTATTCATCTTGATTTTAAGATGAAATATGAAGCAAAAGAAAATGGTGAGCTCAAATACTCGGTAAGGGATAACATATCAAATAAGGTACATATATCAAGACATGATCATAGAATACATAATATATAAAGATAAAATAATCAATACAATGTCATGAAAAATATAACATGAAGAATAACATAATGAAATACATTTTAATAGTGGAGATGCATAATGTCATTCATAACAAATAGTGAAGGACTTGTACCAAAATAAAATATATATATATAGGGTAAGGATGATTTCAATGTACTATCTTATTTCTCTCATGATACCTACCAATACACTAAGATGATATATAATCTTATCCCCTCCTATTACTTATCTTTTCCTATAGATTTCATAATATGATAAAAATGATTAAAATTACATGGAAATGTGCTCAATAATGAATAACTTATTGATACATTTCTTAATAACCAATAAATATTGTATTAAAAATTTTAAACCATGTGGAATCAATGATATGTGAATGGGATAGATTCTCAACCAATGGAATTATATGGTTAAATAATACCCTTAAATCAAATATATAAAAGGGAATTCATATTTTAGTGTTCTAGAAAAAAATAAACCACCATGAATTATTGAATCTTAACGGATATTAATATTTTCATAAGGAAATTTATTGAAAGAAAAGTTATCTTCATGAATGGGTGTTTTTTCAAAGGATTTCAATAATGAAATACCAATACAACCATAAATAAATCCCCTCTAAAATTAGGATTATTTGACTCATATATTTGATTTATATTGTGGATACAAAAATCTTAGAAAATAAATATAAATATTATTAGCATCAATATCAAAGGTTCACTTGTACCAATACAAATATTAGTCCACTTGGGTATTGGTTAAGGATAAACCATACATATATTAACCCTCCTAGAATATAGTCAATTTCTCATAAGTTTTATATCTACAACAACATGGACACATGATATACATCATGAATTATACAAAAAAAATTTACTATAATGGAAGGAAAACTATTATAGTAACTTTAGGGACACATAAAAGTAATTTAAAGAAGGTAATTTGAAAAATATGAGGAATAGTTCACATAATAAATAGTATTATCATGTATATATAAGAATAATTAAATGCCAAGTTGATATTAACATAGAATACTTGCAAAAGGAAAATAAAAGAGAATATAGACATAAAGATGAAAATTTTACCTTGATTGTAACTCCATATAACTTTAGAGAAAATTTCATGAAAAATTAATTGTGATAAGAAGATTTTGATTAAAGAAAAATGACTAGATAAGATGTTATTTATAGTGAAATTTAGATAATAGATTAGTGTTTTTTATCCCTTGGAGTCTATGCATTAAAAAATTAATATTTAAAATTATAAATGTTCCCCACCCCATATTTTTTTAGTACATCCATATGATGTTTGATTAAAAAACACTTGTATATTGACTTTTAATCCATACAAAAATTAAAATGAATCTTTGAAATAAATTATATAATATAATGAATCATAAATATTTTTTAAATGGAATAAAATATTTTTCGTGTTTTTAAAATTTTCATTATGGTTGGGAAGTTGAGTATAATATTTGTAAATAAATTATTTAAACAATAATACATGTTTTACATTCTAAAAAAGATAATTATAATTATCACACAATTTTTTCATTATAATAAAATCATATGGTACATTGTATATGCATACTATGTTTTAATATTCTAAAAAATCAAAAAAATTTAAAAAATATCAAAATTTCTCCATTTCTTAATTTTTACATGATGATTCAAAATTTTATATCCATTTTATGAAAATCCATATATAACTATAATAAATATAATTTTTAAATAAATAATATAAATAAATGATTTTGAATGTAATGGTCCTTATTCTTAATTACTACATTATTATTACATGGATCACATTACTTTTATAACAGTTATCTTATCAAATTTCAACATTCTTGTAAAGATAACATACCCCTTTATACCTTCTTAAATATATTCTCTCCACTCTGACATTAAAAACACACTTCTCGTAAAAAAATATTTACTCCTTGGATTTTATTTTTTCTCTTATATTCCTAAGTTTATTATTTGTCGGGGACTATGATCCAAGAGAGTTCCATAACCTTCTCGTGGTATTCATTATTTTTTTATGATACATTTTTACTTCTAGAAATTATGATGAATTTATATCTCTAGTTATTATATCATTGTGAAGATATAAAGTATTTATTTGTAGTCTCATAAAAGTGAACCTTGTATTTATTTTTATTTATTTTTCTATGAGAAAATAATTATTATTATATTAGAGGTTTATTTTTATCAGATTTTAAAGCTCAATATTTCCCATTATCATTGAGTTCATCTCTAAATTTTAAAGAGTTTATTATTATACAGTTGTTCATTTTCAATGTTGATAATGGGTGTAAATGGACTCCTTTAAGTATCTAGTGAAATGTTCCTTATTATGTAGAGTTAATGTTTATGAATCTTTATGTGATGGGTTTGTGATGATGGTGTTTCATGAGGTTGACTTGTGATGTCATGACCCCCCCCCCCCCTCCACCAGTGCCCCTCCTGGGTTGGTAGTGAATATAGGGATGACCCCCAAAGCCCACCTCCAATAGGTCCTGGGTTGGAGACTAACAAAGAGGGTAATTTTTACAAGTATGGGAGAAATTACCCTCAAAATATAACCCAAGAAGAGAGATAAGAACCACCTATAAAATTTAATTATAATTACAAAAAAAAGGTAGAAATTACAATCCCAACCATGACTACCTAAAATAGAAATAAAAATAACTAAGAAAAATCAATATTGGTCTCCTAAGCTCCGCTCTAGCTCATGTGCTCCACCTCAACTACCCGAACAGTAGTGATTCTATCCTCTATTGATCTATCCTACAAAAAACTTAAGAAACAATATAGAGGGGTGATCACTTTGGGTGAACTCGGTAGGATCATATTTTAAATATAGAAAATATCCATGTGAAATCAATGTATTGGAAAAAATAAACATGGAAACACTAATTAAGACAAAGGTGGTAAACAAGAATAAATCTAATCAATCATAGTCATAAATATCACAAACAACATTTTTCATTGGAATCACCTGTAACTACTGATTCATAAATATTTCTTGTATCATAACAAAAATCTAAATCCCAAAATTTCATAAAAAAGAGATATGTTCAACATCTCAAATTACCATAATTTTTCAACATTCCCTTCAACTATCATGTTTCCATCATAGCATAACCATCGAAAAAAATTAAATAATAGAATAATATATATTAAGAAATTGATTCCCTAAGAATATAGTTTCCATTACTCTTTCCTATCAACTTAAATTCCTTCTAATTCAAACTAGTAGTGAGCTGATAGGAAAACCCCTCACTCAATGATTAGGAAGAATTAAATAAAAAACACATAGGCATATACCACATTTCCATCACCTAAACCTCATACCATACACCCCATGTAATAACCACATAACAATTACATCATCATCACCTCCTCTTCTCATGCAAAGCCATCCTCCATACCATCACCTCCCATTACAGACAACACTAAGTCATAAGATTCTAGCAACACATCATATAATATATCATATAATACAATCATTGTAACATGAATAAGTAGTATTAAATATCCAAGAAATATGGTGGAAAAGTAAGCAGAAGAATAGATATATCAATAAGCATCACAATAAGGTAAAACCAATGACAATGAGAAAACACCCTTTTAATACTTCACTCACTCACGTCATCATTCATTCATATTTCATTTTGCTTCTCATTTATTAATTGCCTCATTATTATTAATATAATTTTCATCCATTTATTTCATCTTAATTACTTAATTTATATAGAAGTTTCACCCTTAATTATCCTCATAATTTTATTAATTTAACTCACCATAAGTTTTAGGAGTCAAGTGATCATAACAACGAATTGACTACATGTACATGCCAATGACCATGAAGATCAGCCACAAGAATAACCAATTGACCATGAAGGATCAAATGAAATAATAACCAATTAACCATGAAGGATTTATAGAGATAATATTTTCATCATTTTTAATATGTATTTAAATGATTTAATCCCTACTAATTCAGAAATGTGAGCTTATTTGCGTCATTTTTTTTTATTTTTGGTGTGTTTTGGGCTAAAATGTAAAAATTGCTTAATTCTGAAATTCTAACATAATTTTTTATCACTTTGGTATTTCAAGTATAGCTTTTACAATATTGATCCAATTGGATTGATGTTATTTTTAGGATTACTTTATTTGTGGGATTCAATTTCTTCTTATGGAACCATAGCTAATTCTAACTTCCACAGGCCTAAAAAAATAAATCAAGTTGAAAAATCTTTCTGGCTAACAGAATGGACCTCACCTTAGTAAATGATACATAAATCAAGTTAAAGACCTAAAAAATTGGTTATTACAATTTTATTTCAAATATTAATCGAATACATGTGTGAACATTAAATTTCATAGAGATATTCACTCATTAATTCATTCATTGAATGCACTAAAGGGGAGAAATATTTAGGGTATCTTAATCTATAAAAAGTGTGATTCATTAATGAGGTCATAACTTCTTGTATGTGGGTCCAACAACTTTGAAATTTGTAGGGATGAGAGAAAAATAAATTTATAAAAACTTATAAGAATACCCTTTAAAGTTTCATCCATTTGGTGGGCATAACAGGAGCCAACTTCTAGAAGAAATATTCTGGAGGGGAAATTTTATGATATGTCTTTTACTTGTTTTCTTTTTCTTAGTTTTGTAATGTCTTTTTATTACCCATTATTATCTGCTACCCTTCACATAGAGGGGTAAACTTATTAGTGATTAGGGAAGGATAGTTTTTATCTTTTGTAATGCTTGAGTTCTTGTGATTTATTAAATAAAATTTCTTTCTCTCTTCTGTGAATTTGATTTCAATTTATAATAGCATTTTTTATTATCAAGTACGATCATATTTGGTTTTTGATTTTTTTGTTGATTTCTATTTGGTAAATTATCATTATCTCCCTATTCTAGGTTTTTTTATATACAATATAATATATTGGGGCTCAGTGGTGAATTACTCGATGATCGTCAGTACATGTGGGAGGGGTAATAGATATTATTGATTGTTTGGGATAAAAAAGACCCAATCGGGTATTACCTAAGTCAATTGAGTCTATTTTCTACAATTCACTCACATAAGGAATTAGAGTAAACCAAATTGAGATCCTAGAAAGGTTTACTCTCAGCATCACCATTTTACCAAGGGAGTGAGAGGAAGTGATTGTGGAATCTCATTATAATCAGATTAGTAGAAGATGATTGGATAAATTGGAACTAGGATAGCATTTCATTTGGAAAATAGAACTATCCTAATCACCCTTATCATATCACTATTTTCAATCACTTTCTTTGAAAATTTATTTGAAATCTGTTTCTTAATTTCTTTCTTTCTTTATTGTTTCTTTAGTTTGTTTTTAAAATCAAAAAATTTCAAAAACAACTGCTTTTTCCCCTAATTAAAGGTGATGGCTTGATTGTTGTGCTTTCCTCTCTGGAGACAACCTAGGTTAACCACTACACTATGTTTTTAACTTAGGAAATAATTGTTTTTTTCACACCCCATGATAGGCATGTGTTAAAACTTGACGTCATTATCGGGGATGTAGTGCCACTTAACAACCCAAAAAAAATAACATTGCATGAAACATAGTTATCATAACCAATTAATTGATTTTGAACATGAAATTGAAAGAATGGTTGTTTAATATACAACCAAAAGAGGTCAATGACTGGAAAGAACTCAAGAGATGCTTCATGCAAAAAAAAATTCCCCACATCCTGAATTATGAAATCATAAAAGAGATCTAAATTATCCAAAATTCAACCATAGAGGCCCTCTATAAATACTGGGGGAAGTTCAAGAAGTTATGTGCAAGTTTCCCATGACAAGTCATGGAGGAATATAAATTCCTCATATTCTTCTACCAAGTTCTGCTCGAAAATGATCACAACCTACTTGATGCCTCATCTGGAGGGGCCATGATTAAAAAATCAACATCATAAGCCATAGGTCTAATTGAAAATATTTCTCTGAACTCATAGAAATTTTCCACTAAACGTACAGGCACCAGAGACATTCGTGAGGTAAGGACTACTAATTCATCATCATTTTTACTAGAAGCCACACTCAAGGAAATGACCAGTGTACTAAGATAAATGGTTATGGAAAAATAAACTTGATAATAGTTCATGCCTCAGGAATTTGGTCTATGCTCTTCTACTTATCATTATATTGACCAGTTTTCTAAGATTCAAGGGATAAAAAGATGCATTTTAGCCTTCCAATAAAGGCAGTTCTAGTAGAATCAGCCATGTCAACCCTAGGATCAATCAAGATAAAGAAACTAATAAAAATATGAGAGATAATTCTATCTAACCAATACCCTAATCAACCTCCTTTCCAACAGCAATAATATTAGAACCCACCAACCTTTCAGTAATCTATTAATACATCGTTCCAACAGAAATACCTTCAACCATGAACAAGTTCTAAGAATAACCAACAAGGAGAAGAGTATGAAGAGTTAAATAATAAGTTAGAGAAGCTAAGAGACCAAGTTAGAACTATTCTGTATTTTATAACTAAGAATATGGGGAAACTACCAACACAAATAGTCGAAAATCCCAAGGAGAGTGTAAGAGTGATCACAACATGAAGTTATAAAGAGCTTCTACCACCTGAATAAAGAAAGGATAATGATTATGAGCAACCATCTGAAACTCAACCCATGCATCCAAAGTAAGGGGACCAGAACAACAAAATAACGAGAATAAGGTTTAGAAAGAAAACTCCATAAATACCCTTTCAATTATATTAGATCAAAAAGAAGAAAAATCAGTCATCATTCCCTTATGCTTTAATTCAGTTTTCAAAGTTTGAAGAGGGGAAAATGAAAAAAGAAATTTGAGAGAAGTTTCAGAATTTGAGATCAATATCCCACTATTAGAAGAAATCTTACAAATCCCAAAATATTCAAAAACAATTAAGGAAATATGCACCAAAAGAAGAAAAATGGATGGAAATGAGAGAATAATCTTGGTTAGAAGCATCCCATCCCTCATCACGCCACTGATACCACAAAAATTTCAAGATCTAGGGATATTCTCTATTCCATGCACTATTTGGTCCTTAAATTTCACTAATTCTTTATGTGATTTAGGTGCTTTGATAAACGCCTTGCCTCACTCCGTATTTACATCTTTATAGGTTGGAAAATTGAATCCTACTAGAGTGTTGGTCCAACTCACAAATAGATCCACCATTTTCTTAACTAGTGTTTTGGAAGACATTCTTACGAAAGTAAAATATATACTATTCTTAGTTGACTTCTATGTATTTTCCATTGAATAAGATAGGATTTCATCACACTCACCCATCATTTTGGGGAGTTCATTCCAAAAGATAGTAAAGACCATCATCAACATACATGAGGGAAAACTTTCAATAGAGCGTGGAGATAGTTGAGTTCATTTCAATATACTTGACTCCATGAATATTCCATTAAAAATTCATTCACTAAATTAAATATCCCACAATAAAGGTACAGAATCGACTAAAGATTCAGGTGTTATTAAAAAAAGCTTAACTATAGAAGAACATTTTTTTCATTTTGAATACCACAGAACATATATATACCCTAAAATATAGTAAATCTAAATTCATTTTTAAAGAAGATATAACATCTGAATTCTTAAATAGTTTATTAAAAGTATTTTAAGAATCAAAATCAGATCAAGTGATGAGTTCAATGAGTATAAACTTAAAGAAGTTGAAAATGAAAAGATTATCACAGATCTCTGGATAGAACTATCTATAAAGGAAGAAGAACTGGATGATACTCAATAAAAATGTCTCGCTATACAACTAAGTTGAACAAAATAAGATAAAACCCCATTAACACTAAATAGGTAAGTAAAGGATCTTCTCATACCGTTGAGAAGAAAGGATCAGAAGAGCTAGGTAAATTTGTACTAAATCAAATTCAAAGTAGACCTATTTCATTTAATATTATAGATATAAAAACCAAAACCAAGGTCATGTGGGTTAAGAAAATAGGAGTGAAATATTCAACATCAAGAGAAGAGAATAATTTTCCAAGGACACAATATCTTAAGAAAAGTGAGGTTCGACCTTTAATAAGATAGCAATAAATATCTAGAAAGATCAGAAATCGATCTGGAAGAAAAAAAATTCAAGGGTGTTGCTGGTCTTGTGGTAATCGTGGTCATAAATCAAATTATTATTGGTTTAAAATGTCTTTACTAGTAAATAGACAATAATAAAGGGGGAAATTCAATGAGGTGTGCATGATAAGGATGGAAAGAGAGGTTTCCTATGCTGATAAATTGAAGAGGATTAAAAAGGAATCTAGTGGTAAAAATTTCCACAAAGTGTGCCTAGTAGTTCATACACATCAATTGAAATTAGCCAAAAAAATGGAGGAAGCTGAATAAATTTTAATAACCAATGGAAGAGATTACATTTCTTTAACTTGATTAGCAATGAAGACCCACCATCTTCTTTCTTTCCTTTAAACTTAATTAAATTTTCTAATTTAATTTTATATATAAATTCCTAAATAAATCAATTTGAATAAAATGAGGAAACTATATTTATTAAGTGTGGGGGAGCTTTTTAGTTTAGGGTTTTTAATTTTTTTCTCTGTTTTTCAAAATAAAAAAAATGTGTGTATTCTAAATTTTTGTGTGTTTCTTTTTCAATTCTTTTGTGTTTTTTACACTTAAGAGCTCAAATGATTATCTTTTTTCTTTTTAAACAAATTTAAATGAATTAACCAATTTATCCCATGAAATTGAGCTTAAATAAATACTGAAAATGGATTTTTTTTCAAGTTCAAAACTTTGGGAATTTCATGGAAATACCTCTAATTTTTAAATCCTATGCTACAACTCACTGTATTTATCTTTCAAATCACTATCATATGAGGCTTATGAACTCTTTTTTTCATATTATTTACATTCACAACACTTATTTAGAGAAACAAATCATGCTTTCTTTAACCATAAATTTATTTATTCCTGTTAAAACTTGAGGGTTTGACATACTTGTGTTTTAAATTATTAAGGAATTTATTTGGTTTTAAATCCAAATTTTTAAGAGAATAATTTTTATTATAGCCTTCCACATAAATTTAATCCTTTTATACATTATAATCCATGAAAAAAAAATTAGGTTAGCCACATTACAAGCCAATTTTCTCTATCCAACCTGCACTTAAAGTGAAATAGAATGATCTGGTTGAACTTAAGTGTATGGGGAAGTTGTCTTGTGCTGTTCTATATCATTTAGAGATAATTTTGGTGTAAAATAAAATGATTAATAGGTGTGTTAAATACTGAAAAATTAATTCTATTGAAATCTATGACTTTTTTTATCTTTCAAGGAAAAGAATTTGTGCCTTTCTAGAGCTTACAAAGGAGAAAAATAGTTTCTTCTATCTAGAGCTTTTAAAAAAACTGGAATTTTGGGAAGAAGTTCTTGTGATAAAGATGAAGAATTGGAGAATGTATGGGAATTACATGAAACGAATTTTGATATTATTTTGGAGCTAATTTGATTCTATGGGGAGTGGGGAGGAGACCATACTTGAGTGAAAATTAAAATTATGCAATGTTTCTTTGAAAAGAGTCAATCCCTCCTCATTCGGCCTCAGAATTTTGGGCATCTAAAACCTACCAACCAAAATCCATATAATAGACCTAAAAATTCCTCATGATAAACACATGTTCTTGAATCACATAGGGTGGAGATATAGATATTTCTCAAGCCTATAGTAACTCTTGAATGGGTTTGAATGAGAAAAGCCTTGTTGAAAATTAACATTTGTGAAATGAAAAAAAAATCATGTGAGGTAGGTGTTTTGTGTGAATGGGAGGAGAAATTAAGTGGAAATAGATTTAATGATTGAATGGAGAACTTTAAATAATGGTTTTATTATAGGCATGATATATTTTATTTCTTATTGAAAAATTGGTGGATCTCATGAGTATGTGTTTTGAATTTTCTTTGATTTGATTTTAATGATTACTTATCTAGGAGTCCAAGTGCTAAGTGTGGGGGAATTGATAGAGCTAATATTTTCATCATTTTTAATATGTATTTTAATGATATAATCTCTTCCAATTTACCAATTTGATCTGATTTGCATCATTTTTGTATTTTTTGTATGTTTTGGGCTAAAATGTGAAAATTGATTAATTCTAGAATTGTAATTGATTTTTTATCACTTTGGTATTTAGAGAATAACTTTTACAATATTGATCAAATTTGAGTTATTTTTTTTTCTAGTAGGATTCCTTTGTTCGTGTAATTCAACTTCTTCTAAACCTAGAGTTAATTCTAACTTCTACGGGCTCAAAAAAATCAATGAATTTGAAAGATATTTTTGGAAAATAGAATGGACCTCACCTCAGTAAATAGGGCATAACTTGAGATAAAGACCTAAAAATTAGTTGATTCCAGCTAGATTTGAAATAGGACTTGAATCCGTGTGTGAACATTAAATTTCATGGAGATATTCACTCATTAATATAGCCATTTAATGCACTAAATGTGAGGAATATTTAGGGTATCTTCATCCAGAAAAAATATGATTCATTAATTTGGTTGTGACTTATTTTATATAGGTCCAATGAATTTGAAATTTGGAGGGTCAAGAGAAAACTCAATTTCTAAAAACTTATAAAAAGGACCATTGGAAATTTTCTACCATATGGTGGGAATAATAGGATCCAGATTTTGGAGTAAATATTCTAAAGTGGAAATTTTATGTTCTTCCTTTTCCTTCTTTTCTTTTTCTTAGTTTTGTAATGTCTTCTTCTTCCCCCTTATTCTTGGTTACCCTTCACGTAGAGGGGTAAATTTCTGAGTGATTGGGGAAGGGGGTGTTTTCTCTTTGGTAATGCTTGAGTTCTTTTACTTTATTGAATAAGATTTATTTCTCTCATTTGTGAAGTTGATTTCAATTTCTAATAGCGGTTTTTATTATCAAGTACGGTCGTATTTGGTTTTAGATTCTGTTGTTGATTTTTTTTTGTTCAATGATCATTATATCCCTCCATTATATTCTGGTTTATATATGACGGAATAGACCAGGGATTAGTGGTGAATTACTCAATGATCATCAGTATGTGTGGGAGGGGTAGTGGATATTCTTGATTGTTTAGGGTAAACAAGACCCTATCGAGTATTGCCTAAGTCAATTGAGGATATTCACTGTAATTCTCCCACATAAGGAAGGAGAGTATACCAAACTGGGATCTTGGTAAGTTTTACTCTCACCATAACCATTTGACCAAGGAAGTGAGATGAAGTTATCATAGAATATCACTTTAATCATCTTAGTAGAAGATGATTAGATAAATTGGAACTATGATAGAATTAAATTTGGAAAACCAACCCCGACTTGATCACCCTTCTCATATAAATAAAACAATTTCAAAAATAGCAACTTTTTCCTCTGATTAAAGTTAGTATCTTGATTGTTGTGTGATCCTCTCTAGAGACAACCTTGGTTAACCACTACATCACATTTTTAAATTAGGAAATTATTGATTTTGTCAAACTCCACAATAGTCACTTGTTGAGGATTGATCGTAAGAATAAAAAATCAATCGTAAAGGATTTACCATAAGAAAAAAAACAATCAATTGTAAGGCAATCAACCGTAAAACAAACTGACCGCAAGGTAGACAAGTCACCACACAAAGTGGATCAACCACAAGAACACAAGACAGACCATGAATCATAATTTCTCAAAATAACACTTCAGAGAAACCCTATATAATTTCTATCATTAAACCATTCTACTTTAGTATCTATTCGCTCATAACACAAGTTTGTACAACTATAGCTTACTGAACTAACACAAAAACACCCCTAACTCGTACTTTTTTCAAACTAGAAACTCATTGATTTAACAGTTCTCTAATACATTATCCAATTATCTTAAACCAGTAGCACACTTCTAGAAGAAGGCACAAAGCCTATCTTTATAAAGGTTCTCTAAATACTCACTTCACAACCCAAGGTTCAAGGAAACATCCTATAGAAAGGAGGAAACTCTTAAGGTGGTAACAACACTAAAGGAGACTAGAAACATCACTCCACATCTTAATTCAATATTAATATTGGATCTAGAAGTCTAATAGGAACATAGGGTAAAGGACATACCTCAAATACCAAACCAACATAAAACCTTACCATAATACCAGAACCTACGAAGATACATATACCCATCAGCTCTACCAATATACCAACATCAAAAGTACTTAGTAATTTACTTAACATCATTTAATATTAGTTATAGGTTACATATTATCTATAATTACAATTTCGATACCTTTAATCATTTCAATTCTAATTCTAGATTATCTATATTTTATTACAGGTTTCCCTCTATTCGTGTTTTCATTCCATAATACTTCCAATTTTATAATTAAATTTTTAGGTTTACATGCTCATCTATTTTTTAATATTTGATTTATATTTCATCCCAAATATCAAGTCAATGTAATAAAAATTGAGAATAGAAAATCGGCATTCATATCTCATAGAATTAAGGAGGTCCAACCAATTTGAGTACATTTACATTCCCATGTTCATAAACTATTTCATGCCACCTACAATCAAATTTCATAGAATTGTATATAAAAACATATATTGAAGTAAATTATAATATAAATTAAAAAAATAAAAGAGGAGAATAACAAAAAAGGAAATCATAGTTCATCTCAAGTAAAACAAATAGAAGGTATACACATCCCCTTCCCCCGATCAGAAGCCCATAACATCAATCTCGTGAGAAGATTCAAAGAAATAGATGCATATGATATCATACAAGAACCCTTCACCTCAGACCATAACTCCACAACACCAATCCCAAGGAGAGAGTTATAAATTAAGTGCATAAGTCAAAGGAACCCTCTCCCCTGGGCCATATCTTCATAGAACCAAGCCAAATGGATGAGTTGTTCTTACCTTCTTTGTGTAAGGAATTGGCTCATGGGACTAGTGGGTGGGTGTAAAATGAGAGGATGTTAGAAGAACCAAACCTTGAAGTGAATGGGTTTAACAATAGAGGTAGAATGACTATACTTCCAGTCATTTGATTCAAGGGGCTAGTAAATGAAGGTTTTTAGGTTCACTGGATAACTGAGATGGATTCGCAACATATCAAGAATAAAATTTTAAAAGATAAAATTAAGATTGAAAATACCCTACATCAACATATCCAAGAAAATCAACAAAGAAGTCAAATTCAAGTACCAAAATTTCACAATAATTTCCCCAACCTGTAGCATCACATACAGAACCAGAACATCAACCACATTCCATCCTAACTGAATATTTATTCCACCATTCTTATTGTTTAATTCAACTCTTCCACAATAACTAATTGATATAAATAATTCCATAAATAGAAAATAAATTATAATTACCTAACCTAGCATATTTCACAAAGAGAGAATGAGAAGGTGATCACAACTTGGATCATGTGTGGAAGGGGTTCAGGTACTCATAGAAGACTTCCAAACATGTGCTTCTATTCCCCTAAGATTTAGGAAGACTAAAAAACCCAAAGGAAGGTATCTAATTTAAAACACAGATAGTGATTCACCCAAACCTTCTCTAAAGACTCGCTTAACTCTTCCATTAATTTCAACAACCCATTTTAATCCTTAAGGATTTAGGCATAATTTTAGAAAGTTAAAGATATTATTTATCTTATTTGTTTTTGGTTTTAAGTCCAATGATTTCATAATTAATTCTTTTAATTTAGTAAAATAATTTTTTGATCCAAATCTAGGAATATAATCAATAAAATCTACATAATTTTATATACTTTCATGTGAGATATATATATTGCATAAGGGTAAAGTGAAACTACCCTTATACACCTTCAAAATGTTAACCCATGCATGTGATACCTCCATATAGCTACCTACACATGGTTTGAACTATATATATGTGACAGAACCACCTTTATACAACGCTCACATGACCTATGTGTGACTACCCTGGTGCAACGAAGGAATGACCTTTATGCAGCACCACTCTCACATTTACCTTTATGCTATAAGAAAATCACCCTGGTGTGAGGATCACCCACACTCATGCAGATACTACCCTCATGCAATATACCATAATGTGAGATTTAGAAAACCCATCCCACCTACACATGAAAGAGATCCACCTTCACACAGCGCTAAAGACTACCCATATGGAGCACTAAATTATCAAAAAAATAAAATATATATTTATATTTTAAAAACAACATTAATTACATAATTTTAAATTTAATAAAAATATTTTTAAATCGCTTTAAGAATCATCAAATAAATTCCAAATTTCCAAAATTACTTTTAAAACATCAAAATTAATTTTAAATGAAACTTTAAAACCAATTTTAAAACAATATTTAACTAACAAAACATCCTTGAACCTATAGATCATTAAGAAACACCACCGAAACACTCTAGCACCAAAAAATGACCAGGAAAAGGGCCCATGAAAAATATGGATCTTCGTATTAGATATCACTCAAACAATTATCATCCTTGAGAATTAATACAAAACCCAGAGAAGGAAAATGATTCTTGGATGAATAAATAAGGAACTCAAGTATCACATAGAATTCAACCCAGTGGTCTACCTTCTAAGAATCCCAATAGAGGACAGATATGAAAAAAAATAAAGGTCATGGGGAGATACCTCTCAAATAGGATTGACGCGCTACCCTGAAACAAACTTCACCTATCCAAGAAAAACTTAACTACCTTTCGAAGGCTGAGAGGCATGCTGAATCTCGGGGAAATTATATTGGAGATTATATACTGCATTATAATAGAAACATATCAACTTTCCTCACACAGAACACCTTGATCTGCTTAGAATCAGGTCTTGAAGTCGCACTCTAACTTTGGTGGATTGCATCACTTATTTCTTCCCCAGAACCCAATATTCACCACTTAAGACATTCACTTTGACCCTTCCCAAAACCAAGGAAGGCTTTCTACCAAAACCTTATCCCATGAAAGGGTCCCTCTCTACGACTTTTGTTCAATCTCTCACTACTTCCCAAGATATCAACTGAAGGTTAATGATGGATCGATGAATCTCTAGCTTCAAGACAGACATAAAATGTCACGCCCGATCTGGTCCACTATCTAGGAATGTGAAAACTGACTAATCAGGTCTATATAATGATTCCCAAAGTCACACATGTTATCCTCACCCTATTGGATCTCCCAAATATCCTTCATGAGAATGGTCATTTTTTGGTGATAACTAAAAAAATTATTGAATATTTCAAGAAACTTCACACATGGAATCCCATCTAAGTTTTCATGCTTCATCTTCCACCATATTTGAGCCACCTTATGAAACAATCCAACCGCTAGTGTGACCCAAAACTGATTTTGATTCCTCACCGGCACAAAGGATACCTAAACCTGTTCTAGTAATTCCTCAATCTCATGGGTAGAAGCTCCACCAAAAAATTTTGATACCTCCTACTGTTGAAAATTCAGCAAGTCCTCATCACAAGATTCTTTTTTCTTCTTTAATCATGTAACATCTTGATGAAATTTTGATGGTATATCTTCATTAAACATCCATCATCTAGGTTATAACACATCACATAATGCACAAAATCATCAAAAGGGATATAATATCAAGAAGGTAAAACATGACCATGATCGCTGAATATAAAATCCACTGACCAAACACACCCATCATCATAAGAAGGAAACACATGCAATCCTAATTTCCCAAATTTTTTCAATAGTCCTGGTGTCATCTCCAACACCATTGTGCACAAAATATTCCATCATTTCGTCACAAGCATCAATCCACCACTAGAACCCCAAGAAAACCATCCCATTGTTCATCAAGGCAAGATCAATTAATTTACTAACTATTCAAATAAGCAATATAAGGGAACACGTCATCAATACACATTTAATCAAAGCGAAGGTGATTATTTAACATGTAATGCATGAATAGTGTTCTATGAGTCACGCATGGCATACTCAAGTTTATATCTTAAAGGAAAGTATATCACTGGAAACATCTTAAAATGATTTATTGGCTACTATAGAATTTAATGTGATTTTCTTTTATATCTCACTTCTAAATTAAACACAGGAATATTATTAAATTACTTAACTTAAGAACATCATAAGAAAGAAATTAAAACACATGACCAATGAGAGTATTGATTTTCAATCCAACATAAGATAATAAATTGTTATAATTAGTAGTATTTCATAGGGGAATAATCATAGAATATTCATTTTTTTCTTACTATATAATGAGGAATTTGCAATACATGCATTACATTTATTTACTAATAACACCATTTTGACATGATTTAATTATCTTGGTATGCTATTTATGTAAAATAATCATATTTCAATAATAGTTGAAACACTCTTATCATGGAATAACAATAATCAATATAACATAAATTGCAGCATTCTTATATAAAAATGTTTTACTTATAGGTTTTTACCAATCTTTAGACGTGTTATCCATATTAACCATTTTATGCTCAACTTGATAATTCTAAGATTAACCATGAATTGCTAATTTATGTAAAAAAATAAAGTATTAGGAATGTGTTCAACATTTGATTAAATCATGCATCAATAATTTCATATCCTATGCATGCTTTGTAATTAAATAAACTCATGTATATAACTTACATTTAATTAAATAACTTCACAAATAATGATTTCAACTTACCACATGAGATGAAATTTCTCATTAAAATATTAAATATAAAACATGTTGAAAAACACCCCTCTAAGAGAACTATAATTCAAAACATGATGCTGAAACATTTCATTTAAACCACCTTTAAACTAATTAACAATAAACAGGGGAAGGATTAACTCATGTCAAAACAATCCATAAAATATTTTAAAGAAGACAGGACTTCCAAGTTCATAACAAGCCTCTTTAATTTAAATGAACCGTACATATAGTTTTCATTTAATTCCTAACATTACTTTATAGGTTCACTAACATGAATCATACTTTAAGCTACAACTAAACATGTCGTACTTAAATGGAAAATTTATAGAAAATAATACTCATGGAAAATAAATTTATCAATCACACTTTATCATTAGTGAAAACATATTATAATGTTATTTCCATTAAAAAAATTACTTTGATTTCTAACATTCACCTGTGGATTCATCATGCATCAAATTTTAAGTAACAGTCGACCATGACATACTAGATAAAGTAAGTATTAAACTATGTTATAAACTTATAATAATACATGTTTAAAAATAGCATAAACAAACTAATAAAACAGAACATGGCATGATTAAAAGGGTTGGAATACATCAGCACAAGTTATCAAAAATAAACACACAATGAAAAAACATAAATAAAAAATCCTAGATCAAAATGAAACTTATGAGGATGATGCATGATCCCTTATTAAATCTCTTACATACAATCAATGTATTCCCACCTAAGAATATTTAGTAGAATAACATGGTCCTTATCTCTGATCATAGGGGGTCCAAAATACTCATATCCTAGCCGGTCTCATTTGCTTACATACATGCTAGTTGACTGCTTATATACTTGTTGAGTTTTTACTTCTTTTATTAATGGAAAATTTTATTAAGTTTTGATATAAAAAAAATTTTTATAAACTTTTTTACACTAATTTGTATTTGTGGAAAAGAGTTTTTGTTGTTTTAAGATGGATGGTATGAATGTTGGATCTCTTGATAATCTAAATCTTAGTCGACCACCTATATTTTATAAGAATGACTATGAATATTAGAGAGACAGAATGAAACTTTTTTGATCAACATTGGAGTTGTTAATTTCTTGATGCTTACTAGAAAATACAAGATTCTGAATAAGGAAGATTTTTCTTTTACAGATGATGAGAAACAAGAATGTCAGTTGAACTACAAAGTCATAAATACTTTATTGTGTTCTATGATGAGTAATATCTATAGTCAGATATCATATTATGAGAGTTCAAATGGTATTTGAAGAAAATTGGAAGTTACACATTTTGTT
Organism: Viscum album; assembly: GCA_963277665.1. Taxonomy (NCBI): domain Eukaryota; kingdom Viridiplantae; phylum Streptophyta; class Magnoliopsida; order Santalales; family Viscaceae; genus Viscum; species Viscum album. The sequence goes on from OY728164.1 coordinate 1,461,231,778, forward strand.
ACATCTAAAGTTATGGAAACAAGAAGAGCGATGCTTAAATCTGATTACCATGACATTGATTTTCTACTTGGAGAGTTAGTTGCTAAGATGCACCAAATATTTGTGATGATTATTAATATTTTACTTTCTCTTGGTTAAAAAGGTCTTGATGATAATATTTTAGTTGAAAATATTATTGATATAATGCCCAATGAGGGGTAATCAAAAAGAACAGTTATGGATGATACGAGGAAGTTAACTAATCTTACTCTTGATGATTTGATAGGTACTCTCATGCAATACGAGGGAAGACTTAAAAGAGATACTGAGAAGTCTAAAAAGAAAAATGATAGCTTTGATTTTACTACAACATCTATTGTACCTTCTAAATTTCATTCAGCTGAGAAATTTGTGAAATCCATGAGGAAGAAGAAAGTTGTTGTTCAGTCAGATTTTGGAACATCAGAACATTCAAAGAATGAGTTAGCTAATTTATCCATAAGAATGAACAAGATGGTTGGAAAGAAATGTTTCCAATACCGATATAAGGAATATCAATATTGGTTATGGAATATAATGTTAGTACACTATAACCTTAGAAATATATCTAAATTAACTAAAAAGGGACTTGTTAAGTATCTACCAGAACTCAGGTTCAATACTTCAAAAAATTTTAACCCTTGTCAATACGGTAAGAAACATAATTCTAGTTTTAAATCTATTAGTGAATTCTTGACTTTTTTTATTGTAGGATCATAAGAGTATCTTAGATGGATATACTTACAAGAGGGGGTGGATTATAGTTTAAAAACCCCTTAAACAATACAAAATACTATACCTCTTAAAGTAAGTTTATCAGACTCACTTAGTCCAATTATTATAGTGGAGATCGGAATCACAATGGATCTGATTAATATCAAAGTATGTTATTATCATATTCATAGATACAACAATAAAACAAATTGTATAGAAAAATAGTATAAAGACTAACTTTCTATAACATGCATAGCAGAATAGAAACTTGTAAAAACAATCAATAAAATAGGTAGTAATAGTAAGAATGACTTACAGGATATATTAAAAGATTTAACTCTTTTAACATTAAGATTAAGGTAGTCAATAACATTGAATAAAGGTATCCACAATTTTATACTTACTATAAAGTCTGTCTTTCCTTACCATAAAACCCTCGATATGATGATCAGAATATGCTTTGTCTTCTTATCCCCGGAATCCCTCGATATGATGATCGGTGTCTATCTTTTTAGCCCTAAAATACCTCAATCTGATGGATCAGATTAACCATCTTCTTATCCCTAGAATCCCTTGATTGTAACAATGATCAGACGCGGAATACAAACGAAAAATCTCTAAAGGAAACAACCTTAAAAGGATTCCTTAGAACTACAACTCTAGAAATTATTACAATGACTAAGAATGAGATGTTAATGCAAATAAAACTTCATAGGACTTGAGTTGAGAAATTATATCATCTTCAAAATCTCAAAATGACCAGCTATTTATAAGTGAAGCTCCAATGGTCACATTTTTCAGTTTGTTGCAACGGCCTCGAATAGTTGGAACTTGATAGCTCACAATGTTCTGGAATAACTGAATGTCTGACGTCATTTTCATTTTAGAACCATTACAATGCTAAGATTATTCCTTACGATAGAAATAAGTCTTCTATATTCTGATTATAAACATAGGATAGTTTTATGGACTTCCTAATCATTTTTCAATATGATAATCCTTATAAGGACTAGTCCGATTGTTTTGGTACCAGAATCAGTGTGATGGTCATAACCTTTGTCGGTACAATAGACATCACAAAAGTATAACTCCTAGTCTGATTAAAAGGTACATCTGATTAATCAAATACATAATCAATCTGATGATCGTAATGAATAATGATATGTTTATATTCGTAATACATTATAATGTTTTCTATATATGGTAAAAGATAATGTTTTCTACAAAAAATGTACTAAAATACTTGGGACATAAAAATTTAGTAAACAAGTTTTAAGAAAGTGTTTGTGATTTTCAAAACTAAAGGAATGGAAAATTGATAAGTAATACTTCTGACTCAACAATATACCCCTTTTTGTAAAGCACAAACCACAAAAATTAAATGAAAAATAACATGAAAAACTTACATTCCCTTGTTCTTTTAAGAACTATGAAGTGTATTCTTTACAACTTAACTCCCCCTAAGTTTGTAACTCTTTTGAATATTATGGAAAGTATTAGAATAATTCTTTATTAAAGAAAACTTCTCCCTCTTGGGAATACTTATCCCCCTAATGATAGTATCTCTCCCTTTAAAATAAATATCCCCCTTTATAAAATATTCTCCCCTATTGATAAAACTTTCTTCCATTATAAAGCTTTCTCCCCCTTTATGATTTTCAAAAAAGAATGGGAAGGAATCTGAAGTTTCCTGAAATGTTAGAAAAAACATATGAAACAATATTGAACTAACTAATCATCCATGTAAGTATGAAAGAATATATGACCGATTGGAATTGTAAAACAATCAAGCATAGTGGAATTGGATGAAAAATAATTCATTACAAGTAATAAAATGTTTTAAAAAGTACATCAAGAGTTCAAAAAAAGAAATCATTCATTATTCATCAAGTTATTGACAAAATCCTTCATCTTATTGAACTCATGCCAATCTTTCTCAATCTTTGCAACTTATTCTTCTAGAGTAGCCTGCTTTGGAACTTCATCTTTCAGACTTTTAACTTCCTTCTAAAGTCCTTTATTTTGATCCCTCATTACGATTAAATCGTCTTTACATGATCTAAGTCTTCTCATATCCAACTTCATATCTCTAATCTTTTCTTTCAAAATATTTACATCCACAGTCCATTCATTAGTAACATCTCTGAATTCTTCAACAAACTTAACTCTATCAGTCAGTTTTGAGGATAACTTGTTAAAAGATTCATCTCATTCTAACATAATTTTATTTACCTATAGAAACTATTCATCATGATCCCGAATATCAGTATCAATATGATTCAACCATTTGACCATTTGATTATATGAGGACTTTTGAGTTGTGAACTTTTCTTGAAAAACTTTCAAGTCAGTCTCAATCCTTATAATTGTTTCTATCATAGCTTTGATTTATTCCAATTTATCATTCATAGCTTCTTGAGGAAACTTGCACCTGTGATTCCAATTGTAGGATTGTAAGAGTGTCTTAGACGGCTATAATTACAATAGGGGTGAATTGTAGTTTAAAAACCTTTAAACAAGACAAAACACTATACCTCTTAAAGTAAGTTTATCGGACTTGGACTTAGTCTGATTATCATAGTGAAGATCGGAATCACAATAGATCTGATTAATATCAAAGTATGTTATTATTGTATTCAAAGATGCACTGATAAAACAAATTTTATAGAAATAGTAGTATAAAGATTAACTTTCTATAACATGCATAGCATAATAGAAACTTGTAAAAACAAGCAATACAATAGATAATAATAGTAAGAATGGCTTACAATCTATATTGAAAGATTTAACTCTTTTAACCTTAAACGTAAGGTACTCAATAACCTTGACTAAAGGTATCCACAATTTTATACTTACTTTAAATTATGTCTTTCCTTACTAGGAAATTTCTCGATACGATGATCGAAATAATCTCTCTCTTCTTATCCCCAGAATCTCTTGATACGATGATCGGTGTCTGTCTTCCTAGCCCTGAAATCCCTCGATCCGATGGATCAGATTCACTATCTTCCTATCCCTGGAATCCCTCAATCGTAACAATGATCAGATGTAAAATACAAATGAAAAGGTTCTAAAGGAAACAACTTTATAAGGATTCCTTAGTACTGCAGCTCTCTAAAGTATTATAATGACTAAGAATGAGATGTTCATGCAGAGAAAACCTCAGAAGGATTGAGTTTCAAAAATGTATCAGCTTAAAACTCTTCAAATGGACATTTATTTATAGGTGAAGCTCCAATAGTCACATTTCTGAGTTTTTTGTAACGGCCTCAGATAGCTGGAACTTGATAGCTCACAATGTTATGGTGTAACTGAATTTCCAATATCGTTTTTTTAGCAACATTACAATGCTAATAATATTCCTTACAATTGAAATAAGACTTCTATATTCTAATTACAAACGTAAGATAGTCTGATGGACTTCCTTATCTTTTTTCAATATGATAATCCTTATAAGGATCAGTCTGATTGTTTTGGTACCAGAATCGGTCTAATGGTCATGAGTTTTTTCAGTATGATAGACAAGATAAAATTATAACTCCTGATCTGATTAAAAGGTAAGTTTGATTAATCAAACACATACTCAATCTGATGATCATAATGAAGAATGATATGTTAATATTCATAATACATTAGAAATTTTTCTATGTATGGTAAAAGATAATGTTTTCTACAAAAACATACTAAAATACTTAGGACATAAAAAGTTAGTGAATAAGTTTTAAGAAAGTGTTTGTGATTTCCAAAACTAAAGGAATGGAAAAGAAAGAAGTGATATTTCTGACTCAACACTGTCTCCCTACCAAACCCATGAAAAAACTCACTTGTGTCTAACTTCAAAAACTATTTTATCTCTCAACCATCAACTCTGATACCATTCTATCATGACCCCCCCCCCCACCAGTTCCCCTCTTAGGTCAATAGTGAAGATAGAGATTACCCCCAAAGGTCACCTCCAATAGACTCTGGGTTGGTGATTAGCACCGAGTGTATCTGTCACAAGTATAGGAAGCATTACCCTCAAAAAATAACCTAAGAAGAGAGATAAGAACCACTAATCAACTACACTTATAATAACATAATGGTTAACAATTCTAATACCAACCATGACTACATGAAACAGAATTCAAAACAACTAAGGAAAAAAGCAAGCCTAATCTTATAAGCTCCACTTTGGCTCGTGCTCCGCCTCAGTAGACTAAACAGCAACACTCTAAACCTCCATTGATTTATCCTATAAAAAAACTCAAGGAACACTGTAGAGGGGTGAGCACTTTGGGAGTACTCGATGGGGTTATATTTCAATGCTAAACAATATCCATGTGAAATCAATATATTGGAATAGATAAGTGAGGAAACACTAAGTAAGACAAAGCTTGTAAATGGGAATAAGTAAAATCAACCATGGATGGAAATATAAAAAACACCACTTTCCATTAGCATCGTCTATAACCACCAATTCATAAATATTTCTTATATCATAACAAAAGTCCAGATCTCAGGCTATCATAAACAAGCGAAATGTCCAAGATCTCGAATGACCATAATTTTTCCACCTTCCATGAAACCATCATGTTGCCATCATAACATAACCATCGATAAAAACATGGTAAATAACATCATAATATATAATAAGAAACTATGACCTTGAGAATATAATTTCCATTGCTCTTACCTATCAACTTAAGGTCCTTCCAACTCAACTGGTAGCGAGCCGGTAGGAGAACCCCTCGCTCAATGATTAGGAAGTAAGGAATAACAAACACATAGGCATATACTACCTTTCCATCACTTAAACCTCACACCCTGCACTCTGTGCATCCACCACATAACCATTCCATCATCACCACATCCTCTGCTCATGGAAAACTGGCCTTTATCCCATCACCACCCATTTCCAAACAACACCAAGTCACAAGATTCCATCAGCACAATCATTTCAACCTACATAAGCAGCATTCAATATCTAGTCAATGTGATGGAAAAGTAAATAGAAGCATAGTTATATCAAAAAGCATCACAATAAGGCAAAACCATTAACAAAAGATCGACCACATATACATACCATTGACTGTAAATATCGACTGTAAGAACAACCAATCGACTGTGAAGGATCGACTACAAGAACAAATCAATCGACCATGAAGGATTGACCACAAGAATAACCAATCAACTATGAAGGATTGAGTGAAAGAAAAATCAATCGACCATAAGGAAATAAACTGTAAAGCAAACTAATCAAAAGGAACACAAGAGACCACGTAAAGTGGATCAATAGAAAGAACACATGACTGGCCATGAAGCATACTTTTTCAAACTAACACTTCCGAGTAGACTTATATAAGTCCTATCATTAAACCATTCCACTCCATCATTTATTCTCTCATAACAACAGTTTTCAAAATTATAGATTTCCCAACTAACACAAAAACGCCCCTAACACATACTTCTTCCAAACTATCAGCTCGCTAATTTAATAGGTTTCTGATAGATTATCCAAGCATCTTAAACTAGCAGTATACCCCTAAAAGAAGGTTCCAAACCACTCTTTCTAAAGGTTATCTAAATCCTCACTTCACAACCCAAGGTTCAAGATAACATCCTATAGGAAGGGTGAAACTCTTGAGGTGGTGATAGCACTAAAGGAGTCTAGTTGCATCATTCCTCATCTTAACTTTAGATTAAGACCAGTCCTAGAATACCTATAGGAACATAGGGTAAAGGATGGGTTTATAATCCAAAACTAGCATAGAGCCTTACCATAAGACCAGAACCTACAAAGAGACATATACCCATCAACATTTCCAACATCCCGACATCAAAAGTACTAAGTAATTTACTTAACAACATTTAATATTAGTTCCATGTTACATCTTATCCATAATTCCAATTTTAAGCCCTTTAATCAATTCAATTCTAATTTCATATTATCCTTGTTTCATTCTAGGTTTCACCCTATTCATATTTTTATTCCATAATACTTCCAATTTCATAATTAAATTTCAAGGTTTACATGTTCATATTCTTTTTAATATTCCACTTATATTTCAGCATAACTATCAAATCAATGTAGTATCATTTGATAACATAAAATCAATAATCGTATCTTAGGGAATTAAGGAGAGCCAACCAACCTAAGCACCTTTCCATTCCCAGGTCCATAAACCATTTCATGCCACCTACAATCAAGTTTCATAGTTGCGCATGTAATAACATATATTAAAGCAGCTTAGAATGGGAATTAAACAAGTGAAGAGGATAATCACATCAAAGGAAGGTATAGTTCATGTCAACCAATACAAAGAGAAGGAACACACATCCCCTTCCCCCAAAATAAATCCCATAATACCGAGCCTGGGAGAAGAGTTGGAGAAAGAGATGAATATAATAGCATACAAGAACCCCTCCCCTTGGACAATAACTTCACAACACCAAGCCCAATGAGAGAGTTATAAATGAAGTGCATAAGTCAAAGGAACCCTGTAATATCTTGTCTTTTTTCCAGTACGTCCCTCTTTGAGTTTTGGGTTGAACCTCTTTTAATTTAGGTTGTCCTCCTTTAAACCTTGGTGGTCAAGTCACTTTTGGGGATGGAGAGAATTTGTTGGGGAAAATGACCTAAAGTTCAGAGATGTATATTTTTTTGAATTAATGGAGTCTCGATATAAATGTGGTTCGGGATTTTCTTGTAGAAGTTGGGCTAAGATTTGTCTGCTTGACACTTTCACATTGTGAAAAATGTTACACTATGTGAACCTATTGCTAGGAAAATATCATGAATTGGTTCAGAGCATTAAAATTTTAAACTCCATGAAACTGTTTCATGTCATTAAACGGTGGATCAGGGTTAATTTAACCTAAGGCGGCGCATTTTTTTATGTATCTTATAAATTGAAAAATTCACATCGTGAAAGGGTTTCACGTCGTAAATATCTCGTGATCATTGGTTTTAAACCACATAGTGCATATGATTTATTTTTCATCCACCATGAAACTCTCTCTCTCTCAAACCCTAGGGCGACTCCTTGTGATTTTGGAGTGATTCCTTCCCTTTTGAATGTCTCGGTCTAGCGGTTGATCTCCGATGAGTTCCTCTTATTTGGTTTTCCCCTCTCTTCCACTTGTTCTCTATTATCGTGGTGTGATATCTTGACTGTTGTTGAATCGGGTTTTGATCTTTATGATTGTGTGATCTTGATTTTCTTGTGAACACCATCACCTTAGTTCTTTGTTGGTGTTGCCTATTGAAAATGTTTTTTTGATCTTCAGACAAAGGTAGGTGGTCTGGAACAAAGCCCTATGGTATGTTTCTATTTTTTTCAAGTATGTGCAATATTATGAACTTTCTTTGACACAATGTATACGTAACAAACATAATAATGGGTGATAATAATCATGTGTTTGGACTAATCTTTGGATCCCTTTGGATCCAATGGTGTTGAGATCTATCTTGTAACTACCCATAGGGTGATCCTATCCTGGAATAAAAATGAATCGGCTAATGGCTTAAAATATGATTTAGCATGACATGAAATTTCAGGTGATTGTTTGTGATAGATTCACCTTGGAAAATGGATTCCTTGATTATTGAATGATTTTTGATTATTTGATATAAATGGGTGTGTACACTGGCATGATAACGACTTAAGGCGTAATTTAATGAATGAATGGATAATTGAAAGACAAATGGTAATTGGATAAATTGACCATTGTGACTTTTGATGTTATGTTGTGTTGTTCTGGTCGTTATGACTTGTGCTGTGATTTATACTAAAATGCTTATATAAAGGGTTTTTCCTGGTGATGCTGAAATGCTTATATAAAGGGATTTTCCTAGTGATACTAAAATGATTATATAAAGGGCTTTTCCCAATGATGTTGAAATGTTTATATAAAGGGTTTTACTCATTAATGCTAAAATTATTATATAAAGGGCTTTGCCCAATTATGCTGAAATGCTTATATAAAGGGCTTTTTCTTATTATATTGTAATGTTTATAGGGATTGGCCGAGTTATGTGATTATGCCATGGACTTATGGTTACGTTTGGCATGATTGTGCTACATGCTCAAAGATATTTTGGCATGGTGCCGAAGTAGGTTGATTATTGTATCGTATTAATTGATTAATTAATACTCATGATTATCTCTTTATTACATGAACTTATTAGCAGAATAGTTTTGTTTAGACACGGTGGTGTCAACCTACTGAGTTTTACCCACACCCTATTTGGGTCATTGTTTAGTACCTGATAATATTATATGGATGCAGGTTTGGAAAAGAACAGGGACCTTGTTGTTGATTGTTTCTTGTTGGATGGGTTGGAGCTTAGAGACAGGACTGACCAGGGATTCGGGACCGAGGTATTTTGTGTTTATTTATGTCATCTTTTTCTTTTATCTGTATGACTTACAATATTTCATTTCATTACATTTTAGCCTTAAATTACATGGTTTATTATTATTTGGTTTACTTGGTTCATCCTTTATCTTCTAGTTGTATGATGTACTATTTTCTCTATTTATATTACTCTGATATGTGTTTATTTACATTGTATTATAACTCTATAGTAGGGGGTATAGTCTCCCCCACTATGTTTTCTACACCCCTGCTGCTAGTTTACAGCCTCTGACATACGGGGAGGCATGCTTGAGGTCTAGTAACCAACCTGATTTGTCCACATAAGAGAGTTCTAGATCAGGGGACATTACAAAGTGGTATCAGATGCAGTAGGTTGTTCTTTTTAATTGCTTTACTATTTGGGAAAGGTATAAAGGAGACTAGGATGTTTCGGGACTTGGTAGTGATATTGTGTATGGGAGTAGCTAACTCGTGTATGGGGGAAATCCGAGTACCTGGTGATGGGATTTTTGTTCATGATGTTCATTTGTTACGGTTGATGTTATTTCACCTTGGGTCATTCACATGTTGTGTGATTTCTTTTCTTGAGATTTATACTTGTGGCCCAGTATGGTGCGAGATGAGTATGCATGCATCACGATAGGCTCATAGGGATATATATATATATATATATATATATATATATATATATTGACATGCATTGTTCATGATCGGGACATATTTACTGCATGTGATACTTTTGTCGTATGAACTATGAAATGAGATCCTAGTTATATATGATAAATGAAATGAAAGAATTGGTATGTCATGCTGATTCACTTGTAAATTCATGTTTAGATAGACCATGAGCAATTGGTTCTCTATTTTTGTCATCTTTTGAGGTTTACCTTGTTGTTATCTAGTGTTCTAAGAAGTGTGTTTGTATTGTAGAGAAAATTCCTCCTCATTATCCTCAAATTGAGCATCAGGAGAGCAGAAATTAGCACGCTCCTAATGCAATTGAACTGAAGATTCATGTAGCTCCTGAGGATAAGATAGATGTTCAACTTCGCAATAGATTCTTGAGGTTCATGTGATCCATGTAAAGGGAGATTGTTTACACCGTGCCTTCGATGTCTGAGATGAAGAGAGAGTTTCGGCTACAGCATCTGCCTACGTTCACTGGGGAGGGAGGCCCCCAGACAGCCGAGTTCTAGATCGAGTTAGTCTAGACAATATTCAATCACCTCGAGACACCTACAAATAGAAGGGATAATCTTGCTGCATACATGCTTCTTGGAACAGCTAAGCATTGGTGGGACATTGTAGAGCAAGCTGAGAAGAAAGGAGAGTTATCCTGGAAGGACTTCAAGGAAAAGCTTTTGAGTCACTTCTATCCTAAAACGTTGAGGGATGAGAAGTCTTGTGAGTTCATGCACCTAACATAGGAAAGATGTTGGTGATAGACTACGCTGAACATTTCACCGACTTACAGCACTTTACGCCATCTTTAACAGCTCATAATATTGTTAGGGCGAGGCATTTCTAGGATGGACTTTGCTATAAGATCAAGTCACAGGTGAACATTTTTTGTTTGAGTAGATTTTTGGATGTGATAAATCAAACTCTCATCACGAAAGGGAATCAGAGATTGGCCTCAAGCAGCTGTCAAACTATTTCAGCAAGGAAAACTGGAAGATCTTATTATGGTGGAAAGAATCACCGCTATGATAATTATCACCAAGGAAATAGCAGACAAAGTAATCAAGGCAGTGGGCAGTGATCTCATGACCATGTTCTGTTGTAGTGTTATTAGTGTGGAAAGTTTGTTCATAAGAGGCCTCGGTGTTTGTACCCTGCTTTAGAGTGTCGTTCTTGTGGTAGTTTGGGCCACCTGCAATGGTTTTGTAGGGGCATGCAACAACAAAGTGGTGAAAGGAGATCAATATAGGTACCAGAGTCCGGGAACGTCTCAGCTACCCCTCAGAAGACTAGTAACTGGAGTTCCACAAGACGTTCTGGTCGAGGCAAGGGGTGTGGTACTCCAGTGTAGGAGGGCAGTACCATCCAGAGGGAGCAGTCCAGGGGAGTCAGAATGGAGCCCAGGGCAGAAGGTCAAGTCAGTTGTACACTATGCAGTCGACTCCGGCTAGTTTGGATATAGGACCTTATATCGCCAGAGGTATGATTCTTGTATCATCTACCCTTGTCTATGTTTTGTTTGATACAGGATCATCACATTCCTTTAATACTACTCTTTTTGAAAATGTTTTGGGATTGGTTGTGGAAATATTGGATGGTGACTTGACCATCAATACACTATTGGGAGTGCAGTCAGAGAATTTCAAACGTTGCAAGGCATGTTCTCTAGAAATTGGTGGTTTTCGTTTCTTTTGGGAACTATTTGTACTAGAAATGATAGGTTTTGATTTTATTCTTGGTATGGATTGTCTAGTTTTATATCAGGCTCATATCGACTTTTATCAGAGGATAGTTGTCTTTCTATCTCCAGAAGGAGGCAGCTATTTTCACCAGGGTAAGTGGGATCTTTAGGTTGGTCGTGCGGGAGCAATTCAGTGCAGATTGGATTGTAGCACAGCTTAGATAGCGGGTCTTTCTATAGATTATGGTGGAATGTAGCAAGATACTTTTCCTCCAGTGATAGACCGTTTTCAGGATGTCTTTCCTGAAGAGTTCTATAGCTTACCACCCGAGTGGAAGATCGATTTCACGATCGAGTTGATGTTGAGAGTAGAGCCAGTTTTTATCCCACCTTATAGGATGGCACCAACAGATCTTCATGAGTTGAAATTTTAGTTGCAAGATCTTGAAGCCAAGGGTTTCATACGGCCTAATACATATTTTTGGGGTTCTTCAGTTCTTTTCTCCAAGAAGGCATATGGGATTTGTGCTTATGTGTGGGTTCTCAAAGATTGAACCAGATAATGATCAAAACCCGGTATCCCCTTCTGCACATCAACGATCTCTTCAATCAGTTGATAGGTGCCCGGATTTTCTCTAAAATTGAATTGAGATCAGGGTACCACTAGTTGAGGGTGAGACAATCGGATATACCTTGGATTGATTTTAGGAGTAGGTATGGCTTGTATGAGTTTATAGTGATGTCGTTTGGTTTGATGAATGCACTGGCGGTATTCATGGCCTTGATGAATCAGATCTTTCATCCTTTTCTGGACCAGTTTGTGGTGGTTTTTTTCGACGGAATATTAGTGTACTCCCAGTTAGCGGATGATCATGCCCAAGATCTTAACATAGTCTTGATTACATTGAGAGAGCATCGAATTTACACCAAGGTAACCAAATGCAGTTTCTAGATTGATAAAGTACACTTCTTGGGTTATGTAATCTTAGAGGTTAGAGTGTTGGTGGAATCGGAGAATGTTGTAGTTGTGGTGTCTTGGAATTAGCCTATGAATGTCTTTGAAATTTAGATCTTTCTAGGTTTAGCGGGTTATTATCAGTGTTTTATCCAGGGCTTCTTCCATCAAGCAGCACTGATGTCTAGGCTGACCAAGAAAGGGGTGAAGTTTGTTTGTTCAGATGCTTGTAAGAGATATTTTCAGGAGCTGAAGGGAAGGCTGACCTCGGCACTGATCCTCACCTTACATGTGTTGGGTAAAGTGTATACCATGTATTATGACGTATCCGGAATTGGACTTAGAGTAGTTCTATTGCAGGAGGACCGAGTGGTTTCTTATGGCTCCAAACAGATGAGACTACATGAGAGGAATTATCCTACTCATGATCTGGAGTTATATGCAGTGGTGTGTGCCCTAAGATACTGGAGACACTATCTTTCGGATGAGAGGTTTGTGGTGTACATGGACCACAAGAGCCTCAGGTACATCTTTTCTCAGAACCTTTGACGGAGGAGATGGATCGAGTATCTGCATCATTTTGACTTCAAGTTGGCTTATACATCGAGGAAGGAAAACATCATTGCTAATTCTTTGAGTTAGTAGACGCATACAGAGGCGGTACGGGATTCTTGCGACGAGTAGTGGATGATGGCACTCTTTGCAGACATGCATCTAGATATTCAGATGTCCCAAGGATGACTAGCTCTGACTTTTAGCATCGATTATACCTATGTTTATTAACCAGATCAAGACAGAGCAGTTATCTGATTTGAAGGGCTTAGCTCTAAGAGATAGGTAATATGGTGGGGAGTCATCAGGATGGTCTCTTGGTAGTGGAAATGTTCTACTTTTCCATGTTTGGGTATGGGTTTTTATGGGCTTGCACAAGGATTTGATGAGAGAGTTTCATGCTTCTAGATGAGTGATACATCCAGGGCTAATAAAGATGTATCATGATCTCCATAGACAGTGTCGGTGGCCAAGAATGAAGGAGGAAGAGGGTTTCGTGACAAGATGTTTCACCTGTCAGCAGGTGAAGGTCGAGCATCAGAGGTCTGAAGGGCTATTGCAACCTCTTCCCATTCCAAAATAAAAATGGGATTATGTCACTATGAATTTTGTGACAGGATTACCCAGGACCCCTCATAAGAATGATGTAGTATGGGTGATCGTGGATCGACTAACGAAGGTATCCCACTTCTTTTCGATCAGGGAGACCTTCACTAACAATGATCTAGATAGTCTTTACGTGCGGGAGATAGTTTGGTTGCACGGTGTTCTGATGAGAATCATTTATGACCGAGATCCTAATTTCATATCTCAATTCTGATAAGGTCTTCAAAAGGCTTTGGGATTGTAAGTTCTTCTGAACACCAACCTATCATCCACAGAATGACGGTAAATCTGAACAGACAATTCAGATTCTGCAGGATATGTTACAAGCCTATGTTTTGGATTTTGATGGTTCATGGGAGCCGAATTTAGCACTCATGGAGTTCTCTTATAATAAAAACTTCCAAGCACCGATCAAAATGGCACCTTTAGAGGCTTTTTATGGTAGTTCATGTCGTTCGCCTCTTTGTTGGCTGGAGGTAAGTGAGTCGGCGTTTGTTGGACCTAGTCACGTGTAGGAGACATCTGAGTAGATTCAGTTGATTAGGAGGTGGTTAGTGACCGTGCAGAGTGGGACGAAATCTTATGTCGACCATCGGAGACAACCTCCAGAGTTTGAGGTGGGTCATCATATAAGGCCTCAGCCTTAAAAATTACTTAATCTTGAGTTAAGTCATGAATTCATATTGAGGATCTTTTCAGGTTTAGAGTTTTAGAGAATTGGGTCATAACTATTACATAATAGACCCATATATTACATGTGGATAGTTACACTCAGTATCCACTGTTTCCACCAAAGGAAACCCTTTAAACAAAACATGATTTCTTTTTCTTGATAAAAATATTCTTGACTTCTTCCTTTCTCTTATTCATCCTTATACCCTATGGAAAACATTTCAAAAACTTAGGATGAGCATAAAAAGCTCAGTAAGGGGCATTAAAAGAAAGAAAATCATTAGTCTAGTTAAAACATGGTAAATCATTTAATGTTTTTTGAGAGAATTAAACATAACATTTTCACATGAATAACACTCATACTTTTTGCTCAAATAAAAACATTAAACTAGTAGAAAGTAATTAAAACTCACTTAGGTAATATACATAAAACCATTTCAAATATCATTCAATTGGAATAACCACATGGACAACTTCCAAATTAAAGATCTTTAATGGGGATTACCCTTTGTATAAGTTGTATCGGGATCACCTGTGAGCTATAATGGGGCTCATCCCTTCATATAAGCTATAACAGGCTCACCCGTGAGTTATAATGGGGCTCAACCCTTCGTATAAGTTGTGTCGAGCTCACCCGTGAGCTATAATGGGGCTCAACCCTTCGTATAAGTTGTATTGGGATCACCCATTTCATATAATGCTCAAGTACCATTTCAAAAACACGTTCATCACAAAACCCTTTTGAAAAACTCATCTAATCCCATATGAAAAACATTTTTGTATAAAAATATCATTTTCATTTCATAACTCATTTTCAATACCAAGATACCCAAATAAAGGAATAAGGGATTTATTTAAAATACATTAAGACTTATAGAGGAATCCAAATATCAAATAATGGTTACGGTGGCGGAGAAGTCATTATCGTCGTATACGTTAAAACAAATAACATTCCTTTTATCGTTTTGTAAAGAAAGTAAAATGCTTTGTATAAAAATATTCCTTTTGAAAACTTTGAATGAAATTCTATATAGACATAAAATTTCCTTTATAATCCTTTTATATCCATATAAATAAATATGTAAATTAATATCATGAAGACAAAGATTTGATAATTAAATATTTAAACGTTCAAGGTGTCTCATACCACTTTGAACATTAAAATATTAATCTCCATGAATAAATAAATAAAATTAGTATAGATAAAATATGGATATGAAATTTCATAGTGGTTTTATATACACCTTATAAAAGAATAGAGGTGGATATTATCAAGAAATGTCTCAATGAACGGAGATTGAGACGAAGTTCCTTACCTTGAGTCTGACTCGTCACATACAATCATTATGTTCCTGAATAATAAACTTAGGTTAATTTCTACTTGCTTGAAAACCTTTTTCAAGTTTATTATTCCTTTTATATCACTTATTAGCATTTTATAAAAATTACATAATTATTTAAGTTCATATCAGACGTTTTGTCGATATTCGGTACTTGAGTCGAAAATGAACTTGTTTTGATTTAAATTGTCCATATAGTTAAAATTTTATCATCTCCAGAATATTATTCATGATTTAAATATCATAGATATCCAGTATATATGTATTTATAATATCCATAATATTTGGAGACAAGAAATGAAATGCACTGTTCATGGATATGGTAGGTCGTACGTACGCATGAATGCTACTTTCATTTCTTTGTCATATTAAAAGAATAATAATCAAATGATATAAAAGTATATTATAATACAAATACTATATTTATTACATGTATGTCTCATAGGTTTAATAAAACCATCCTTTATACGTTCTATGTATAGCGGAAACGAGTTACATCCCTTTTAGGGGGCGGTAGTCCACACTTCTTCAAACGAAATTATCGTATTTACACAACATAAAAAGCATAAAGGTATGTTCTAAATAAAAATTACAGAAGAATAGAAAAAAAAATATAAATATAATATATATCATATATAAATATATTGTCATCATAATGGCTACCATGAGAGGTGGTAGGAGAAAATTGAACAATCTTAGTTTCGTGAGGCAGTAAGTCATCGTACACAGAAACAATATGTTCGTATCCATTAGATGGAGGTGTGTGTAAGTTTAGTTTGAATCCTTCTAATAACAATATCCTAATATATTGAGGATACTGGTGTTTTTATGTAATTATAGAATAAGAAAAGCATAGGGAGTGGAGAAGGAAAATAAAGGAAAGGAACTTGAGAGAAAATGTTACCTCTAAATCAGGTAACTTCTTTTGATTTGAGTCAAAAGGCTTTCTTGAATTGTCTTCTGCCCAGGGTAAAGCTTTTAGGAGGAAATGAGGGATGTTGGGAGCTTATTTGAGCAGAAGTTGCATGAGTCAAGGGGCTTGAAAAGTGTGAGTAAGTGGGGAGAGGTGGTGGCCTTTTATAAGAGGGGGGAGGGGCACTTTAAGAAAGTCTTGAAATAGTATTTTATTAAAAATTGATTTTCGAATTATAATAGCTCCAAAGGGGTATAATTCAAGGATAAGATGAGGATGGTTCGAAATCCTCTCAACCAATAGGTTTTATACAAGTTTAGGTCATAAAATTAACTTTATCTTTTAGCTTTAACCCTTATTTAAAAACATTAACTCTTACCATGTCTTCTTATATTTTCATAATATATGGTTACTATAGTTACTATAAAATCTCAATCGAACCACAAGTGGATCATTAATGATATTTGTAATATTATATAAGTCAGTTGGATGAATCTTAGATTTTTAGAACTATTATATTATTTAATAAAATATTATTTGTTTTAAAAACTCTTTTATGTCAATTTTGACACTATTTAGTAATTGATTTTTGTTAGTCATAACAACTTGATTCCTTCAAAACAAAAGCATTAACTCAAAGATAATATGTCATAATCATCCAGAAAATTCGCGAGTGGCATCAAAATTTTCAAATTACTTTTATTTTAATATTTATAATATCATTTATTTGAATCTTTCATTAATAAGGTAATCATTGCATCATAATTGTGTCATAAATAAATTTATTTATTTAATGTCTAAAAATTATAAATAAAATATCATGATGTAGGAAATCTTTTTAACTTTCTTATGACTATTTATAGTCATAGAGGTTAGTTATATAACCCTATATTAAAATTGTTTTAGTAAAAGATATATGTTTATGTTATATTTCCCTTTTCTTTAAATTAAATATTATAAAATGTCATTTTCACACCCAAGTGGCTCCCAAATGCCAAAAGTTCAGCATAAGAATGCTCATGGTCAGAAATATCTCATCCAATAGAATTATGACATGTTTTAGGGTAGTTTTATATTATTATAATATTATTTTTTTATCCTTATTTACCTGATTTACCTTTTAACCATGGTAAATAGAAATAATTATTGAACTTACTATTCATAATGTTAAAAAAAATAAAAGGTATATATTTACTCAATTTGGACCTTCTGATTCCAAATATGAAAACCATTTTTCTAAATTCAAAACATAGAAATTGTAATAATTAATTTAAAATTAATTCTCGTTGTCAAAACTAGAAAACAGGTTTTTAAGAAGTCAAAACTATCAAAAGATTGACATGTGTTTATGTTCAATTTTAATGTGAAATTTCTTCCAACAACAAACATTGAATTAAATTATAAAAACATAATCTAATTAAACTTTAAAACAAATTTAAAGAAAAATCTAACTATATAAATAAATTAGATGAAAATACATTTTTGAATTAAAATGTAGTATTTTTCATTATTCATTAAAACATGATAGTTAACAGAAAAATATCAAAAATTCATCCAAAGTAAATTTTGATATCCCTCTTCTAAAGAAAATTATTTTGTCAAATAAAACATATAAAGGTGTTAAAAAACTAAATTTAAAAAGGGTTCACCATCAAAATGTGGTAAAACTGCATTTTTAGAAAAATACTTCTTTTATCTAAAAAATTGAATTTTGTTCTTATATCATATCTGGATGACTTGGTCACACCTGAAGCACTATAATCAACTTCTATATAATCACATAATCCACAAAAGATGAACTATATATTTCAATTGTCTGTAGACATTAACTCAAAACCAAAACGGTTAGTAAAAGATCAAATAATCCCCAAAAATAATAATCCTTTATAAAAAGAAATACTACTCTTAATCTCCAAAATTCAACAAACAGTACCCAAAGTTCAACAAAGACCATTTAATAAACAATTGTCCTTAAAATTCCTCAAAATAATCCAAAACTAAGATTGAAACCCAAAATTCATAAGGATTTGATCACATAGTCTTCCAAGATAAATTTTAACATGTATCTCCGAATAAAATCGATCACTCTTAAAGTCTCATACCAAAAAGTAATTACTCTCATCACATATTCTCCCAAATAGGTTAATCACTTCCATAAATAACATGAATCGCCATAAATCCACAATGAAAACATATATTTTTTCAAAATAAAATTCAACCATTACTCTGTTAAAATCTCAATGTTCTATTTACCTTAATCATATAACATTCCCAAAACTGTGAACGTCTTCCAAAATAACATTTATCACTTAATCACCAAATCATTGTCATATACTAAGGATGTCCATTTGATAAAACATATATCTCCCAAATCAACTTATTCTTAATCCATAAGATAGTTCAACTAAAAAGGAAAGGTCATACTAACTAGGGACTTCATGTATGCTAATGGTAGGCGATGCGCCCTTGTCACCTTTCGATTGTGGGTTCGATTCCCGCAGCCTTGTCGAACATGACAGGTTGTCACTCATCCTGCAAGTTGTCCTTTTTCTAAAACTATATAATTCTTATAACACTCCCAACATGAGATAAAATCATAAAAAATAACTATAACATGTTTTAGCCGCAAAGGTTATTATATACCTTTCATTTTTCATCCCCAAAAGTACTAACTCATAACTACCTCAAAAATACATGTCTCCAAAAATACCGTTAATTACCTTGAAATTTCATAACATAAGCCTCAAAAGGGGTTTCTAAGTCATTGAACTTACGATCAATTTTAAAATTATAAATCAATGATGATATTCATAACTCTTAAGAGAACATCCTAATCTCCAAAGTTGTCTAAACCAACCTTTGATACCAACTATAAGGCCTCAGCCTTAAACATTACTTAATCTTGAGTTGAGTTAAGAATTCACATTGAGAATCTTTTTAGGTTTAGAGTTTTAGAGAATTAGACCATAACTATTACATAATAGACCCAGACATTACATGTGGAAAGTTACACTCAGTATCCACTTTTTCCACCAAAGGAAACCCTTTAAACAAAACATGATTTCTTTTTCTTGATAAAAATCTTCTTGACTTCTTCCTTTCTCTTATCCATCCTTATACCCTGTGGAAAACATTTCAAAAACTTTGGATGATCATAAAAAACTCAGTAAGGAGCATAAAAAAGAAAGAAAACCATTATTGTAGTTAAAACATGGTAACTCATTTAATGTTTTTTAAGAGAATTAAACAAAATATTTTCACATGAATAACACTTCTACTTTTTGCTCAAATAAAAACATTAAACTAATAGCAAGCAATTAAAACTCTTTTAGGTGACTTAAAGCATAATATACATAAACCCTTTCAAATCTCATTCAATTGGAATAACCATATGATCGACTTCCAAATTGAAGATCTTTAATGGGGATCACCCTTTGTATAAGCTATATCGAGCTCACCCCATGAGCTATAATGGGGCTCATCCATTCATATAAGCTATAACGGGCTCATTCATGAGTTATAATGGGGCTTAACCCTTTGTATAAGCTGTGTCGGGCTCACCCGTGAGCTATAATGGGGTTCAACCCTTCATATAAGCTGTATCGGGCTCACCCGTTTCATATAATACTCAAGTACCATTTCAAAAACACGTTCATCGTAAACCCCTTTTGAAAAACTCATCTAATCCCATATGAAAAACTTTTTTTGTGTAAAAATATCATTTTCATTTAAGAGCTCATTTTCAATACCAAGATACTCAAATAAAGGAATAAGGGATTTATTTAAAATACATTAATCATTATAGATGAAGCCAAATATCAAATAATGGTTACAGAGGTGGAGAAGTCGTTATCATCGTATACGTTAAAACAAATAGCATTCCTTTTGTCGTTTTGTAAAGAAAGTAAAATGTTTTGTATAAAAAGATTCCTTTTGAAAACTTTGAATGAAATTTTATATAGACATAAAATGTCCTTTATAATACTTTTATATACATATAAATAAATATGTAAATTAATATCATGAAGACAAAGATTTGATAATTAAATCTTTAAACGTTCAAGGTGTCTCATACCACTTTGAACATTTAAATCTTAATTTCCATGAATTAAAAATTTTAAATCTTAATCTCCATGAATTAATAAATAACATTAGTATAGATAAAATATGGATATGAAATGTCATACTAGTTGTATGTACACCTTATAAAAGAATAGAGGTGGATATTATCAAGAAATGTCTCAATGAAAGGAGATTGAGACGAAATCTCTTACCTTGAGTCTGACTCATCACGTACAATCGTTATGTTCCTGAATAATAAACTTAGGTTAATTTCTACTTGTTTGAGAACCTTTTTCAAGATTGTTATTTCTTTTATATCACTTATTACCGTGTTATAAAAAATACATAATTATTTAAGTTAATATCAAATGTTTTGTCGATATTCGGTACTTGAGTCGAAAATAAACTTGTTTCGATGTAAATTGTCCATGTAGTCAAAATTCCATCATCTCTAGAATATTTTTCATGATTTAAATATCATAGATATCCAGTATATATGTATTTATAATATTCATTATATTTGGAGATAAGAAATGAAATGCACCGTTCATGGAGACGATAAGTCGTACGTACGCATGAATGCTACTTTCATTTCTTTGTCATATTAAAAGAATAATAATCAAAAGTTATAAAAGTATATTATAATACCAGTATTATATTTATGTCATGTATGTCTCGTAGGTTTAATAAAATCATCCTTTATGTGTTCCATGTATAGCGGGAACGAGTCACATCTCTTTGAGGGGTGGTAGTCCACACTTCCTCAAAAAAAATTATCGTATTTACACAACATGGAAAGCATAATGGTATGTTCTAAATAAACATTACAGAAGCATAGAGACAATATAAATATAATATATATCATATATAAATATAGTGTCTTCATAATGACCACAATGAGAGGTGGTAGTAGAAAATTAAACAATCATCATTTTGTGAGGCAGTAATTTGTTGTACACAAAAACAGTATGCTCATATCCATTAGATGGAGGTGAGTGTAAGTGCAGTTCAAATCCTTCTCATAACAACATCTTAACATATTAAGGATACTGGTATTGTTATGTAATCATAGAATAAGAAGAGCATAGGGAGTGGAGAAAGAAAATAAAGAAAAGGAACTTAGGAGAAGACGTTACCTCTAAATCAGATAGCTTTTTTTTATTTGAGCCAAAAGGCTTTCTTGAATTGCCTTTTGCCCATGGTAAGGCTTCTAGGAGCAAAGGAGGGATGTTGGGAGCTTATTTGAGCAGAAGTTGGACAAGCCAGGGGGTTTGAGAGGTGTGAGTAAGTGGGTAGAGGTGGTAGCCTTTTATAAGAGGGAGAATAGACACTTTAGGAAAGTCTTGAAATATTATTTTATTAAAAATTAGCTCCAAAGTGATATAATTCGAGGATAAGATGAGGATGGGTCGAAATCCTCTCAACCAATAGGTTTTAGACAAGTTTAGGTCGTAAAATTAACCTTATCTTTTAGCTTTAACCCTTAGTTAAAAACATTAACTCTTACAATGTCTTCTTGTATTTTCATAATATATGGTTATTATAGTTACTATAAAATGTCAATCGAACCACAAGTGGGTCATTAATAACATTTGTAACATTATATAAGTTAGTTGGCTGAATCTTAGATTTTTAGGACTATTATATCATTTAATAAAATAGTATTTGTTTTAAAAACTCATTTATTTCAATTTTGACACTATTTAGTAATTGATTTTTGTTAAAGTCATAACAACTTGATTCCTTCAAACCAAAAGGATTAACTCAAAACTAATATGTCATAATCATCCAGAAAATTCGTAGATGCCATCAAAATGTTCAAATTACATTTATTTTAATATTTATAATACCATTTATTTGAATCTTTCATTAATAAGATAATCAATGCATCATCATTGTGTCATAAATAAATTTATTTATTTAATGTCTAAAAATTATAAATAAAATACCATGATTTAGGAAATCTTTTTAACTTTCTAATGACTATTTATAGTCATAGAGATCAGTTATATAACCCTATATTAAAATTGTTTTACTAAAAGATACATGTTTATGTTATATTTCTCTTTTCTTTAAATTAAATACTATAAAAAGTCATTTTCACACCAAAGTGACTCTCAAATGCCAAAAGTTCGACCTAAGGATGCTCATGGTCGGACATATCTCATACAATAGGATTAGGACGCGTTTTAGGGTAGTTTTATATTATTATATTTTTTTTACTCTTATTTACCTGATTTACCCTTTAACTATGGTAAATAAAAATAATTACTGAAATTATTATTCATAATGTACAAAAATAAAATACTTATTTACACAATTTGGACCTTATGATTCCAAATATGTAAACCATTTTTCTAAATTCAAAACACAAAAAATGTAATAATTAATTTAAAATTAATTCTCGTCAAAACCAGAAAGCGAGTTTTTAATAAGTCAAAACTATCAAAAGACTGACATGTGTTTATATCAAATTTCAATGTGAAATTACTTCCAATAACCAACATTGAATTAAATGATAAAAACATAATCCTATTACACTTTAAAACCAATTAAAAGGACAATCTAACTATACAAATAAAATAGATGAAAAGATAGTTTTGAATTAAAATGCAATATTTTCACTATTCATTAAAACATGATAGTTATCAGAAAAATATCAAAAATTCAGTCAAAGTAAATTTTGATGTCCCGCTTCTAAAGAAGAAGTTTATTTTGTCAAATAAAACATATAAAGGTGTCAAAACTAAATTTAAAAAATATTCACCATCAAAATGCGGTAAAACTGCATTTTTAGAAAAATACTTCTTTTATTTGAAAAATTGAATGTTGTTCTTATATCATATCTATAAAATATATAAGATGAATTTAAAACATTACATTGAATATATAACATATATTTTTCATTAAATAAAAATCCATAAAGAGTGATATGATTTTATAAACGCAATTATTTTCTTTTTAAATAGGTTTTCATAAAAACACATCCTTTATATTCAATTGGTTTTTATTTTCATTTCTAATAAATTTGGTAACCAATGAATCATTATTTAAACATGTGTAAACTATATTTTCATAATTCAATTGATACTATTTAAACATGTGTAAACTATATTTTCATAATTCAATTGATACTATTCATTCTCGTTATTCCAACGACTAGGTTATAACGGTAACATTTAAATAATAATATTTAGTTGTTCGTTTAAGCTCGATGTAGTGTATCATGTATGCTATTGAACATAGTGTTTCATTCTTAAAACTCGAGATGTTACACATCATGTTTTCCTTCGTGTGTCACCTAGGTTAGGGAAACCTCGTATTAGGAAACAGGGAAAGCTAGCACCCAGGTTTGTCGGGTCATTCGAGATAGTGAAAAGGGTCGGTCTAGTGGCATACTGATTGGCCCTTCCACAGCGCTAAAGTGTTATGCACGATGTGTTTCATGTATCGCAGCTTCGGAGATATCATCCAAACCCTTCTCACATGAGATGTTGATGACGTAGAGCTTGGTGTAGATGCGTCCTTTGAGGAGCATCCAATGTGGATTGCAGACCGTAATAAGAAGTATCTTCAGGGAAGGACTATACCTCTAGTTCGAGTGCAGTGGCAGCATGGGCGTGTTCAAGAGGAAACCTAAGAGTGAATCCGAGGATAAACTGTTATATGATGGGGAGGTTGTAATATCTCATCTTTTTTCAGGTATGTCCCTCTTTGAGTTTTAGGTTGAACATCTTTTAATTTATGTTTCCCTCCTCCAAACCTTCGTGGTCGAGTCTCTTTTGGGGATGGAGTACATTTGCTGAGGAAAATAACCTAAAGTTCAAGGATGTATGTTTGTTTGATTAATGGAGTCCGAGTATAAATGTGGTTCGGGTTTTTCCTACAGAAACTGGGTTGAGAGTTGTCTGCTTGACACTTTCACGTCGTGAACATGTTGCACAACGTGAACCTGTTGCTAGGCAGATGTTGTGAACTGGTTCAGTGCATGAAAAATTTACACGTCGTGAAACTGTTTCACATCGTGAAAAGATCGATTGAGGTTATTTTAACCTGAGGTGACACATTTTTCAGAATATCTTATAAATTAAGAAATTCATATCGTGAAAGGGTTTCACGTCATGAATAACTCGAGATCAACAGTTTTAAACCACACAGTGCGTATGATTGATTTTTCTTCTATCGTGCAGCTCTCTCTCTCTCGAACCCTAGGGCAACTCCAAGCGATTTTGGAGTGATTTCTTCCCTTCTGGATGTCTCGATATAGCGTTTAATTTCCAGTGCATTCCTTTACTTTGGTTTTCCCCTTTCTTCCACTTGTTCTCTGTTATCGTGATGTGATCTCTTAACCACCGCTGAATCGGGTTTTGATCTTGATGTTTGTGTGATCTAGGTTTTCTTATGATCATCATTGCCTTCGTTATTTGTCGGTGTTGCCTATTGAAAGCGTTGCTTTGATCACCAAATAAAGATATGTGGCCTAGAACAAAGCTCCATGGTCTGTTTCTATTTGTTCAAGTATGTGCAATATTATGCAATTGTGTCGACACAATATACGAATTAACAAACAGAATAATGGGTGATGATAATCATATGTTTGGATTACTCTTTGGATCCCTTTGGATCCAATGGTGTTGAGACCTGACTTGCGGCTACCCATAGGGTGAGCCTACCCTAGAACAATAATGAACTGGTTAATGGCTTAAAATATGATTAAGCATGACATGAAATCTCAAGTTATTGTTTGTGATAGATTCACCTTGGAAAATGGATTCCTTAATTATTGAATGACTAGTGATAATTTGATATAAATGAGCGTGTACACTGACATGATAACAATTTAAGTTATAATTCAATGAATGAATGGATAATTGAAAGACAATTGATAATTGGCTAAATTGACCATTATGACTTGATGTTTTATTGTTCTGGCCATTATGATTTGTGTTATGATTTATTCTAAAATGCTTATATAAAGGGTTTTGTTCAATGATGTTGAAATGCTTATATAAAATGTTTCACACGATTATGCTGAAATGCTTATATAAAGGGTTTTGTCCGATTATGCTGAAATGCTTATATAAAGGGTTTTGTCTGGTTATTTTGTAATGCTTATAAGGCTTGGCCTGGTTATGTGATTATGTCATGGACTTGTGGTTATCGTGGGCATGGTTGCGCTTCATGCTCAGAGATAATTTGGCATGGTGTCAAAGCACGTTGATTGTTTTATCGTATTGGTTGTTTAATTAATACTTACAATTATCGTTTTATTGCATGCACTTATTAGCAGATTGGTTTTGTTTAGACATGATGATGTCGACCTACTGAGTTTTACTTACCCTATTCAAGTCGTCGTTTGGTACCCGAGCAAGTTATATGAATGCAGGTTTGGATAAGAGCAAGGGACCTTGTTGTTGATTGTTACTTGTTGGATGGGTTGGAGCTTGAAGACGGGACCGACCAAGGATTTTTTGACCAGGGTCTTTTGAGTTTATTTATGTCAGCTTGTTCTTTTATTTGTATGACTTAGCGTGTCATTTAGTTGCATTCTAGCCTGACATTAAATGGTTTATTATTATTTGGTTTACTTGGTTCATCATTTATCTTCCAGTTGTATGATGTATTGTTTCTGTTTTCTTCGTTACTCTAATATTTGCTAATTTCCACTGTATTGCAACTCTGTATCAGGGGGTATAGTTTCCCCACTATGTTCTCTACACCCCCACCTCTAATCAGCAACCTCTAACGTACGAAGAGACGTGCTTGAGGTCTAATAACCAATCTGATTTGGCCACATGAGAATGCCGAATCAGGGGCCATTACAAACCTTTTCCCTTGGACTATATCTTCACATAACCAAGCCCAAGGGGAGAATTATTCTGACCATCTTTAAATGTAATGTCCCGAAAATTCCGTATAATTTTTTTTTAATTATATGGAATTATTTCAAGACCGCAAAATCTGACGGCGCGTGATTCTGAGGCCCGGAGTGCCCGGAATAATCCGTCGAAATTTTGTTAAGCTTTAATTGGCGCACGTAAGCAGTTTTCCTGAAAAAATGGAATAACTCTAAAAACGGTTACTCGTATCAGAAATCTGAGGGCACCGTTGCGCTCAAGATAGCGGGTTTACCCTAAGCACGACTTAATTTTAGTCGGCGCGGGACTCCTGTGAGAAAACCCGAAAATGGCATAACTATAAATAAAATTATTAAATAAAATTATTTTATTTTTCAAATGATTATAACCCACGAACGGTAACTCGGATTAAAAGTCTGAGACCACCTCTGAACTCGTGAAGGTATGCTCTTTTTAGGCAGAAACTAACATTGATCGGCACGGGCCACCAGTGAAAGTTAGTTTTTGGCAGTAAATAAAATAATTAAGAGAGTTATTTTATTGTAATATCCATAACTTTTAAACGGTAACTCGGATTGGAAATCCGAGAGTACCGTTGGGTTCGTTGGGGCGTGTTTCACTTAGGTAGAGCCTAACCTTGACCAGCGTGGGTCGAGGGTGACTGTTAATATTTTTCCAAACTTTTTTTCGAATATGTTCAGTAAACGCGCAAGCGGCGTTTTGTAACTTTTAAACCGATGCTCGGAATTGAAATCTGAGGACACCGTTGAACTCACACCGTCGATATTCGCTTAAGGAAACCTTTACCTCGACCGCAGTAGGTCGAGGGTGGAAATTAGTTTTCCGGATTTTCGTGGGAGAGTTGAAAGAATAAAAATAAAATAAAACAACTTTTATTTTATTTTCTTGAAACCTCCATTTTGAATTTTTGGTGGTGGGAACCACCCTGACTCCCCTTTAATGTGAGCTAACCCTTGGAATTCCCTCAATTAATGTGTCATCATTAATTGAATTAATAATCTTCACTCAATTAAAGTTAGCTCCTCACCCTTTTGGTTGGGATCATTGGCAAAGGGGAGAGCTGGGGACAGCTCGGAAGGACATCCTCCAACGAAAAACGAACCTCCGACGTGGACGACGCTCGAGCCCGGATCGGAAGCGTCTTGCAGGAGCAACGAACGCTGACGTCACCATCATCATCTTCTTTCTCACGACACCTCCAACGGACGATCGAGGTAGGGGTTTTAATTTGAAGTATGATTAAATCTATTTGTTGATTCTTCATATTCTTGATTCACAACGACGATGGCCAAACAAACATGGACATCGTTCTGCACTTATACCTTGACCTTTTTCTTTCGTTTTCTGCGCGTTTTTCGTGCGTTCTTCGACGCCAAATAATTAAACGCGCTGAAAACACAATGTCTCGTTGAGCGTGACATATGGATGCGGAGATCTTGACCTGAGGATCGTGAATATGCGAACGTCAAATTTTTCGGGATTGGGACGAAGCTGCAATGATGCGTGGAAGAAAGGCAACGTGCATCCGCGCCGCCGGTAGAGGAGGTCGCGACTGTCTAGCCGCGACGGCGCACCGGAGGGCGGCCGGCACCCGGTCGGTCGCGGTTCGAGCAGGCGGCGCACCCGGAGAGCGGTCGACACCCGGCCAGCCGCGGGAGGACAGCGGCGACGTCACGCCATTGGGAGGAGAACCGGTCGGGAATCCGGCCGGCCGTAACGCACCGAGCAGGACCCGCTCCGGCGGGTCCCGCATGCCAGCAGGCCGAACGGTCTGTTGGACCGTTTGGGAATCCGGGGGGGCGCCTTCCCCTGGGTGGTGGCTAGGACGGACCGCACCCAGCCGGGCGGACCGCACCCAGTCGGGCGGACCGCACCCAACCGAGCGGGCTGTGCCCAGCGGGCCGAGCCAGACCCAAGTCGGGTCTAGTCGACCTGAACTGGGTCGAGTCGGGTCGGCCCAAGTCGGGTCGGACCGGACCCAGGCCCATCTAGACCCATATATGCCTTTTTTGCCATATCTTGAGAATCGGACGTCCGTTTGACGAACCGTCTTCAGCACAGGATTCCTTGGATCGAGACGTTCCTTTTGGTATACTCCACTTGAGTTTTGGATAAAGTTGGAGTACGGCCGGGTTGGATCGTACATGAATCCAACCGAGCCCTCGGAGCTAAAACACTTATAACTCACAGATCGGGCGTCCGAATGACGTGTCGTCTGTCGCATTAGAACTCTTACGACATGGTAGTCCTTTAGGTTACTCCTTTGTGGAGCTTAGCGGCGATCGAGGTATGACCAACATCTCGAGGGGCAGATTCTACGGAACTCGAGCGCACCGGGTGCGAGGAAACCTGTGACAGGCTGCAACGTGAAGAAAGAACATTGATCATATGTGGGTCAGCATCTATAGATCCTGTGTGGGTCAGCGTTCAGTGATCCTGTGTGGGTCAGCACATACCGATCCTGTGTGGATCAGATCCTTTGTGGGTCAGCGCTCAGCGATCATGTGTGGGTCAACGCATACCAATCTCGTGTGGGTCAAATCCTGTGGGTCAGCGCTCAGCGATCCTGTGTGGGTCAGCGCATATCGATCATGTGTGGGTCAGATCCTGTGTGGGTCGGTGAGAGTTTGTTACCTATCGATCATGTGTGGGTTAACGGGGGTTAGTTACCTATCGATCATGTGTGGGTCAGCGGAGGTTAGTTACTTATCGATCATGTGTGGGTCAGCGGGGGTTAGTTACCTACCGATCCTGTGTGGGTCAGCAGCAGTGCTTCTTAACAGAATAAGATGATATAGTTACGACTAAACATTTGTACCTCTATACTTAAGTTATACCTGATTGTGAGCTGAGTCTTTTACCTATGTCGTACTTCAATCTTTGTGATGATACATGTGTGGTACTTCGTCTTCATGGTGTTACCTATGTGGTACTTCTATCTTCGTGGTGTTACATGTGTGGTACTTCTATCTTCGCGGTGTTACCTGTGTGGTACTTCTACCTTCGTGGTATCGTCTTCGTGGTGTTACATGTACTTTTATCTTCGTGGTGTTACATGTGTGGTACTTCTAGCTTCGTGGTGTTACCTGTGTGGTATTTCTACCTTCGTGGTATCGTCTTCGTGGTGTTACATGTGTGGTACCTCTATCTTCATGGTGTTACATGTGTGGTACTTCTATTTTTGTGGTGTTACCTGTGTGGTACTTCTATCTTCGTGGTCTTACCAGTGTGGTACTTCTATCTTCGTGGTGTTATCTGTGTGGTACTTCTGCCTGTGTGGTATTGTTTTCATGGTGTTGTATGTGTGGTACTTCTATCTTTGTGGTGTTACCCGTGTGGTATTTCTACCTTCGAGGAGTTACCTTCGTGGTGTTGCATGTGTGGTACTTCTACCTTCGTGGTGTTACCAATGTGGTGTCCTTCCCTCATGTATGAGATGAGTATATCTTGATAACTTAGGTATATGGGCATATAATTAAGTAGAGTTGATGTCTTGCTTTGTGGCTTTTCTTTTGTGGAACTCTAGAAGACCTATGGGGATCTTGGGGTCTCTACTGAGTATCGTTATACTCACTCATGCACAGGCTTTGCCTGCACCTTGCTGTGTCTGATGCAGACGACGTACATCGTTGATCGAGGCTGAG
The DNA here is from genome assembly GCA_963277665.1 of Viscum album. Lineage (NCBI taxonomy): Eukaryota > Viridiplantae > Streptophyta > Magnoliopsida > Santalales > Viscaceae > Viscum > Viscum album. The sequence continues at coordinate 1,461,261,856 of OY728164.1, forward strand.
GGAACTAAGACTGGACAGTGCTCGGAGGTGGACCATTCGACGTGACGTGACGTGACGCGAAGGAGACTGACGGACGTGGAGTGCTGAGGCGATCTGTATATACCCTACAGGTATGAACCTCGGAGGACGACCTAATAGTTGTTTTCCTTTTTCTTTTAGTTGTATTGTACTTCTAGTCGTACTTGAGTTGGACTTGTATTTCAGCCCCTTTTTTACTTTCAGCACTCTTTTACTACAGCAGTTTACTTTGTGGTTGCATCTTATTGTGTTCTAGTATGTGTGGTTACTTCTTGTTATATTCTTGGACTGTGTGTCTGTACAGGTTAAAAAGACAATGTCTTCCCGTTTAAGGGATACGTCTTTCTGGTGCTAGTCGTCAGCCCCTAGCCTATGAAAGGCGAGCTTTGAGTAATCACGGCACGGACCCCGAAGGACGGGTCGTGACATTAAAGGCATCATTGGTATAGGTGGATTGCTAAAGTTTGAAATTGTGCAAAGAATTGGCTCATGGGGCTATTGGGTGGGGGTCAAATGAGAGGATATTGGAAGCACCGAACATTAATGTGAAAGGGTTTAACAAATGAGGAAGAATGACTATACTCCCGATTATTCAATTCAAGATATAAAATACTATTAACATATAAAAAAACTCTTTTTTGTATAATTATCCTCCGTTACTACCGCGAGGTTTAACAATTGATCGGATTCTATAGAGTTTGCTTCAACACAACATAGGTCCTCAAAAGGATCTTGGAGACCCACCAAAGCACAAAAGCCAAGATCTTTCAGAAAATGGATTCCTATTTGAAGAATGATGAATAACCGCATGGATAAACTCACACTAACCCGTCCATGGAATCCTATAGGTACTCAAGGAAGGAATTGGAATGTGGGCTAGCAAACGAAGGGTTTTAGGTTCACTAACTTAGATGGATCCACAGCATATCAAGCATAAAATTTCAGAAGACAAAACTAAGCTCAGAAATCCCATGCCTCAACAAAGTCGAGCAACTCCACGCCAAAGGAGTCTGATTCAACCACCAAAATTTCACAACAAATTCCCCAACCTGTACACATGTAGGACCAAAACATCAACCACATTTCATCATAACCGAATATTGCTTCCCCCGTTCTTAATATTTAATTTATACCTTCCACAGCAGCTAATTGACATAAATAATTCCAGAAATAGAAAAAGAAATTAGAATTACCTTACCTGGCGTGCTGCACACAGAGAGAAGGAGAAGGTGATCGGGGCTTGGATCACGTGTGGAAGGGGTTCGGATACTTGCAGAAGACTTCCAAACAAGGCGCCTCTAGTCACTTACGGTTCGAGGAAAAAAGAAAACCTGAAGGAATGCCGTGAGACTTTCACCCCTCCTGTCATTGGATAAAGGATCGAGTTTTCTTATCATAATAGTATTATGGGTCTTGCCTTTTCTTCTCTCCTACCATTAGGCTGAAGATGGAGTTTGAGTGTCATGAGAGTGTCACGTGACTTCCCTTTATCAATCAAATGATTAATAACCTAAAGCACTCATTCAATATTAGGATCACTTAAGAGATCGTTCCACCAAATCATTTCATTAACTCATCAATCCAATCACCTACACAGCCCACCCATTGCTCAAGAAACACCTAAATTGCCCAAGTGATTCTTGCAGAAAAATTCTGCAACTTCATTATAACTTGGAATATGTTGCACAAACATTAAGCAAGCCTTACCCAAAAACATCATGAACACACATAAATGGAAGGATATGGGGCTTTACATAAATACACTGAGAGGAGATAAATTATGTGTACAACATGTTGTACGAGTATTTCAACTAAAAAACACTCGATAGCAATAACATGGAATACACTAATTTACACCCTACATGGGCTAAATCTACAATGAAGATAACTTTTCAATAGAACTTTGCTGGATCGAGGATCTCATTGCCAAAATCCAACATACCTCATTGTTCATTTGTATAAAACCCCTCCATTCATTTGTCCATGAGTCCCAACGATTCACTTGAGTCCTCTTCTGATGTTCGGTTCACGTAATAGCAATACAGCCCCAGTTGTACTATCCCCAAACAAGTTCCTATGGCATTTGGTACCTGAAATTGGAACAAAGTTTGAATCTCAGAAATTCCCATACCCCCATTGGATAAGAAACCTATCCATGTCGCATTTCACAGCAACTACTGACAAAGTGTATAAAATTGATCACTTGTAAGTGATATTTATTCTGTTTTTGAAAGAATGGTTATACTTTTCTCTTCTAAAAGTGATTACAGGTCCAGCCCTCCCCAGGCTGCTGAGCCCAGTTCCCACCCACGGCAAAGGCTGTACATCCGACATAGTAACGGTGGCAGCCAATATCCCGGAGGCATGAGGCTGGTCAGAGTTCCCGAGTTTCACGGTACCCGACTTCAAGTTCACACATGGGCAGGTACACACATGTTAACACTTTAACAGGGATCTCCCTATAGACACTGTGCCGCCCAACCTCCCGCAGTCATTACGACAGTCTTGGCATAATTATTCATTTCCCATCTCTACATACTCCTTTATTTATTTTTTCCCTTTTGCTTATTTCTTGTAATCAAAACAACTCCAGTGTTTGAGAGAACTTACAGAGACAAAGGCATCGTAATTGAGGATCCCGTACATGAAAAAAGAGGTACTCATCAAGAATGTCGAAAGCGATAGATAAAAAGGCATGAATTCAACACTCCTCATTCGCATCACCAATCTCTGGGAAATTTAAAAAAAAAACACAGAAAACATGTTATTATAAGAAGAAGAAATGTCGTTGAATCATGTAGAGAGTCGATGAACTAAACATACAATTATGAACAACGGAGAAGCAAACATTGATACTAGTGAAACAACACTTAATAACCCAACAAACATCTGCCGCATACTACGATCAACAATATACAAACTCCCAACAATGATGACTGCAAATAAAGCAATGACGATAAGCACCGATCTGAGCGTTCTAAGCTGCAAAATCCAAAAAGAAAAGGTAAATAAATTTGAAGAAAAACAGGTGAAAATGAAGAATTAAATTGGATGAACAACCAACCTTCTTTGGTTTATCAGCATATGACATGAATAGGACCAAGTAAACTAACTGGAAAACAGCACCGACCGAATTGACTGATGTAATCATTATGTTGTCCAGAGATACAAGGGGCGTTCCATACCAGAGACAAATCAAACAATTGAAGAGAGCATAAACATATGGCAATCCTGAGAACTGCTCGGTTGATCTGTTTCTAATGATTCTTCTAAATGTTGGTCTGCAGTTACAAAAGGGGGAAAATGTGAACGAGTTGATGCATCTCTTTGGACCAAATGGAATGGAGTATTTGAAGGCTTCTTACATCGGTGACACAAACAGCCCAAAAGCAAATATATTCCCTGTAGCAGACGTGCAAAATATCAGCATTCATAAGCAATTCTTGACACATTCCAATTCCCCAAAAAATAATCGATAAGGAACCCAGTATGTTTTGCCACGCAATTTAAATTTAAATGCAGCAAGCAGATAATGTAAAAAATGACTACCAAATTTTTTGAAATTTCCAAAAAAAAAACATAAGATTTTTGAGGCATCTGGCCTTTTCAGTACCGAAAAACTTCAATTTATCACATTTTTTAAGAAACATTGGAAAAACAATCTTATCACATAACCTTTCTTAGTAAACAAATTGGAAAAACTCTCATAAGAATTTTTTTCACCAATGCATGCACATTTTGTGAAAGTTTGGTAATGTTAAAATAGATGCAGAACATAACCTTTCTTAGTACTCCAGTTACTCCTCTCATTGAAGTAATTAAAAATTTGTTGGATCAAATGGGAAAAATCACAACATCCTGCATTCAATGCTCTCTCAAAGAAAGGTTGTTTTCTGCATCTATCTTGGCATTACCTAACTTTGACAAAACCTTCGGAATTGAATGTAATGATTCTAGGGTTGGTATGTGTGTTTTATTGATGCAGGAAGGTTAATTGCTTATTTCAATGAGAAATTAAGTGGGGCAGCCTTGATCTATCCAACATATGACAAGGAGCTTTATGCACTTGCGAGGGAAACAGAGACAGGGCAACACTATCTTTGACTAAAACAATTTTTCATACACAATGACCATCAATCTTTTAAGTGCATCAAAGGACAGGGTTAGTTGTGTTAGGTTTTGTGTGAGAAGCCGCTTTCCAGCAGAATATCAAAGTCATCGGAAAAGGCATAACTTCCGATGCTTGGCTGTTCTACCAGATGTTGGGGCGGTAGTTCTCGGAAGCACCAGAATTCTGGAGCATTGTAACGGCAGCGGAAGTAGTTCAAGTGCCGGAAGTTACAAGTACCGAACCTGGAGGATGAGCTCTTAGGAAAGCTGGCACGGGTAGGCGTTGATGTTGAGGAGACGCAAAGGCATTCCTTCAAGTCTCCGGAAATGGACATTGTTCACCGGGTAGTCTAGTTGAGGAGGTGATCGCCCTTGAACAAATGATTCAACGACTGCGAAGATCGGAGACATGGGGCGTATGGTCCGTGTAGTTCGTTTGGCGGTGAAACCGGATTACCGAACGGTAGTGGCTATATATTTTGGGGTTGGGGTCACTTGTATGTGATAAGTGTGATTAGAGTGATCTACTCAAGCTAACTTCTGTCACCTTGTACTTTGGAGTTAATCTTCCGTTGCAATCTCTCTTGTTTACCCTCTAGTGAAGTGTTGTTTTCCATAAATTAGGACTTCGTCTGAACCACGTTAATTTCTTGTGTTCCTTTGTTTTGCTTTCTTGTCTGTTACATTGCATGTTCCGCTTGGAGTGTCCGTTGTGAGGGTCTCTTGAAGTTGTCCGAAGGTGTTTGGCAATGGAAGTTTCGTCATAATTTTTCTCTGCGTTGACAACTTACTCTTAGCTGGACCTGTGATGGCGAGGCTGAAAACGTTGAAGTGTGAGTTGTTTGGAAGTTTCCAAATGAAGGATCTTGGTTCCGTGAAGTGGATGTTGGGGATGAAGATCGGAAGAGATTCGAGTTTCAAGACATTATTCCTTCCTCAGTCGGAGTACATCTAGAAGGTACTGGCTTCGATTCAGTATGAGTGAGTTGAAGCCTATGAGTACACCCCTTGTCAGACACTTCAAACTTTCGAAGGAGAAGACACCTAAAACAAACGAGAGGGCGGAGTACATGGAGAAAGTTTCATATTCATCGGTTGTGGGAAGCCTAATGTACGTCATGGTTTGTACTAAGCTTGATATCGCTCAAGCGGTGGGAGTAGTTAGCAGATTCATGGCAAATCCGAGAAAGGAGAATTGGGAGATTGTCAAGTGGATCTTCCAGTATCTCAAAGGCTCAACGGATCTTGCACTTTGTTTTGGGACAATCCCTTGCAAGGGTTTCTGGATGCTGACTTTGGTGGAGATGTTGATTCACGAAAGAGTACCACTAGCTTTGTGTTTACTTTCAGAGGCATTGTCGTGAGCTGGAAGTCAAGGTTACAACCGGTAGTTGCACTATTAACCACGGAAGCTGAGTACGTTGCAATAACGAAAATAGGGAAGGAGTTGGTGTGATTGAAGGGTCTGCTGAAGGAAATCAAAAGGAGGTAGGAGATCGGCATGTTATGTTGTGACAACCCAAGCGTGGTCCACTTGACCAAGAATCCGACATTTCACTCCCAGACAAACCATATTCAACTGAAATACCACTTGATTCGAAAACTTGACGAGGATGGGGTGTTAGAGCTACAGAAGGTTGAAGGAAACCAAAACCCAGCAAATATGTTAACTAAAGTTATAGCACAGGAAAGTTTGAAGCGTTGTTTCACTTCAGTGAGGCTTGGATAACTTGGAGGTCTTACGATCTCGAAAACTCCAATAGACCGGAAGAGGTGAGCTAAAAAAGAGAGTTACGGAAGATGGTGCATGTGACCCAGTGGACTTGACGCTGAAGCTTGAAAACGATTCTCAAGTGGGAGATTGTTAGGCTTGGTGTGAGAAGTTGTTTTCCGGCCAAATATCAAAGTCATCAAAAATGGCGTAAAATCTGATGCTCTGTTCTACCAGACGTTGGGGCGGTGGTTCTCGAAAGCACCAGAAGTCCGGAGCATTATAGCGGCAACGGAAGAGGTTCAAGTGTCAAAAGTTGAAGTGCCAAAGCCAGAGGATGAACTCTTCCAGAAGCTAGCAAAAGCAAGTGTTGATGCTGAAGAGACGCAAAGGCATTCCTTCAAGTCTCTAGAAGTGGACAATGTTCACCTAGTAGTCCAGCTGAGGGGGTGATCACCCTTGACCGAATGATTCGATGACCGCAAAGATCAGTGACACGGGGCGTGTGGTCCATGTAGTTGGTTTGGTGGTGGAACTAGGATTACCGGATGGTAGCAGCCGTATATGTTAAGGTCAGGGTCACTTGTATGTGATAAGTGTGAGTAGAGTAATCTACTCAAGCTAAGATTATGTCAGCTTGTGCTTTGAAGTTAATCTTCCGTTGTAATCTCTATTGTTTACCCTCTAGTGAAGTTGTTTCCAGTGGATTAGGACTTCGTCCGAATCATATTAATTTCTTGTGTTCCTTAATTTTGTTTTACTGTTCGTTACATTGCATGTTTCACAGTGTCTGTTGTGCGTGTCTCTTTAAGTTGTCGGAAGGTGTGAGGTCAGGGTGTGTGGCTGTTGTGCATGGCTTACTGATTCTGGAGACATCCACTGGTTGCGTTGGTGTCTTATGGACCCTCTGGTTCCTTATTCCGCAGTTATCGGACATTGGGTTGTCCGGACGATACTGCTTTCAGTGCAACAAGTTGAACAAGGGGCATGTGAGGTGGATGGAATTCATTAAACCATTTCCATATGTCATCAAATATAAGCAACATAAGGAAAATGCGGTCGTTGATGCGTTATCTCGAAGGTATGTTATTGTTGCCTCTTTAAATGCAAAGTTGTTTGGTTTTGAATAAGTTAAGGAATTGTATTAGAGTGATACTTAATTTTTTGACGTGTTCCTTGACTGTGATGAGGGAATTTCTTGTAAATTTTAGACTTGATGGGTATTTGTTCAGAGAAGATAACTTGTGCATGCTCTATGGGTGACTTGCTTGTCAAGGAAGCTCGAGAGAAGGGCTAATGGCGCACCTTGGCATTAGAAAGCGATGTTGCAACAGTGATTAAACAAATCCTTAAACGAGGACCTCGTGGAGAAAATGAGGAGAAACTAAGAGAAATAATCAATAGATCTATATTCCATCAAAAAATGCCCTTCCTAAAACAATAACTAAGGCTTTTTATAAGCCAAACCCCCAAATAGATATAAAAATAGATAGACATGATATCTATCTAAAGAAAAGGAAAGAGTGGAAAGACAAAATATCCCTCTATCTAAAGAAAAGGAAAGAGGCCAATAAACTAGCAACTGGGTCAAAAGGTGGGGTGCAGCAGAGGCCTAACAGGCCCAAGCTGAGGTGCAGTCTGCTGGGTAGGCTGGGGCTGATCCAGGGTGGGGCGTAGCAAAGCCCGGCAGCTTTTCCACCAACAAGCTAGCCTGGAGCCGTCCAGGCTGGGGCACGGCAAGAAGTCCCCGGCCAACGCTACATCAATCGCCCCCTCTCAAAAGGACTCAACCACGAGTCTGAATGAAGATAAAGCGGCTCCCACCTCTTCTTCAGTTTATTGGTGAATTCCACTGTGTTGGTGTGACCAATGTGACAGCCATCAACATCAAACTTCCATGGCCGCTTCAGCATAAGTTGACAGGCATCCATCTCCACCACGTTGCAGATTACATGGTCTCTGTACCGTCCGATGGAAAACGGTACACTGCACTGCTTCGTGATTCGGATGTCGCCCATGAACTTGATTCCCTCAACACGGTAGGGCGACCAATGCTTCATCTCTTGACTCCCACCGTCGATAATGAGCTCGAGCACGCATCCACTCACCCTGCATCAAGTACCGAAGAGATTGTGTTAGTTAATGGTGTGTTGCTCCTCGCGATCATCATTGGTCGCCTCCTATCTTTTGGCATCGACGGCTACCAGGTTAACCCGACCTTGGCTTGGCAATTATTTGAAAGGTGTTCAGGTTGCTGGCATCAATAACACTTGTCATCAAACTGTCGAACAAATGGATTGTTGTGGTGCAGAGGTTGAAGGCGTTGTCCAGGCTGCGCGTAATTGTTGGCAGTACCTGCAGGGGCTATTTGGGCTTGTCTTCACCTGATTTACCGTAGTCTCGAGAGCCTTTTTCCCTACCATTGTGGAGGAGGCACAAACCCATGGCATCGCTGCAGCTGAGCCTCCACCCGCAAAACTCGAGTACTCACTTCATCCAAATTGAACGAAGTGATGAGCTGCACCTAATCCCGAATGGTTGACAAAAAGCCTTCAATAAACCTTGAGATCTGTTGGCCCTCAGTCACCCGAAGGTTGTTTCGAGCCAAAAGTTGATGGCAGTCTTGGGAGTACTGTTGCACGGTCCGTGGACCCTAGTGGCAGTCCTGGTACCGTTGGCATAATACCTGGTCATAATCATTTGGATGGAAACAAGGACTCAAGGCATCCTTTATACGCCTCCAAGATCAGATGGAACCTTTGCCTTACCGTCATTGATAGTCCAGCATCTGCTCCCACCACACAGAAGCTCCGCCGCTTAACTTACACACCATGTATTTGACTCAAACGTGCTTTAAGATGTCCATCGGGTCAAAATATTTTTCTACCTTTGCGATCCAATCCAGAAACTCTTCCACATCAAGATTGTCATGGAAGGGTGGTAGATCTGCCTTGATCAAAGGGGGTAGTTGGTGCTCAGGTTGCCCAGCGGAGTCATCCTGTCCAAATCCTCATCCTGCCACGCTGGTGGAACCCAAACTTATGCATCGTTACTATCATAACTGGCAAGAATTAGTGGAATTCTGATAGGAACTAGGGGGTAATAGTGTCATTTTAATAGGAGAATATGCTGTGGGGCCTAAGGGAATATCCTTGAGAATATTTTAGTATGTTAGGGGAGTGGTTCGGTTATAAATTAAGGAAAGAGGGTGGGGGGGGGGGTCATCGAGAGATAGAATTCAGGCTGCCTCCAGCAGATCAGCCTTTGGCTTGGGAGTCGGCCTTCGTGGCTTGACTTGGGCGGGATTCTCTCCCGAGTTGTTTCCATCTTCATTCTTCTTCTACTTCCCCCTTTGTAATTCTGCTACTCATACTCATATATTATACAAAGCCGTCGGTTCTACTTCTATTGGCGCGAGTTTCTATCAATTTGGTCCGACTTGCCAGCGCGCATTGTGTGTTTCCAATTCGTCTCGGTGCGCACTCCATCAGTGACTCACATCCGCTGCTTGCTTCTGATTTGCGGTAACGTGACTGGGAGAACCAATTCCCTTTCTGTTCACGATCGGCTACGTAGCGCTTTGCCACGATTTCTCTCGACCGCGCATGCCTGGAAAAAACACTCCAGGTCCTCTTCACGATCGGACGCGTCGCGCACCATCGTGACTTGCCTCGACGGCGACGACCGCTGTCGAAAGTCATCTTGCCCAACGGAAGTTCATACCACCAGTGGTCGTCCACGCTGCGCGAACACCTGGTCAACCAGTACTGTTGCGGAAACGTCAAGAGTTGCAGCGACAAAAACAGCGAAACACATAAGATTAAAAAGAGAAAAAAAAAAGAACAAAGACACAAGGATTTACGTGATTCGGGAATAATCCCTATGTCTACAGAGAGTCAAAAAATCACTATATTTGGGAGCACAAATACAGAGTGTTTTCATAAGAAACCCTAGCCCGAAATGGACTACAAATGGAGAAGACGATCCATTGTTCCACCAACTACACAAAAAGTTCGCGTCGCTACAGTGTAAAGCGGTCACCCAAGTCAAAAATGCTACAGTAGCTGCCGGCTGAAAGTCCAAAAGGCTACAGTAAAGTTGACTCCAAAGTTCGCGCCGCTACAGTGCTCTGTCGGTGTCGGTCGGTCAACTCTGCTATAGTGGTCAGAGATGCTACAGTTCCCAAAAATTTGGGTCGGGGGCCTTCGGCCCTCAGAGCAGGGACGCGTTGCCCCCTGCAACCCCCAACGAGCTCACAGCTGAGCTCAACCCGCAAAAGTTGCGGGTCACAAGCATTCAACCCAACCGGATCGGGCTGCATCGATCCAACAAGTACTACTGATTTCGTTTTTAGAAGCGGGCCGTTTTTCAGCTCGCCTTCAGACACGCAGCGCTCTGCACAGTTGTGTTCGCAGGAGGGTGGCGCTCACCGTGGTTCATTGCTCGGTGGAGGAGCAACTAGCAGGCTCGTTTTCCGATCGCTCCCTTCTCAGACACATCGTGCAGCAGCGCCCCGCCGACGCACCCTGTTGGTACGCACTGCGAGTTTCCTCTCGCTCGGCCGAAGCAAACCGTACCAGATCACGTCTTAAGAAAAAACAAACAAAAAACAAAACAAAAGGTGCGTGCGGGAGCTCGATACTTCTGTTGGGAAAAAAAATCAAGGGTCGAAGACAATGCGGAGAGATGAGGTGCTCCAGCAACTCCAGCACCTTCAAGCGACTCTCGCCTCGATCCAACAACGCCAACTAGACAACGAACTGGCGATGACTTCCGAAACGGCAATCCGAGAATTCTTCGAAGCTGTAGAACGACGTTGGGAGCATATGGCGCAACTCAAGACATGCCTAGGCACAGTTCTTGGACCCTCATATTTCTCCTGGGCCACAAGGGTGGTATTCGGAGCAGCAGTTGCACGCTGACCCTGCCGCAGCAGACGAAGCACATTATGCCCACTCCAGTGCTGACGGTTGGGTTGCTAAATGAGGGTAACGCTCGATCCACCACGATCATGGGGAACGCACTTTGCGATGAGGCATCACTACCTGTCATGACGCCAATGCTGCTTCAAGTGCATTACGTGGTGTTTGTTGCGACAACGACGGCATAGTGCGACAAAGCAGTGTTGTCAGGACTAGCGTTGATGATGAAAGCTTGGCCGACGGTAGCAGCAAATCAGACCGCAATCGGGAAGCTCGCTGTAATTTTTTTATGGAAGTTGTTGGCTCATTCAGCAGTCCAGAGCATATGGAAGATTATTTGGCATGAAGACCCTCAATTCCATGGAGCGAGGTTGGTATAGGAGACCGCTTGGCTTGCACCCACCACCTTGAGGACAAGGTGGTTTTTCAGAACGGTGGCAGTGATAGAAACTAGGGGGTAATAGTGTCATTTCAATAGAGGAATATGTTGTGGGGCCTAAGGGAATATCCTTGGGAATATTCTAATTTGTTAGGGGAGGGGTTCGGTTATAAATTAAGGGAAGAGGGTAAGAGGAGGATCATCAAGAGAAATAGAATTCAGAAAGCCTCCAACAGATCGGCCTTTGGCTTAGGAGTCGGACTTCGTGGCTTGACTGGGGCAGGAGTCTCTCCCGAATTGTCTCTGTCTTCATTCATCTTCTACTTCCCCCTTTGTAATTCTGCTACTCATACTCATATATTATACAAAGTCGTCGGTTCTTCTTCTATTGGCGCGAGTTTCTATCAGAATCCATGGCAGGGCTTGGCTTCCTGGGGTCGGGCAGCCGCCATCGGCGAGTGTTGCTGAGGCGCCACATGAAGTCCCCTTAATACTCTCATGCGTGCGTCATGCTGGTCACAAGACTACGCCTATTGTTGCTGAATCTGATCTTGAAACTGCTGCTACTCTGGCGCATCTGCCCCAAAACAACCTGCAGAGTTTGATCGAGTGAGATGGTCTCATATTACTGGCCATCAGAGAGAAGCCTGGAAACAGCATAAGCATGGAAACGGGCAGCCATGCAAAAGCAGAGGGAGATGCACGCTTGGGGAGAAGCACGGCGGAAGCATGAATTACCAGAATTTTCAAATTTTTCGAGAGGATTTGAGTCGTAACATCAAATCTGATATACCAGTGCCCGAGTTCTCCCATGGATCTTCATGCAAATGATTGAAGTACAAAGAACAAAAATTAAACGATTCTTTGGTGGACGGTGCGGTCCCGATGTACTCTACTCGTCTCCGGATCATCGTAGCTCAAAGGATCCAAGCAAGGATCCCCCTAGATCATTCACACGTGTACCACAAAGTTGTCGATGCATCGTTCTTTGATCTCCAGGTGTTAGCGCAGAGAATCGAAGACACTTACGACGAACCTTCGATCGCGGGAAGAACGCAGAATAGATCCGAGGCGGGATTGAACCAACCATGTTCGCGGTTTCGCTCTCTAAAACTTGAGAGAGAGCCTGGGAGGAGGAAATTCGAGCAAGTTGCTCCACTTCCATATTTTTTGTCATAAAATGGCTTCTATACCTAGATTAAACTCTTTAAAAATTGCATTTTAGCCCCTTAAAAAGAGTTAGCCCAAAAAACCCATAACACTACTAAAGATATAGTTAACGTGAGTTCTTAGAGACGAGTTCTCTTTGAGTTCTATATGACTAACTCTCTCTATTCTTCCTCATTTCACTATTCATAACCCTTCTCACTTGTTTTCTTGCTAAGATCTGGATGCTCAACACGTGAACATTGAACAAAGTTCCTATGACACATCCCCGTGGGTCTTGGATCGCGTATCACGTCGTGTCACAAATATTTCATCAATCACATGTGACACTCATGTGTCACGTGATGAAACATGAACCATTAAGTCGGCTCGTTCGAAAAATAATATTTTCTCGTATTCACTTTTATAATCAAATAAATTGTGAATATCTTGATAAATGAATTGAATTATTATTATTCTAGATTTAAATAATATAATTGAATTATTTTACTTGTGATCGATCGCACTCGAACGTTCATTGGGCCCTGCACGTTGGGCCCACTTCATCCTAAACTCAAATTCATTCGAATTGATGTGACTTCTGGATACGCTTTGTATGTAACTCATTAGGCCCTTATCTCGATAACAGTGAGTCATACTCATAGATCAAGAGTGGCATCTAGCAACACATCACGGCCTCTAAGGATCCTAAACCCCTCTTTTTACCAAGTTTTGGTTGGGTTTCGTTTAGGGTGGTTTTGGGTTGAAATTTTAAAAGTTTTGAAAATTCTGAGCTAGTGCACGGTAGTCTCAACAAAGGAGCACTCGTCAACCTCAACCTCAACTCCTCAAAGACCTTCTGGCACTGCTCAGACCACTCAGACCAGGTAAACGGCTGCCCTTTCCGCGTCAGGGCGGTCAAAGGAGCTGCGATTCTGGAGAAGTCAGTCACAAACCTTCTGTAATACCCCGCCAAACCAAAAAAGCTTTGCATCTCAGACACGCTTTTGGGTGGCTCCCAAGCAAGCACTGCATCGATCTTCGCTAGGTCCACGACTAAACCATGCTTAGAAATGACATGCCCCAAAATGTGAATCTCATGAATCCAGAACTGACACTTCGAGAGTTTTCCATAAAATTGGTGCTCTCGAGCAAATCTAGTACCATCCTCAAGTGCTCTACATGCTCCTCTGATGCAGAATAGACGAGTATGTCGTCAATGAAAACAACAACAAACTGACCAAGTACGGCCGGGAGACCTGGTTCATCAAAGCCATAAACACGGCGGGAATATTCGTCACGCCAAAGGGCATACTAGGAACTCATAGTGTCCATAGTGACATCGGAATGCCAACTTTGGAATATCACCCTTGCAAACCCTCAACTGGTGGCAGTCGGACCTGAGGTCGATCTTCGAGAATCACCTCGCGCCTCGCAACTGGTCAAAGAGGTCGCCAATCCTCGGCAAGAGGTACTTAATCTTTATCGTGGTTTGTTTCAGGCAACGATAATCCACGCAAAATCACAAACTCATGTCCCTTTTTCACAAACAAGACCGGAGCTACCCAAGGAGACACTAGGTTTGATAAAACCATTCTCTTGAAGGTCCTCCAACTGTAACTGCACCTCCCAGAGCTCGATAGGGGTCATCCGATATGCCGCATAAGATACGGGAGCGGTGCCCGGATGCAAGTCAATGCAAAACTCTGTCTCCCGCCTTGGAGGTAGTCCCGGAACGTCCTCGAGGAAGAAGTCCATAAAATCCCCCACAACTAAAGGAACCTAGATGTTTGAGGAGTCTGCTGCACCGAGGGCTATACTAGTCAACCGATGGGTGATGGGCTGCAGTCTTCAGCTCGCATAACCCACTTGCCCTGCCATGAGATCTCTCTAGCCAGAAAAGGAGAATCTCATCCCATCAGTACGTAGGCATCTGACTTGTCTGCGGTGACAGTCAATCTGGGCTCGAACCATGGACAACCAATCCATATCCAAGATGACGTCATAAGGTTTCATCGTGACGACCAAGAAGTCCCACGTGAACCTCTATCCAGCAAGCGATAGCTCGCACTGTCGACAGATAAAAGATACAAAAGAAACATTCCCTGTAGGAACCTCAAGACGAAACCGTTGAGCTAGCGCCTCAACTGGGAGCTCCGGCTCTCGCACCAGGAGTATAGAGATAAAGGAGACTGACGCCTGTATCTACTAATACTGAAGCAAGAGTGGAAAATGCACAGATCGTACTTCTAATCATCTCATGCGTTGCAGAGTCATAAACCTCCAAAGTCTGCAGCTGTCTACGACCCCGACCATCAGTTCCCCAAGTCTGACATGGGCCGCCTGAGGGTGGTGGTGGAAGGATCTCACAACGTCATTCAGCACTCATAGCTCCTCCTGCTCCACCGCCAGCTCCACCTCCCTAGGGGCCACCCTGCCCTCACCTGGGAGATCCCTGATCACGGCACTGTCATTGGCGTGGCGGTCTGTCAGCTATATGTCTGTGCTGCTCAGCACGTCTGGTCGGGCAGTCTCACGCCATGTGACCTCGTCCGTCATAAGTGAAGCATCGCCCCTCTTCGGGCTGCCCTGGTCCTCTGTGCTGCCTCTACCCACGTGCCTGAGCCTGATCACGGGGAGGTCTCTTGCGTCGAGATCCTGACGTCTGGCGTCTTCTAGTTGCTGCAGACGACTTAGCTCTGTGGCGCTCACTGCCAGGTCCAGTTGTCTGGCGTCCCTCTGACAGAAAGTTCTCTCACTAGTGTCCGCTCCAACACCCCAGCATAGGTGGGGATGCACACGGGCACCACATTGGCACGTATCTCTCTGCAGAGTCCCTGCTCAAACTTCCGTGCTCGGAAGTAGTCATCTGAGAACATGTCAAGGGAGTACCGCGTAAAGTCTGTGAACCTTGCTATGTACTCAGTCATCATCATCCCTCCCTGCTACAGCTCCAGAAGCTCCTGGATCCAAACTGAGTGCATGCAGGAGGGGTAGTACTCCTCACAGAACAGCTGCTAGAAGTCGATCCATGAGTGTCGACTTATCGTGCATCTGCGAAACAAGACTCCACCAACGTCCAACTCCTCCGTGGAAAAGGCTAGCTATCATTGCAACCACCTAATCTGTCGGTGTCCGAATGAGCTTGAAGACAGAGACCACCGACTCTGGTCAATCTTCTGTTGCCTGAGGATCTGGCTCACCGCGGAACCTCAACGGCCTCTAACGCTGGAACTCACGGAGCGCGCTAAGCCTGCGCGCATCCTCAGTCTGTTCTGCTAGAACGACCTACTGCTCGACAGATAGAGGTGTTGCTACCTGCCCACCTGGAGGAAGGGGTTCGCGGGATGGACCCTGAACTGAGGCTTCATCGCTCATCGGGTCATCGTCACGATCCGGAACTGATATCCTAGCCAACAGTCATCATGGAGGCATCCTGAGATTTATCAAGACATACTGCGGTCAGATAAGCAAACATATATATATAACAATCAATGGGGAGTTAACTGAAGAAGAACAGTCAAAGACTTTCCTATATGATGCATGTATCATTTGATCCCTGTAACCAATGTCTCGACATGCCGAGTCGACAAGCAGGTAGTCAAGGTCCTGATTAATCGATACGTCGGTCGTCGCACCATCACTGGATTCCTTAGCCTAAGAGTCGCACTCGAGACACTTTAACACTGTTTCCCTAAACCCAACCAAATCCTCTTAAGGGGGATAGTCCGAACAACGTTCCAAGGAATGAACTTTGCTCTAATACCAATCTCTCACGATCTGACCCAAGTCGAGGCTCGAGCCGCAACTACCTCAAGCCTGCCTCCATAGACCGAGGGGGTGGCAACAAGCGCCGAAGGCATAACTAACTCTGGGAGGCATTTGCCTAAGTACCTGTACGCACACACACAGTTATCTCGTTGCAAAAATGCAGAGGGAAAGTAAAAGATACAACACAGCTATAAAGTAAACCAAGCATGCATGAACCTCTAGACAGTATAAAAGTACGGTAGTGTAAACTGAAAAGTAAGAGCAAAATACACGCCCAACCAGAAATATGTCCCAACCTGACAAACTGGAAAAGTAAACAGCTAAGAGAGCTCAGCTCCTGAATCTCAAGCTACGACCACTGTACGCGGTCCAAGCACCCGGTATCCCTAAGCTCCTCTGAAGCCACCGTCGACCTGTCTGTCGTCTACATAAGACACAACACGTGCAAGCAAAACTCATGCAGGGATGAGTATATACATACCCAGTAGGACATCCCGAAAGCTGAAGGGGACGCGGTAACAGATACAAAAGGAATAGAAAGACAGTAGATACAAGATACAGTCAAAGAGAACAGCTCAACCCAAACCAAGAGTAGAAGTAACTTCATCAACACAAGGGGCTCGACACGGTGAGTAGATGAACTACTCGTCGAGACTTCACCACCTATAACAAGAGAGTACACCCATCCAACCACGAGAAGCTAAACACGGAAAACACGTGGCATACGCCGCTCGTCTTCGTCTCTCCTAGAAAGAGCAACCAAATCCAAAGTGTGGATATATGCTCAGTCAAAAGAAGTTCAAACGAGAGAGCAAGTGGATCTCCATCTCACAGTTCAACCCAAGAAGAAGAGTAGTCAACAGTTCCAAAAGTCCATTATCGATGCCCAGCATCTCATGCGTCTGCCCAGAAATAACCGTGCAAGTCAAGCCACGCCTCGTCACTGTACCACACAGTCGATGGGCCACCAACTCGAAGTAGAGGACCCGCGCCCTAGTGCGTCAGGGGGGTCCACTATAAGAATCTATAGAGGACCCGCGCCCATGTCGATGGGGGGTTCCACTCTGGTGTCACGAAAACCCACGCCCTATGCCGGTAAGGGGTTCCACTCGGTAGGTAGAGGACACGCGCCCATACCAATGGGGGTTTCCCTCTATAAGTCGAGGACTCGCGCCCTAGTACGACAGGGGGGTTCCACTCTAGTCATCGAGGACCCGCGGCCTATCCGATAAAAGGGTTCCACTCGAAAGTCGTTGTAGAGGACCCGCGCCCACACTAATGGGGGGGTTCCACTCTAGTCATCGAGGACCCGCGCTCTACCCAGTAGTGGATTCCACTCGGAAATTTAGCTGTAGAGGACCTGCGCTCATGCTGATGAGAGTTCCACTCTAAAAGATAAAGGACTCCACTGCCCAGCTCTACTGGAGAGTACAACTCGGTAGTCTCTGGTGATTCTGTCTGATCACTGCCGTCATCAGGCGTCGCCTCAGAACGTCACGTCCGGAACATTTTACATTGTATCTCGAAAGCCACAATTGAGGACGCCATCGCGTTCTACGCAAAAAATCACTAAGAATAAGCTACTCAAGGGCCAAAATCAGAGTTCAAACGAAGAAGATACGGACGATTGAAGTCTCCTCAAAAGAGGATAAGGGGTACACGGCATGTGGTCCCGCTCTACACCCTGGTCGTGTCCCTGGTCGGCCGGCACACGGCTCCCTGTCCGTGTTGCAGTACACACAATGTAGGTGGACTACACAGCGTGTCCAAGCTAACCGGGACCGGGTCGTGTCCCGTTGGCCGTGTCCGTGTACCGGACCCCGTGTCCGTGTACCGGACCCCACACGTCTGTGTATTTGAGTACACGACCGTGTATCTGGGCGTGTACTTCCACACGGGTTCCCGCCCGTGTGGTTCTCCACACGGGTTGTCCAACCGGGAAAGGGGTACACGGCATGTAGAAGGGATACACATCGTGTCATCCTTAACTTTTCGGAAACCCTAGCCACCGCCGTTGAGGGGGCTACACGTCATGAGTTCATCCCACAACACGGCGTGCAGACGGTTTTTCGCTAGAAACTTAGATCTGCGATCCACACGCCATATCTGGCTGTTTCGCTCTGTTTCTTCGTAGATCCCGCCTCGAATCCATCCGGGAAGAATGGATTTGGCCGTGATTCACGGTTTCCAACCGTCGCTCGTCGGAAAACGGCCTTTGTTCGTCCATGGGGGTTTCGTCGTACGTTCAGTTCGTCGCGGATCCTTCCGCCTTCAATTAATCGGCAATCGATCGTCCAAACGATCATCCGCAACCCGCAAACACACCAGATCTATACTAAGATCGTCGATCCGCTCCTTGTTCGCGAAACCGCTACGATTTCGAGGGTCCGATCAGGCTCAGTACAACCCAACAATTGTCGAATCGGGACCTCAGGATCCAACCGGTGACGAATGCAAAGAAATAAGGAGGAAAAGCACAAGAACAAAGGTTTAAAGATTGTTGATCGAGCATTCTTGGCCAACAATCAAGAATAGACATCCAGGGTTACAAAACAATTGAGATGATCAAATTAATCAGTACTTAAGCGCATGCAAAGGCTGCAATTCGGCGCAGATCGATAGAAGGGGGTCTGCTTAAACTATTTAATCAAAAGGGCGTAAATCACCAATTGACGAGGCCTACCTCGATTATGGATCGTTCGTTGATGAAGAACGTGTTCGCCAACGATCGAGAGAAGTCGTTGCATTCGTTGCGACCCAATCTGATCTGATCCAGCATTTCGTCATCGTCCGATTAGATCCGCCAACAGGAGGAAGGAGAGCGTTGTTGGCGTTTCTAGGATCATGAGGCTAATCCTGGCAATTTTTCCATGAAGATATATTTATAAACATATCATTTAGGTCAAAAAAAGAATTAATTAATTAACTCACTGAACGTACCGCCAACGTGCGAAGAGTCTAAACGCCTCACGCCGACCAATTTTATGTCGCTTTTAGGGTAAACACCGCGTTCTGGACTCAACCATTGCCTCGGATTTCTGATTTGAACTACCGTTTAAGAGTTATCCCGTTTTCTTAGAGGAACCGTGTGCGCGCAATATAAAATATATTTAATATTTTTATAAAATTAATTTCGGGCACACCGAACATCGAAATCGCATGTCGTCTCACCACGTAACTCTGGAAATACATATAGAAATATTTCAAAGTCTTACAAGACAAAAATTGGGTCTCTACAAACCCGCTACGTAGGAGAACGTATGTCAACGATACCGCGAACCTTACTAATATGGCCTACTAGATGAAGAATCAACGTCCTGCTCAAGGAGGTCACACTGATTCCACAAACCCCATCTAGGGTATAAAGATGATAGAGGATCACACTTCAATCTCACGAAGGGACGCCGCGAACTCTATCTGAGACTCCTTTAGAGGGGATCACAATTCTGAGATGTGGACGTAATACCGCATTGCACCCTCGAAGGTAAGGACCAAGGGAAAATCCACTCAACCGACACTGGTTTGAACTGAAGAGACGAAGAGCTCCAAGCTGTCTCTAAGGGAGTACACGGCGTGCAAGTAGAGTACAGCGTACATCGCTACCTGAATCTACTCGTGTGGTGCTGCCACACACGGCATGCAAATCTCCATATACACGGCGTGTAGGTGGAATACACGACGTGTAGAGATCGCTTGACACCCTGCCTGTGTCGCCTGGTCGTGCCCGTGCACCGCCCGTGTACACCTGGCCGTGTCCATGTCTGAGTACATGGCATGTCCGAGCCCGTGTACTCATGGTCATGTCCGTGTACCCTCTGAGGTACACGCCGAGCCGCCAAGGAAGGGTCACACGGCGTGTGATGCTTAACTCGTCACAAAAAGCCCTAGCGCCGCAGCCAGGGGGTCCCACATGGGGTGTAACGTCGGATTACACGTCATGTAACTCGGGATTTTCCAAAACCCTTGGTTCCTCTTTTGTGTCGTCCGCCACGTCGCTAGAGCCACCGCCCTCGCCAAAAATCACAGATCCGGGGTCGGTCAACCCCTGTCGTCGTCACTAGTCGAGATCCGGGTTCGGATCTGCTCGGAAAACGCCATCGTCGCGCCATCTGTCACCGCACATCAAAACCGAGAGAAGAACAGGAACCGCAAATCCGTACGATCCACCTCTGATCATCCTCTGTCGTCGTCGCACCTCGATCGCGCCCTCGATCGCGAACCGCACTCGCGGTGTTGATCTGTTGCGCCGAAAAACGGCCGCACAACGATCAAATACCGAGTATTCGTCAAACCACAGACCAAAGGAAATGTCCGCGATGAACGTGTGAAGAAACAGGGGAGAAAACCATAAGCCATAAAACGTGAGGAACGAACCTCGACTTTTGTCCGTTCGACCTCAATCCGTTGTCGAAGAAATAGACAAACAAAGACGAAAAACAACTCAACGAACAAATTAATCCATCTTAATTAAATTTAACGTCGATGTGCGAATCAATTTTGTTTGTGGAATTGATCAGCGTTCAACCGGGATAAACGAAAGGGATGGAAAACAAAAATCAACATCCTACATGAAGTTTGGATCGATCGTTGATGAACGGTTCTGTGTTGTCGTCGTTGACGAGATCCACGAACTCCGTTGGCGCAACGATCCTCGATCTGGTCACAATCCTTTGTCGTTCGCCAAGATCTCCTCCAACACTCTCCAACGGCTCCTCTCGATTTGCAAGGTTATGCGGCTAACCCTGCAAATTGGCCATAGCAGCGTATAAGTAAAGGAGTCTAGTCGTTGCATCAAATAAAATAAAATAAATCAATTAATTTATTTATTTTATTAATTTCACACTTGCGGCGACTTTTTCACAAACACCACGCGCCAACTAAGGTTATGTCGTGCCTAGGGTAAAACATGCGTTCTGAACTCAACAGTACCCTCGGATTTCTGA
Organism: Viscum album; assembly: GCA_963277665.1. Lineage (NCBI taxonomy): Eukaryota > Viridiplantae > Streptophyta > Magnoliopsida > Santalales > Viscaceae > Viscum > Viscum album. The sequence goes on from OY728164.1 coordinate 1,461,282,856, forward strand.
TCTAGACCTCCGTTCGGGAGTTATTTCACTTTTTCAAGAAAATTGCGCGCTCGTGATATTTAATATATTTAATATATTTCAAACATTTATTTTGGGTACACCGGGCCTCGAAATCACACGTCGTCTCAGCGCCTAGTCTCGAAAATATTCCATATAATTTTCAAAAAAATAGATGGAAAATCCAAATCATTACATAGGACCCAATGTGAAACCAGGGCATCCAAATAATAACAATAGTACAGGATCCAAGAGGAAACAAGGCATCATGGACCTTAGTGGGTCGAGCGAGCTCATAGTACGTAAACCATGCAGCCTAGCTATAAGAGACTAAGTGTAATAATCCAAGGGGTTCACCCAAGGCATTCCACTAGAAAAGTGTCTAACCGAGTCCATGGAGCATGTCCACAGTAAATCTCAGGCTAAGCATGACTGGGGTCCAAGGGAAGAATCCAAGGCACCTCCTATACTAAGACATTAGCTGAATCCAATGAGTGTATCTGAAGCATTCTAAAATCCAGAAATGAGTCGAGTGAATCACTGAACTACGTTGGGGCATTCACGTCTAAATAAGACATTGACCATATTCCAAGGTGGGTATCTCCCTTGGCAGCAGACCCAATGAATCGGGGTGGTGTCCTCTGAGTGCTCAAGGCATTCCCTCAAGAATTCAAGGCTGGCTCAAGTCAGATCACTCTTATAAGAAAAAGGTCCATAATAGCAATAGGCACCTTAAGTTTAATGAAATAACCAAGGCCATGTGATAACCATGCCCATTCATTCACTTTATATTTATAATTCAAGTCCATACCTTTTCATTCAACAATGACAAAGACTATGTAAGGTGTCATACCATTAACCATTTGATTCCAATTTAATAAGAGCCAAACTAGACATGCTTGCTCATTCACAAGGGTCAATTCATCCACTTAAATTAATTAAATCATTGAGAAAATTGAACCAGGCATACGAACGAGCGTTTCGGTTATTGACATAAAAAGGGGCACATTGGCATATGTATGGCATGCCAAAGGGGTGGCTCAAGTTGAGGTCTTTGGCCTCCAACCATCATAAAAGGGTCTAATATGCGTTTGCATTCCAAATTAAACTAATTTAAGGAAAATTGATTTTAGGGGCAAAGTGCAGGTGAAACCGACACTCGGCACAACTGCGACAATTATAAATCGACGAGAGGAAAAAAGTCATAAACCACCTACCTTATGGCGTTAGAGGAACACTCGTCCCGTATCCAAGCTAGGCACACCTAGCTTGAGGGGGAGTGTTAGAGATTAAGTTGATGTGAGTCTCACATCGGCCTTAGGTATCATGTCATCTTTATTATTCATTATAAATAGACATCAAGGCCTCTCTTAGAGAGGTATCTTGGGTATTGGGTTACTTGGTCCTCCATTCCAACAGTACGATTAAGGGATATCGTAAAGCATGTTATCATGCGCCATGGCCAAACGTAAGGTGCGATTTGGCTGTATCATATGGCAGTGTTATAAGTTGTATCATACGTTACGATACACTACGATTGATGGGCGGTCGAATGATAATAGTTATCATTCAAGAAGATCTTCCACGTAAGTTGTCATTAACTTAGATGTTGCATATGATGAAACGGTTGGGAGTTAGAAGTATTCATACATGGGCTCCATGAACTAGTTGAGTGGCATTTACTCGTGTTATAACGCATGAGTAAATGCATGAACACTCTAGGAGTGTCCTCCGAAGTTGTTTATAGGAACCTATTACCATTCGATTGCCTTAAGCTCGCTCATGCATTCTTGGAAAAAATTCTCCCATGCCTGAAGCTCTCTTCCACTTCACCCTTTGCCTTCGTGAGGCACTAGCGTGTCGTGGGTGATGAGAGGATCTCGCTTGAGCGTCTGAGCAATTCGACACAACCCGTTGATACCTCCAGAGGAGGGATGTCTTTTGGCAACCTCTGTTGGGATCTTTATCAAGCATGAATGAATAACGCTGCAGCAGCTCTACGGTGTGGAGTACACATTCACAGTTTCTTCATGTACAGCACGTGACTACATTTATCTAGCATGGTCAATCTTGGAATTTGGGTTTCTTTATTGTTTCTGCTGCGTTTAACGAATGTCATTAAATCCTTTGAAACCCAACACCTTCACAATCACTTCAGTTTAAGGATGTAATTTTGGCCTGGCAAAGCCTGAGTCGGGTCGAGCCTGGGCTTATCCAAGCAGGCCCACAGGCCGAGTCGGCCCGTCTGAGCCCGGGCTGCTCTAAAAAAAACAGGGAAATTGCTGAGATATGGAGATCTGAACCCCATACCACAATCTTCCAAGGTTGCGCCTGGACAACTGGTCTAGGCGGTGCGCCTAAATAAAAACTACAAGACTAGATATATATATATATATAAACAAGTGTATTTATAAAAAAAGCACATGAAATATTTGTTTTTGTGGTTACAAATATATTAATTAAATACATTTCGTTTTATTTAATTAAATGAATGCATGTTAATTCATTTTATTATATATCATTTATATTTCAATGTTGATAATGAGCCCAACATGTTGTCAAACTCTATCGAAGACACAACAACAGAATCAGATTGATTTTTTTTATGTTTGATGTAATGAACTTTTATAATGAAATAGATATATAAATATAATGTATTTTTTTATTAAATATACTTTATTTTTTTGTCATTACCTAGATAAATAGTGTAATTTCTTAATGTTTAATTGTTATGTACTTTTTTCATCACAAATAATATATTTGTTTGTTAAATAATGTTTAATATTTTTAGGTGTAATATATATTTATATATAGATTCACATATATAAATCAATTTAGAAAAAAATAACATAACCACCCACCATAAAATGTTAATAAAAAATAAAATAAATATTTTTACAAAAAAAATTGTTAAAACATTTTTAAAAAATACATTTAAAAAAAGTGTTTAAAAAACGTTTTAAAAAAATTAAAAAATCATCTGAAAAAACGTTTAAAAATAAATGTAAAAAAATGTTTTAAACAAATGTTAAAAAAAAAGTTTGAATAACAAGGTTTCAAACAAACGCTTTAAACCCACTCACTGGTGCGCACCCCCCAAAACCCTTATTAATTTTTTTTACAACTTGCACATAATATATATATATAAATCAATTTAGAAACAAATAACATAGCCACCCACTGTGAAATTTTAATAAAAAAAAATAAAATAAACTTTTTTACAAAAAAATTGTTAAAACACTTTAAAAAAAATACATGTAAAAAAAGTGTTTAAAAAGACGTTTTAAAAAAAATTAAAAAATCATTTAAAAATAAATGTAAAAAAAACGTTTTAAACAAATGTTAAAAAAACATTTAAATAACACGATTTTAAACTCACCCACTGTTGTGCACCCCCAACCCCTTGTTAATTTTTTTTATAACTTGCACGTAATATATATAAATTCACATATATAAATCAATTTAGAAAAAAATAACATAACCACCCACTGTAAAATGTTAATAAAAAAAATAAAATAAACGTTTTTACAAAAAAAAATTGTTAAAACATTTAAAAAAAATACATGTAAAAAAAATGCATTTAAAAAAAAGACGTTTTAAAAAAACTTTTTTAAAAAATCGTTTAAAAAAACGTTCAAAAATAAATGTAAAAAACATTTTAAACAAATGTTAAAAAAATGTTTAAATAATAAGATTTTAAACAAACACTTTAAACTCACCCACTGCTACGCACCCCCAACCCCTCATTAATTTTTTTTTACAACTTGCACATAACATAAATAACATATACATCCACTGTAAAAAGTTAATAAAAAAGAAAATAAACGTTTTTACAAAAAAATTGTTCAACGTTTAAAAAAATAGATGTAAAAAACATTCGTTTAAAAAAAGATGTTTTAAAAAAATTAAAAAATCGTTTATAAAAACGTTTTAAATTAAACGTTTAAAAATAAATATAAAAAAAACGTTTTAAACAAATGTTAAAAAACGGTTTAAAAAAAACGTTTAAATAAAAACGTCTAAAAAAATTAAAATAGTTTATATAAAAACATTTTAAACAAATGCTTAAAAAAGCTTTTTAAAAAAAAGTTTAAAAAAAACTTTTTATATTAAACTTTGAAAAAAAAACGTTTTTAACTCGTTTTATATTTTATTTTGAAAATTATAAAAGCCCAGCATGGCCCGGATCGAAAAATCCGGCCCAACCTGAAAAGCCCCACCCGGCCCGACGGTTTAGGCCAACCCAGGGTCGGGCTCGGGCCGCCTCATGGGGGTGTTCGGGCCGGCCCAACCCGGCCCGAATAGTGGTCCGCAGCCCGGTTTTTTGGGGGCCCGACCCGACCCAACCCGGTTCGGGCCGAAATTATACCCATACTTCAGTTGTTCTGCACGATTGACTCTGAATTGTTTCTCGATCAATCCATTTGTTCTGTACGGTCAACTTTGAACTCTTCACAATCACTCCATTTGTTCTATATAGTCAACGTGACTCGTACCTTTGTCAAATTTTCGCTATATTTAGACAAAATTTTCAAAGCCTCTAAAAACCACCACAATGCAAATCACTTCCAAGACATAAAAACATTTCAAAAACATATTTCCAATGTTAATAAACTCATCTCTTCAAGCATTGACATTTCATACTGTCTTTTCATCAGTTCTGCAAACTCCTCGTACCTCACAGATGCATACTTTGTCTCCTATAAAAATAATGTCATCGGTATTGTTGGAGTCAAAGTCCTACATCGGACTTGACATGTCATGTCAACTTTATTATTCATTATAAAAGAACCTCAAGGTCTCCTTTAGAGAGGACCTTGGGGATTGGGTTCATTCCTCTCTTACATGGTATCAAAGCAGGTTCTGTAAACTCTACCCCTTCGTATCTACTTTTTTTTCTTCTCGACGGACACTTAAAACTTCCCCCCATGGGGGGGCGGCAGCCCCTCAGCCCTAAGGCAGTCAGCCGCCCCCACATCGGTTTGCGCGTCGCTCTCCATCCAGCGACGGTCTCCTCCTGGTACGGTCTCCCGCTGCTCCCTCCATGTCAGCTGCTTCTTCTGCTTCCGCACCTCCTCCGCCTCTGCGCAACTCCTCTGCTTCCGCTTCGGCCTTCTGCACAGGCCCTCTCGGCGCGATGCTCCTGCGCTGACTCCCTCCCTGTCCACCGCTGCTCCCTCCATGTCGACCTCCTCCTGCGACACCCCCTGCCTCCATGTCAGCCTCCTGCAGAATCCCCACCTCCCAACGACCGGCCTCGCCAATGCGGATTTCCCGAAACTCTGACGACTGGCCCCGCCTGTGCGGATTTCCCGGCACTCTGACGACCGGCCCCCCAGTGCGGATTTCCCGACGCTCTGACGATCAGCCCGCCCGTGCGGCTTTCCCGGCGCTCCGATGACCAACCTCGCCAGTGCGGATTTCCTGGCGCTCTATCTTTCGGCCCAGCCAATGCGGCCTTCCTGGCATCCTATCGACCGGCCCCGCTAGTGCGGATTTCCCGGCATTCTATCGACCAGCCCGCTAATTCGGGTTTCCCGACGCTCGGTCGACCGGCCCCGCTAGTTCGGGTTTCCCGACGCTCGGTCGACCGGCCCCCCTAGTTCGGGTTTTCCGACGCTTTTATCAACCAGCCCACCAATGCGGCTTTCCCAGCATCCCGTCGTTCGGCCCCGCCTGCGCGGTTCCGCTGTAGCGCCTCGACGACATGTCGCACCACTGATGTAATCTGGCTATTTCAACGTCATCTTCAATCATTCGTCTTTTTATCTCAAAGGGGAGTTGCGATCTTGAGGGAGAGCACCGATTGCGGATTATTTATCTTCTTTTTTGTTTCGTCTTGTTTTGTCATCAAGCTGGGTATGTCCAGCTTGAGGGGGTGTCTGCAGTGTTTGTTGATTGTTTTGTTTTCTTTGCTTTGATATATTTTTTTCCCTTATGTCCAAGCTAAGTACACCTAACTTGAGGGGGGTGTTGGAGTCCAAGTCTCACATCGAACTTGACATGTCATGTCAACTTTAATATTCATTATAAAATAACCTCAAGGCCTCCTTTAGAGAGGACCTTGGGGATTGGGTATCCACTCTTTTACTCTTACAAGTATAAACAATAACAATAAGAGTCATCTCTCTCACATAGAGATTGTTGTTAATTTTGTCTTTAATGAAATTCATTTTCATTGGGCATTTATCCAATTTAGAGTATCAAGCACTTGGTATAAAGAGCTTTCTTCAATTTGCATACTTTTGAGCCAACACTATCGAGTATGAATCCTTCAGATTGCTCGATGAATATCTTCTTCAAGTCATAGCTTAAATCCCAACACAAATAAAGTATTGAATTTACTTCACGTTAATAGAATTTCCAATTGTCATCTTTACACAACACCTGAGCACCATAGATCTCACGTACGCAGCACCAAACTCATTCCTATGTGACCTTCAAAAAACGCTCTTCACCGTAACACAGCAATCATCCACACCCATGTCTTCGCACTTCTCACTACCGCATTTCCATCCACGCAACTCTTCAAGGAAGCCTTTGTTGACTCTTCCCTTGAGGATTTTCAATCGGTTTCACATTCCTCTCAACTGAATTTCAGCTAGGCTGCTGTTTTAGAAATAGATTTCACATTCTCGAGAGCCATGCTTAGAAAGTAGTGTCCCAGGCCACTTTTTCTAATAGGATATGGTCTTTATTTGCTCAAACATCCCACCTATTTTCTTGAAGTTTCAACTAATTTTTCCTTGGCCAAACTGCTTGAGAAATCACCAAACTTCAATGATTTTGCAGTTGTGACATATTTCAATTCAGCCTCCAGTTTCTTTCCAGCTGACACAACTCCAGCCTCCAGAACTTTTATTTTTTTGCTCCTTTCTTCAATACGGTCATATCTTCAATGTTTTTTGTTTGTTCTTCGGTTTTCAGCTTTAGATCAGCTGCATTATATAAACCATCACTGCTTCAGACTTCAATTCTTCAAAAGATTTTCCTAAACCTTGTATTTCCTCTTCCAGCTTCGGTATGTACATTTTGCACTCTAACAACAAAATTTTCCATTCTGATTTTCTACCTTTGTACTTGATTTTCCACTTAAGGCAGCTTCCAATTCATCCTGAAGATCAAACAGACCTTGGACAAACTCAAAGCTTTCCCAGATTTCAGAAATCTTGGCCTGATCAACAACTACCAAGGCATTCATAAATCTTGGCCGGATCAACAACAACTACCAAGGCATCTTCTAAATAATCTTTACAGTTATCAACTTCCTCAGCATTAAAACAATCAAAATCTTCATCTTAATGATAAAATTTATCACTGAGACTTTCTTCCAGTTCTGTTCTCAACAGGTCTACCACCTGAATCTCTTCTATTAACTTCTTTGTTGGCCATTTGGGCGTATCATCTTCCTCGTCATTTTCATCAAACCTTGCAACACATTTTGAAGTCAAATGTCCCACCTTGCCACTTCTGTAGAAGGATAATTATGATTGATCCTCTAAACATTAAACTTTGATTTTGAGAGTGACGGCAATATAATGGACTCTAAAATTGTTAAATTGAGAGAAAGTTTGTATTTGTATGTCCTGCTTAGTTGAGGGTGTCAAAATAAAATTTTGATCTTAAGCACTATTGAGACCAAAAGAATACATCACTGAGGCAAGTATTACACATAGGATTTTAGGAAAGGTTCGTTATCTTCAGGCATGGCATCAATCGTTCAAAAAGAGGTGTATACGCCACTGTGATAGGTGATTTTATATACACAACATCATGTCAAAGAACACTAGACATCACAATAAAAAATTCTTAAAATACATTGAGCAAACCAGATATTATTATTCGGTGTATCAGTGAACCATTAAATGTCAATGGTTATAAAGAATCTAGTTTTCAATCCAACACAAACATTAGAAAGTCAACATCAATTTTCATGTATTGTTTTAATGATAAAGCTTCTAATTAGAAGAGTTGAAAACAGACCACCGTATTACATTAAACAGTCTTGACAAACAATATTGAAGCATGTGATGCAGCTAAAGTAAGTACAAGGTTTGGTTCTTTTTTATAATGTGCAACAGACTGGGTGTTTTGGCAAAACCAAGTCTCTAATTTGCTTTGAAACAATTGTGGAGCTATTGCAGAATCACCAATAAACAAAACGCATTGAAATAAAGTTTCATTAGGAAAGAGAAATTTCCAAACATCGTTTGTTTCCCCTAAAGTGACTAACTCGTTGCGTAAACCCTAAGTGAAAATGTCAACGCCTCAAACACCCCATGTAATAAGCATCCCTTCCATGATGACTAGACCAAGATGGCCCCTTCAAGAAGTCATGCTCGAGAGCTAAAAAGAGAATTTAGTGTCTGAAATCTACCAGGGTCAGCTCATCTCCATTGTCGCCTATGCAGATGGCCTCATGTGAAAGGGATTCAGAGGAGGAAAAGTACATTGGAATGATTCGATTTTACTTAAGTTTATGAGCAAGCTTTACACATAAGCACATAAAACAGCGTAACTCAGGGTCACAGTTGCTTCATGAAACGCGTGAGAATTAAGAAATGGAGTAATCAACGAGACAATATAAACCCAGGAGGAGAATATGGATGGTGATACCTGCGAGTCCGACTGCATTCTTACAAATTTCAGAAATGGAGGGCGAGGTAGAACTGATCATCGAGTCAAAAGTGAAGCACGGCACCCGCTATACAGCCTGAAGCCCCCTCAGCTCCGCGGAGTTTGGCGTCTCTTCCAGTTGGTTTTGCACGGTAGTGATCTGTGTAGAGACGGGCTGCAGCCAATTGTGTGGATCAGCTCTGACCCTGGCAATAGAGCGTGGAAAGCGTGGAGAATATCACCGCGACCCGCCAACATCGCGACAATTACAGCTGGCGGGGACAATATCACCGCGACCCGCTTCATAGCGGATTGGAATCATCCCTGTCCCCACACCTCCCGCCCATCAAAGCAGGCGAATCCATCACGTAATACTGGTCAGACAAACTTAGAAAATGGCATTAAAGAACAAACATTCAAGTTCATTTCAATGCTCAACACATTTAATTTTTTGAATGAATTTATAACTGTTCCGATAATTTGTTAAAACAGTACCTTTTTTCTCATGTCATGGTACCACTAGTGGTGAGTCTCTAGATTTCTCATTAACTTTCATTTAAAGAATCTAGAAAGACTTCAACAATCGCTCGCAAGCAAGGTATTACAATATCATCCAAAAAAAGATAAGGAGACTACCTGTATTCTATTCACAATATCACTTTTGAAATTATCTTGTACAAATAACACGAAGGTTTGGAGAGAAACTAGATAGAGTATCTGAAATCGTACTGATTTCTGTTTCAAGTTCATCTCTCCGAACAAATAGATCGGAGGTCTTTTATAACGGCTTGTAAGCTCAACTTGCTCAATAAGTTGACTCAACTACCACTTACAGAACATATTTCCAACAAAGCAAAAGTAAAAGCAAAAGAAAAAGAAAAAACAAAAGGTGGAGCGCATGATCGCAAAACTACAACCGCACATTTCACACATAAAAACAAACTAGATAACTGACATGTCTGATTTGATCCGACCATTCATGTCAGATATGACATGTGTTTGAATCAATGCTTGTAATCATCTCAAGTCATACAAAGCATCGATCATCTCACCAACTAAGACTTCTTTCTTTGACTCATTCATCTCCATCATTTTTTTGATGTCGCGTTAAATCTGCTCTCTAACTATAAAGACGTGTTTTATGTGTTCCTTTTACGTCCGGAGTCCTTCAAGAATCATGTCTGCTTCCACCGCGAAATCTATCAGATATGTCATTTCTGTAATCTGCATGTCTCTCGGGTTGATAGAGACTTGCACTTGTCTCCTACAAATAACATATAATCTTTGCTCGTTAATTTTGACTTAATCAGATAAGCACTCTACACTCATAATGGTTTCTATTCAAACTGAACTCTAGCCAGTCTTTATCGCTAAACTGTGATTCCTCGAATGCTTTCTAGATAGATCCTTTAGTCCAATATCATGGGTACAAGTTTCATAGTACGACCAATCTATCTGGTAACCTGATAGGTTCGATGTGTGCAACCCACTATAGCAAACTTGGATATGCATTGTTTATAAATGTCTTCACCATCTATGGTATCCAATTAAATGTGAAATTTATCTTCTTAAATCCCAATAATTCTGCTACTACCATCCAAAAATCTCTTTGACACTTGATAAACTCTCCTGGTTCCAATGTTGTGCTTAATATACAGAGCTTCGATATCCATATTCATGGCATCCTCTAAAACCTTTTCAGGACTAAATATTCTTTTACGCATGTTTCCTTGATCTTTTTGACTTTGTCAAGAAGACCAAAAACTCGTACTTTCAGTCAAATATCTTCGGTAATGATCATACTAATCATATCCCGATTTATCTTCTTATAATCCACCATAAGGTCTTTGGATTGCTCGAGCATGTCTAGAACATGGTTCAGACGTCTCTTGAATACCTGATCATCCTTATTTTTATGGACCAGATTATAGACAATTGTGGATTTATTCCTAGAAATATTTGGAATTCTTTGCAAATATTTCCAGATTTTTTTTTATGGATTTGGCTCCTCATCTAGCTCGTCATCCAGGTTTTCTTGGTCCTGCTCATGCTGAACATTCTAAACCTTCTGTTGCTTCTCAAGTTCTTATTTTACTTGACCAACTCAGGTCTTCGAAACAATTTTATCCTTCCCTTTAGAGATTTCATCTGTTTTGATCATCTAGTTCTTTTTAGCCTTTCTGTTTATCGGATTTTCTACACATTGAGTGCTATAATGGTCTTTCTGACCACATACAAAGCATTCAATGTGACTTTTATCTTTAAACCTGTTGTCTAGGGATCTTTTCGCAACATTTCCTGATTTTTCAGCCTTCCTGGTTGAAGAACCCGTGTTGTCTGATTTTTCAACCTTACTGGATGAAGATCCTTGCCTCATAAGGAGATTCTTTGTTAGAATTCCTTCCAATTTTCGACTTTTGTTATTCATTTCCTTGATAATTGGGCATTCATTCACAGAATGATTATCAATGCAAACTGAACATCGTCTTAACTTGTTACCTTTTATCATTGTACCTACAAGAGTCAAAGCAGCGTGTTAGTGCATCTGGAATGACAATATATTTTCCTTTAATATTTTCTATATTAAAATTATAGTATTACAATTCATTCATCCACCGTACTAATTGTGTTTGGGTAAACCTTTTTAATTTGATTTTCATGAAGTTATTTATATAAGAACTATTTATTTTTATATTGAAGGCTTTTGTCAAGAAAAGATCGTTAGCCTTGATTCCTTTAAGGGTTGCAAGCAATTCTCATTCATGGACAATATAATTCTTATCTGTCCCATTAAAGCATCCACTCCAGTACCTGCAAATACTTTCATCATGGTTTTCCTTAATCTATATGATACATCCCCATGTTGAGTCTGATGCATCCATTTCTAAGATAAGTTGATCTTCACTCTCATCTGGATACTCTAATTATGGGAGGTTCTGTGCTTTCTGCTTCAGACTTTTTATTACTTTCTAATCTTATTTTGTCCAATTCCTGGGTACCTTACTGGACAACTACCTCTGGATTGGAACTGAGATTTTTTCTAAATCTCTTATGTATGCTCTTACATAACTTAATATACTAAGAAACACTTGTATCTACTTACGATTAGTAAGCTCATCAGGGAAAATTTATAGCTTCTCTACAACATAAGGTTGAAGCTTCTCTCTATTTGGATCTGTAATCCTAAGAATTATATCTTTGACTGCATTCAAATGATCTTCCTTTTCAAAAGTATCATCCCTTATTCTCTGAACACTTCAGCCACCTGTTGTAGATGCCCAATATGCTCTTCTATATTTTTATTAAATGCAAGCACGTCATCAATATAGACTACCATGAACTATGATAATCTACTTAATGCCTTGTCCATGTCTTCTGAAATATTCATGGTGTATTCTTGAGTACAAATGTCATAAACATCTATTCAAACAAGCCAACTGGAATTGTAAATGTTTTCAATGGCATAACCTCCTCTTTGATCTTAATCTTCCAATATCCTGACTTGAGATCAAACTTAGAATATACCATTGCTCTTTCATTTATAATCATGCTTCTTAAAGACTCGTGATTATAAAGATTGCATCCATTATCCTTTGTGGCACAATTTAGATCACAATAATCGATAACCATCCTGGCTTTACCACACTGCTTCTCAGTATGATTCATTAGCATGAAGGTCACTCTTGTTAGGACCTTTACTATGTCTCATTAATCCAAGATTGATTAGTTTTGAAATCTGTTTCTCAAAATCCTTAACCATTCTATCTGGATAGACAATTCTCTTGCTTATGATCACCACATTGGGATCTTTAAGGGTAATTATAGCCTTTGGCAGTGCTTTCCACCATAATTCTAGAGGCCTTTCTGACCAATTTTCTAATAAGTAATCATTTATATTGGCCAATGCCTCTTCTTGATTTATCCTCAAAACTTTCAACCCAACCACTTCTTTCCACTGCTCAATCTTTCTATGGTATTCTCTATCCTCATCTAAATATTTTTCCACTGGGATAGTAGATACTTTCTTTTTTAGAATCATTATGGTTTTTCTAAAAGTAGTTAGAATCAAATAATTATTGAGGATAATTCCTTCTAAAAATATCGTTACATGCTAATATCTCTTAAGGAATTGATTTCCAATTAATAAGTCATGTAACAACTAAGAAATAAATCAAAACATCTTCTCTACAAAAATTATCCCATTGAGTTTGATCTGAACATCCTTTTCTAATTCTGAATCACAACTATTGTATTGTTACCAACTATAACTTGAAACTCTATGCATTCTCAGGTTGTTACTGAAAATTGGATTATTGTTCAAGAAAAGGTACATCTTGTATCAATTAGGGCGGTACATGTAGTTCCACTGATGCTTAGTTTTACTAATGCATCCCACTCCTCTATCTTTACATGGAGTAATAAAGATCTTATATACCATATATGAGATTCTTCATCCTCATAGATAGGTAATCAAAAAATCCTTTTTTCTGATTATCCTTCTAGTGTAACACCACAAGCTTCCACGGTACGCTTCTCTTTGAATAATAGAGCAACGTGCGTCGTACGCAAGTTCGAGATTCTAACACACCGCGACCAATCAAAGTAGCCGTTATGAATAGTAATACCCAATTTTTAAAATTATATAAATTTTATATTTCAAAATGGACTTCATTTTTGGATTTGGAATATCGAAATTAGCCTATGTTTAAATTTTGGTATTTTTCTGAGAACTTCCAATTTTCGATGAATAGTAAAAAAAACTTAAAAACAACTTTTTTAATAAAAATAATTTATAGTGATAAATTATACTATTGAGTGGTTTTAAATTATAATTATAATATAATTTTACCATTTTATCCAATGGTGGTCATTAGAATTAATTTTACTTTGAAATTGGACATAAACAATTGGCAATCTTTTGATTGATATTGTTTCTTAAAAACATGCTATTTGTTTTGACAGCGGGAATTAATTATAAAATTAATTAATGCAACTTATATGTTTGTAATTTTTTAAAATAGACATCATTTTTTAAATTGTAATATCAATTATAGCTTAGGGTGAATTTTTGGTATTGTTCTGAGAAACTTCAATTTTTGATAAATAGTGAAAACCACTAAGTGGTAGTTAAAAAACTAATTTTTCATTTAAATGAAACTTTACCACTTCTGTGAATTGAATTTCCAAAATCCAACATACATGGTTGTCATTAGTAAGTAAAATTTTGTTCAATGAGATGAATTTTTTTTGGTGAATAGTAACTTTTAAGTTTTATTAATCGCGATTAAAGGTAATTAGTGTAATTTAAGGTAAATATAATGTTATAATAATATGAAATTACTTTTACACTTGTAATACCTTTATTGGGTAAGTCATGACTGACCAAGACAATCCATGGGTCAAATTGGGGACCCCATGGAGTCACTTGGGTAAGAAAATGACATTAATAACTTTTTATTTAAAGTAAAAATAAAATTGTCACAAACATGTGTTGTTTTACTAAAAAAATTATTACATGGGGTTATATAAGTTAACTTTTAGACTATAAATATCCATTGGAAATCTAAAAAGATTACCTACATCATGGTAATTTTTTTATAATTTTTAGGCATTAAATAAATAAATTTATTTATGACATCATGATGATGCGGCGATTACCTCATTAATGAACAATTTAAATAAAATGAAAAGATAAGGTAAAATCTAAGACTTAAACTTGTATAAAACCTATTTTATGAGTATATTTAGAACCCTTATCACCTTATCCTTGAAATATATTATTTTGGAACCTTTAAAATCCGAAAATCATTTCATAATAATGTAACATTTCATGACTTTCTAAGAGTGCCCCTCCTCTCCTCTTATAAAAGGCCCCCACCTCTACCACCTTATTCACACATTCAAAGCCATTTTTATCGGCCAAAATCTGCCCAAATACTCTCTCAACATCCCTCTCTTACTCCTAGAAGGCTCACTTTGGGAAGAAGTCTTCCCAAGGAAGCCTTTGGCTCAAATCAAAAAGAGTTACCCGATTTTAAGGTAATGTCTTCTCTTATGTTCTTTTGTTTTATTTTGATTCTCCAACCCCTTAAACTATTTTAATTCATTTATTTTGTAATAACACCAGTATATTCAATATACTAGTATGTTTTTATGAGAATTATTTGATTTACACTTACACACACCTTTTTCTAATGGTTAAAGAACATACTGTTTCTGTGGGTGGCGAATTACTGTCTCACGAAACGATGATTGTTCAATATTCTTTTAACACCTTTAATGGTGGCCATTAAGATGTCACTATATTTATTTATGATATATATTATGTTTATGTTTTCCTTATGCTTCTGTATTTTTCATTTATGTCATGCCTTTATGATTTCCATTATGGGTAAACGCGATAATTTCATTTTAGGAAGTACGGACTACCACCCCCTCAAAGTGATTTGAATCGTTAATGTCATATGTGGGATGTGTAAAGAATGGAGTAAATGATATTATATATGATATTATACTGGAATTATAATACACCTTTATATCATTATGATTTCATTCCATTAAATACGAAATAGAAATGAAAGTAGCGTTCATGCGTACGTACGACTTACCGTCTCCATGAACGGTGCATTTCATTTCTTACCTCTAAATGTTATGTAATATTATAAATGCATATATATACTGGATATATATGATATATATGATATCTAAATCATAAATATAATTCTATATATAATGTATATTTTACCACATGAACAACTTGTAATTATAAGAAGTTTATTTTTTGACTCAAGTACCAAAGATCGACAAAACGACCGTTATTAACTTAAATAATTATATAATGTTCATAACATGGTAATAAGTGATATAAAAGGAATAATGAACTTGAAAAAGGTTCTTAAGAAATTAGAAATTAACTCTAGTTTATTATTCAGGAGGTTAAAGAATGGTCGAGTCAAGTCTGACACGAGGTAAGGGACTTCGTCTCAATCTCCTTTCATTGAGGCATATTTTATTTTATACACAACTTTCTTTTATACAGTGTATAAAACCCTTTGACTTTTAAATTTATTCAAAAGTAATCTTTTTTATATGAATCGTTTTACTAAATGACAAAAGGGAATGTTTTTTTGTCGTACGTATGCGGCGACAACGACTTCTCCGCCGCCGTGACTATTATTTGAGTTTCGGCTTCCTCTACAAGCTATAACTTTTTTTAAATGAAAAATAAATACCAAGTTTTAATTTTTGTTTATTTTGGTATTGAAAATGGTTTTGATAATGTTTTTATAATATCAATGTGTTGTATTTATATCTTGTGATTGAAATGTGGAAATGTTATGTTTCCTTTATGCATGTTTTATGTGATACGATTATGTTATGGTTTATGATATGTTAAACCTATTCATATGAGGAATGAATTGGACTTAATAAGTGACAGGTGGAGCCCGCTATAGCTCCTCGATGCATCAGTAGGTCTCATGATACAAACTAGTGTCTTGGCACGAGGCCTTGACAAAATCTTATTTGTAGTCTTGGAACGAGGCCTTGGCTACGTGGTTATGATAGTGTGGCATTATGCATTACATCATTATGAAAGTGGTTATTGATATTGCATGTGATTATTCGACTAGTAGAATATCCATGTGAGTAAGTAAATGAAATTATTTCATTTTACTTTTGCCATAATATGCTAAAGTTCAAGTTTAAAAGGCTTTTGTTTTAGTTATACATTGCCTTAAATGTTTATGTTTATTTATGAATGTTTCGGATATATTGTTATCCTTACTGAGCATCTGAGCTCACCACTTTCTATGTTTTATTTTTCCTAGGATGAGAAGAAATATTTTATGACTGACCTATAGGGATAGTCTGAAGGGGATATGGGTGTGGACTATGGAGACTATGTTATTGTAGTTTTTCACTTTATGATGTAATGTAACATTTATGAATGTATCTAGTATTTACAAGGCTACTAAAATAATCGGTCTTTCGAGACTTGATCTTTTGTGATCATGCCAATGTTATGTAATAATGCACCGACTCTGGGTCACTGGGGTCAGGGCGTTACATCTAGACACTAATGTTCTAGGTGCTTTTACTAAAGTACCTTCATCTTTCCCAATCGAGATCCTTGGATTATCCATAGGGTTTACAAGTATTTACGATTTAATATCTTATATATTCAAATCTAATTTTCCCGATCTTGTTCGTTCTAATTTAAGATCATATTTATCTTATCTAATCTTAGAGCTAACAAGTCTATTTCCTACTTGTTTGATCACATCCGAAAGAAGTAGATCTTGCCTTCATTCTTCCTCTAGATTTGATGAAACCCTTTATCTAGGCCAGGTTAGCCTCTTAGGGTTTATCAACCGAGGTTTCATCACTCTAATTTATGTCCCTTCATCTTGTAAAAGATGTGTAAATATTTTCACACCCTTCCTTAGAGCTGGTCTCCCAGTATTGTAAAACTTTATATAAAGATGATTAATTACTCTGAAACATCTTATGTTAGGTGGATATCCTGACATTTTATTCCAGTTACTCATATTGATATTTACTTCTAAAGTTATATTAATACTTATGTCTATAAGTAATACATAAAAATCTAGAATCATCTTTACCCATACTGCTCTTTCATGCAGATTTTCTCGTGCTCCTCCTAATAATGTATTGGAGAAATTGGATAAACTACCATCCACCACTGCAGTTAGGACTTGTAGATATTGTCCTTTTATAACAAGATGATATACTCCAATATGGATTATTCCAAAATGCACATACTTTAAATTCTTATGGAGAGCCTTACTAACCCGTTTAGGTTTTAGCAAAGACATTGTAAATAATTCTCTATCTATTTTTTAGACTTCAACTGTCTCTTCATATTTGAAGATCTTGGTCATTTCTCGATATGTTACCCAATACTTTTGGTATACCTCATACCAATAAACTATAGAAATCTTCCATTCTTGACAATATCTTCCTTATAAATGGATTTCTATTTATAAAGAATGCACTCAATCACCTTCTATCTCCTCTAGCTTTACTATCTCTAGAGAGTCTTTTGGTGCACTATCCCCTGCTCGAATCATAACTATTTGAAGATGGCTCTAAACTATGTTGGGGTTATTTCCTTCTTCATCATCTGAGTTGTATTCTTCCACCTCTGAGTACTCTAAATATAAATAATATAAACTCTCATCATCTGAGTCTATATCTTCTCCCTAGATAGGCTCAATCAATATCTCTAATGAATTTTCCAGTAGAATTTCTTTGAGACTACCTTTTATTCTATATGCATCTGGAAAAGTGTCATCTCTATTAATTTTCTTCCCACAGTGTGATGTCTTGAACCTAGGTGCCACTCAAAGGTGCCCTGAGCTCAGTTGACCACATGGCTCAAGCACATCTCCTTGAACTCCAGAGACTACCGACTAGCAGTGAGGGCCTAGAGTGTGTCTGTGGGGAGACTATGACCAAATTACCAGAGTGTAGCACAACTGATAAAAGTAATAACAATAAAATAATAGAAGCAGTATAGAAGCGAATAACAACTCAGGAAACAAATAATAATCAACTATAACTGGAAGCTGAATCATATACAAAATGATGATACAAGTCATGTCTCTATAAAACTAAAAAACATGGATACCAGGTAGAAAAAAATACATGCTATACAAAAGAAGCAAAAATAATCCAAAAACTATGCAAGCATACCGAGCTCCAACCTAATCATCTACTACCAAGCTCTATCCTAAGCAAGCAAGCAATATTAGGTGTCCAAGGTAGGACATTTCCCTTTGTCAACACTTGAATACATGTAATCTGCTCGGGTACCAATGGTGGCCCGAATAAGGTGTGAGATAAATCTCAGTAGGTCATCACCAATGATGTCTATAACATCCAAACCATGTAATATAAACTGAAATAGTGTGCAGACATACATAAATAAAAGTAAAGCAATAAAATAATGTAAATACCCAAGTACTAACTTCAGTCTCAGCTGGTGTCCGAACATGTAATCATTTCATTAATTTATTATGTTCTAGTTTATATAAGTAAGTCATGTGAGGTATAACCATCATTGATATCATTTCATAATAATAATAATGATAAAGGATCCAAGTTATAATAAGGAATCCATGATGATAATAATGAAGATGATCTAAGGTAATAACCAAGACATCCTTGACCTTAGGGGTCAAGACAACTCAGTAATAAACTATATCTAGGGTAAAGGGTAAGAGTGTAATCCAAGGGGTGTCACCCAAGACATTCTACAAATGATATAATTCTATCCGAGTCCAAGAATCTCATCCAAGGTAAAACAGGTAAGCAATGACTAGGCCCGATGGGTGTAACCATGGCGCCACATGTCCGTAGATGTCATTCTGGATCCAAGGAATATATCCAAGGCATCCTATAAAGATAATGGAGGGATCATACAATGTCATACTAGGCATACACTAGTAGACAAAGATTGGGTTCCAAGGTGGGTATCAACGATGGAAATCGATATCCCTGAATCAGAATGGTCTCCACGAGAGCTCGAGGCATTCCCTCAAGAATCCAAGTCTGGATTGAGTATAACCACTCCTATAATAATGATCAGGTTCATATGCAATAGTCACCATATACTTGATTCATTAATTATTTAAGACCATGTAATAATCATTCCATTTAATAAGTTAAAGGTTCACTCCATACCGTTCATTAGTGTGATAAGGCTAAAGGTCATGCAACCATTTATTGATACATTTAAGTCTTATTTAAATTATTAGGTTCACTCTACTACCTTCCACTAATCATGGAAAGGTGTTCTATGAATGTGAAACCAATTCATTTAATTACATTCATTGAAATAGGCCAAGTGATTGTATCAATATACTTTCCAATTAACCATTTAAACATTCATAAATTAATTAGAATACTTGCCTTAGAAGGGTAAAGTGATATATACATGTAATGACCATTTATAATTCGATAATTTAATTGAAACACTTACCTTCATCAAGTTCAAGTCACAACTCACTCGAATGGTGGCAGAAATAGGCTTAACAAGCAACTAAAAGCATGATTATGGAAACAACCTACTTGGGTTAGTCGACGTTGAGGTCATAACCTCCAACGATAGATAAAATACATAAAAAGGGTCTTAGAAATATTATTCTAATGACTATAAGCAAGGTACATGAAGTTAATAGGCCACATCCGATGAAATCAGCGTGCACACAACTAAGACAATTTATAAAATGATGAAACGTAATGGATGAGTTATGGACCACCTACCTTAATCTCATACAAATCTCCTCATCTAGTATCGGACTTTAGTTTGGCCTATATTGGATGAGATCTGAATAATGGATCAATGCCCTGAAAACAAGGCATATGAGCCTGCACCTCAATAACTTTGTCAAGGAGAAGAGAAACGAAGAATGACTAAAAAGGAATCAAGTACTTACCAATGCACATCCAACGTGATGAATGAGGATCGAATCAGAGTTCAGATGGATGAATAGAATCAAAAACTATTGAAAGGGGATTGAGAGCTTCAAAAAGTGAGAGGATATCCCCTAAAGTCTATTGTAATGAGCAAAGGATAAGGGGTAACAAAATATTATATCATTAAAGGAAAAAGGGGTAATTTTGGCCAAAATTTTCGGGTTGCACGGTTGGCCAAATTGCGCACCTTTCAATGATTAAAGAGGGCAGCCACACGGTTAGACCGTATGGTTAGGGAAACTGTACGCCAACTGTGAAAATCACTTATGCTAAAAACTGCAGACATTTCGCACAGGCGTGCAACCCTTAGTACACGGTTAGGGAAAATTGTGTGTCTTGCTTCACCCCACAGTCCAACCTTGCATGGTTAGTAGTAACCGTGCAGCCTAGTTCTCATGGTTTCTACTAACCATACGACCCTTCTATTTTCTCCATCAGTTGGGGTTTCGAGCTCCGAACAAGCCCTGTACACCCTCGTAACCTATATAACCTCAAAGGGAATCCATATTAGGTCCAAAATAAAGAATTAGACCAATTTTAAAAGAATATATACCTAATATAAAAATCAAGTTCTTACAGTCTTCCACCCTTAATGGAACTCATCCTCGAGTTCACCTTCTAAGGGTGAAAAAATGATTTCTGAGAACAACTCCAGCCACTGGGCACATATGTTAGCCTCCCGCTCCCAAGTCTCATCCTATACACAGACATGCTTCCATAGAACCCATACTAAAGGGACAAACTGGACTTGGAGATCCTTCATGCTCTGGTTGACAATGCACATAATATATACTCAAATGAAGCATCAATATCTAACTCAACTTCCTCGAGATCAAAATTATGCAATGAGTCGACATGATAATGAAGAAACTATGAAATGTGAAAGACATCATGCATGACACGGTACCTCTGAGGTAGTAAAATTCGACAGGCTACTGACTGGACTATCTCTAGAATCTCAAACGACTTGACAAAGTGTGACGATAGCTTCCCTTGCCACTGTATTTGTTTATGACCAAGTCTGGGTGATACCCGCGGGAAAACATGATCCCTGACTACAAACTCTAGAGGTCTTCGATGGTGATTGACATAAGATTTTTGTCTAGACTGAGTAGTAAACATATGATTCCCAATCAGTTGAACCTGCTTTGAAGTCTCCTACACGAAACAAGGACCTATTAGGGTTTCCTCTCATGCCTCTATCCAACATAGGGGTGAACGAAATGACATACCATACAGGGCCTCAAAAGAATCCATCTGAATTGTCACATGAAAACTATTATTATAGGAGAAATTGAAGAGAGGGATATGCTTCTCCCAAGAACCGTTGAAATCAAGTACATATACTTAGAGCATATCCTCTAACACCTGTATAATTTGTTTTGATTGACCATTAGTCTAAGGGTGAAAGGTTGTGCTTAGAATCACCTGTATACCCATAGACTTATGAAAACCCCACCAAAACCATGATGTGAAGCGAGTATCCCTATCTAAAATGATAGTATAAGGGAACCCATGTAGTCAAATGATATCATGGAAATACAATCTTATTATCTCATCAAGTGAGAAAGTATCTGGGATAGGAAGGAAGTGTGTTATATTCGTCAGTCTATCAATGACAACCCAAACTACGTCACTACCTTGAGGAGACCTAAGTAAGCGAACTACAAAGTCCATGAAAACATCTTCTCATTTCCATTTTGATACTGGAAGTGGTTGTAACAAGTCAGCAGGTCTCTGATGCTTTGTCATCACTTGCTGAAAAGTGGAACACCTAGTGATAAAACCTTCTATTTAACGTTTCATATCAGGCCACCAATAATTCCATCACATATCTCGATAAATCTTGGAGATTCCTAGATGAACTTCCCACTGATAAGTGAGAGACTCACACATCAGTTCCTATTTAATATCTATAGGAACCCAAACATGTTCATATATACATAGGATGTTGTCTTTGTCCATAGACTAAACCAGAGGTGGGCCATCTCCTAAAATACTCTCATGGAGAACCAAGACTTCAGGATTTAAAAACTTCCTACTCTTCACCTTCTCAAGGAGCTAAGAGGTAACTTCCAAGGCTTAGAGATAAGGCTGCTCATGACTGCCATGAAAATTCAGATGCATCTTAGAAAAGAGGGACATCAATTTCCATTCATCATTGGCTTCTCATACAACATGTGCCTGATTTTTCTAACTCAAAGCAGTAACTACTTTATTGCCCTTTTCAAGTGTATAATCAAGATCAAAATCAAAGTGATGAAGACATTCAAACCATATTTACTAATTTAGATTCAATTCATGATAAATAAAGATATATTTAAGGATATTATGGTTCTTATACACCATAAATCACTCACCCATTAAATAGTGTCTTCAGTAACATAAGGCATTGACAACTACTACTAGCTCGAGGTCATGTGTCGGGTAATTTATCTCATGAGTCCTCAACTATCGATATCTATAAGTAATGACTCTATCATTCTACATCAACAATTCTCCTTATATGATGTATGATTCATCATAGAACATCTTATAACCTCTTCTAATCTCTAGAATAATCAAAATAGGTGTCGAGATGAGCCTTTCCTTAAAGGATTTCTCACACTCTTCTGACCATAGGAACTTAACACCCTTATTTGTAATACAAGTAAGAGGCGATGCAAGGTGTGATAAGTACTATATAAAATATTTATAATATCCATCCATCCCCAAGAAACTCCATATATCAAACACGTTATTGGGATGCTCCTAAGAAACCACAACACTCACCTTCTCTAGGTTAACAGATACTCCTAATTTTGAGATAATATAACCCATGAAGTGAACTTTGTTGATCCATAAGTGGCACTTAGGAAGCTTGGTGTAAAGATGATGCTCTCTCAGTGTACTCAAAATGATCTCAAGGTGCTTAACATGGTTGCTACGAGTGTGAGAATACACTGAGATGTCATCTATAGAGACCATGACAAAAGAATACATACAGGGATGGAAACCCCTATTCATCAAATCCATGAAAATGACAGAGGCATTAATAAGAACAAATGACATAAAGGGATACTCATACAGACCATACCTTCTACAGAAAGCTATAAAAGGTGTGTCTAAAGTTCGAACTCACACATAATGATAGCCTGATCTCAAGCCAATTTTAGAAAACACCCTAACTCATTGGAGCTGGTCAAATAGATCATTTATTCGAGGCAGTGGATATCGATTCTTAACTGTAAGATGGTTCAAACATCTATAATACATGCATAGATTAAGGTTCCCATCTACCTTCTTGGAAAAAATCACGGGTGAACCCCAAGAGTAAAATCTAGTCCGTATAAAACCTTTGGCCTCTAAATCCTTCAACTACTACTTGATCTCTTAAAGCTTAGTATGTGCCATCTTGTATTGATGAATAAACACTGGAGCTACTCCTAGAACAAGATGAATCGTATATTATACCTATCTATTAGGGGGGGTAAGCTAGAAAAAACATCGGGAAAGATATCCCTAAAATGATCTATTATGAGAGGAAAATATGCCAGGAGTACTCACTGCTCCTCTATAAAGAGACTAGCAATTTGGGCGGTCACACCACCTAACCCATGATGCTCTGGTCCATCTCTACTGTCCTGGACACCCCAATCTCCCTTATGTAGATATCTGCTTCCCTCTAGTGATGTAAATGATACCATAAAATGATATCAGTATACAAAGGCATTAAATGGGGCCAACCAATCCATCCTAAGAATGAAATTGAAGCCAGTCATCTCAAGAACAATGAGGTCCCACAAGAAAGGGTAATTGTCTCCCTCAAGGGGGCAATACCTATATTGAGTATGACTTATGACTGTACTCCCAATGATGTATCCAAGGTTATTAAACCATAGTAACATTGAACTTTCAGCCTGATACTTTCCATGATAGATAAAGAGATGAAGGATTGTGAAACACCTATATCAAATAAAGCAGATATTATAGTGGATGCTATTATAATAGTACCTCATATCGTAGATAGTCCTGCACTCTGATCCTTAGGTATCGATTGTAAAGTATACAACTGGATTAATCCACGACACTGTGTTGCAGCTGGACTATCCTGAGTATGACCACTCTACTGGTGATGATGATCTGATGTCTATCTACCATGGCCATGACCTCCTCCTTGTCCAGTCCTAACAGTGCTACTCCAACTCCTAGCCTGACGTGGGGTAAAAGAACTTTCCCCTAAAGGTGGAGCTAGTGTAGATCCTCTTCCACTAGAAGCATATGAAATGGTTTGATAGAATCTCTGAAGATGTCCCATATGGCTACAAACATGACACTCTATCGGGTCTCTATCCCATTGAGGATTTAGATGCCTCTGTTTTCCACATTGATGACATACAATGGAGCTTCTAGTGTAGTTACTCTGACTGCCATTGCTCTGAAATGAAACCTCAAGGGAAAGTTTCCTGCTACCGGAAGAACCACCGACCTACCTCGACACTGATCCTCTATGTCTGGTACTATCACCTTCCCTCGAGTTATGATTAGTGATAAGATCCTAATTGATGATCTTAGAAAAATTAGGTAGGAAAAAGACATTCACCTGAGTAAAAATGGTATATTGAATCCCATCCTCAAATCATCTAGTGCACGAAAGCTCATCACTAACTATAAGTAGTGAAGAACATTGTAACTCTGTAAAACTTTCTAAATACACCATGACCGACATAGCACCCTACTCTAGATGCATGAAATCTTTGGATCAGTCACTCCTCAATGTTTGAGGAAAGAAGTGATCATATAAAGTAGTCTAAAATTCATCCCAAATCATGCCCTGATAGCAACTATAATGGGTAATTACATCCCACTAACAATTGGTAAAATCACATAACATGTAAGTGTCAAGAGTAACTATCTACTCTAGAGGCATCTCCAGATGCTCAAAGATAGATAAGGTGTATTCCATCAAAGAATCATCATCATGTAGACCACCATCCCTTGAGAAGGTTGGTGGATCCTGCTACTGGAACTCATGTGTCAAATCATCCATTGTAGGTATAGGCCATGGATCACCCTACATTAACTGCATCAGATGTAGTAAACTCTCACAAAGATGAGTTGTACCCAGATCAAGTATAGTAGGCAGTTCCACAAGTGGAAATTCTAGTGGTAAGACTGGTGGCTTAGGGACCACCACGCTTGAAGCATGATCATCGCCACCCTCCTGACATACAACATGAGGAATTCATGGAGGCATTAGTCTACAAATTCCAAGTATATGCCTCAGATCAATATTAAGAATAGATAGAAGCACTAGAAAAAACAGAACATAAAAAGAATGGATCACTACCCAAGGTATACTACCCTTACTACCCTTAGGAGGCTAGATATTGGTAAGTGTTTAAGTATAAATTACAGGGGTTCCATTAGATGAATGGTCAATAACACCTTGCCTCTTCATTTACTGGAAAACATTTATTTTATAAGGGTTTTACTTTTTGAGTTTTATTTTCTTATAATCGTGTATCAAAGTCTAATTAAAATGGATTGTCAATCCCAATGAATTAGAGCCCATACACCTTATCACTAAAATAGAAACCCATTTAGTTTTTAGTCAACCTAGTCTATATTCGATCTAAGAATGTAACAAGTTATATATGATGGCTTGGCTCAGTAAAATACCCATTCCAACCCATGAGGGACCATGCACCACATGAATTGAAACTAGAAATCACTCCATCACAGCCAAGGAACAACATAGGCATAATATAACTACCATAGCATAACTCAACAATCATCGACAAAAAAATCAATGCAAATAGTGAAATGAACTTATATGTCATGACATATGTATGAAATGTGAATTCTAGGTGCCTACAATGATTCATGTAATAATTACCACTTCCCTTATATCATTGGGCCAAGTATGAAATAAAGTCCTCAATCAGAATAAAAATAATAACCATCACATAACATGTGTTCCACCCTATGGTGAAAGGATATCAACTATAATAGGAAAAACAAAACAACCATTATAATTTAGGCAACTCAACATTTACCCTAAACATGGGTTAGCTACACCCAAGAAAAACTTATAACCAAGTTCCAAAGCATTCCTAATCTCATGTATATTGTCTCCAAACAGTAAAGTAAGAAAGGAACCACTCTAACACCACTTTGTGATGTCCCGAACCTGGGTTCCACTCAAAGGTTCCCCAAGACTAGTTGACCACATGGTCTCAAGTGCATCTCCTTGAATACCAAAGGCTTTCAAATGGCAACAAGGGCCTATGGTGTGTTTTAGGGGATACTATGCCCTAATTACCAGAGTGTAGCAAAATAGATAAAAGTAATAATATGAAAATAACGACATCAGTATAGAAGTGAATAACATCTCATGAAATAGATAATAATCAACTATAACTAGAAGATTAATCAGATACAAAATGATGATATAGTTCATGTCTCTATAAAATTAGAAAACATAGATACAAGGTTGCAAGAAATATAAGATATACAAAAGAAGAAAAATAAATCCAAAAACTATCCAAGCATCCCGAGCTCCAACTCGGTCATCTACTACCAAGATCCATCCTAATAAATCAAGAAATATTCAGTGTCCAAGGTGGGACACTTCCCTTTGTCAACACCTACATACATGTAATCTTCTTAGGTACCAATGACGACTCAAATAGGGTGTTAGATAAATCTCAGTAGGCCACCACCAATGATGTTTATAACATCCATTCCATATAATATAAACTTAAACATTGTGTGGGAATGTATAAATAAAAGTAAACGAGTATAGTAATGTAAATACCCAAGTACCTATTTCAGCCTCAGATAGTATTTGAACATGTAATCATTTCATTAATTAATTATGTTCTAGTTTATATAAGTCACGTAAGGTATAATCAGCACTGACACCATGTTGTAATAATAATAATGATAAAGGATCCACATTATAATAAGGCATCTGCAATGTCTTAACCTGGGTGTTACACACCTGTGCCTCAATTCGGATTGCTATGTGACCTCAAGTGCGCCTCCCAATATGCCACAAGCTGCCAACTAGCAGTGAGAGTCTAATATAGATCATGGGGAGACTATACCCTCTTTATCAAAGTTATACACTAGCGAAAATAAATAAAAAAAAACAAATGATATAACCATAATCAAAATAATACAAATATCACATGATGACCAAAATAGGAAATACAATATACAACACTAAACAATAGATATGTCATGCTAATACGTGTCAAGTGTCAATATGCAAAACCCAAAATAAATAAAGACACTAACAACTCCCAAGTGGGTCCTGACACTAAGTTTGGTTCCCTCATCCATGATCCATCCCATATCAGCAATCCAACATAGAGTCCTTTCCCTTCACCCGTCCTACAACAATGAAATATATTCAGGTACCGATCAAAAAACTCGAGTAGGGTGTGAGTACAACTCAGTAGTCCACCACCAACGATGTCTAAAAACAATATCCATATGTATAAATAAATAAATACACATAATAAAGTAAATAGTTTATATTTATTTAGTTATTAATTATTAACCACATAAAATCCTGGGTTCCTGAGGACACTTGAACTATCAATACTTAGGCTCATGCCGAAGTCTGAACCATATCACATATTCAATTCACATTTCATTATAACACATGGGATTTCATTATCTATGTCATTTCAATTCATTATCATGACCAATCAGAACCATAGTCCAATGCCAATATCATAGGCATAAAATGTCGTTTCTAGAACCCCATGGGTATTTGAATCATTAGTCCCTATCCCAAACCCCATGGGTATTTAGAGAATCAGTCCATATCCCATACAATAGTATCTACATTCATGCACTTGGAACTTTATGGGTATTTGGAGTGTTAGTCTGTGCCCCAACCTCATATATCAATCAATCACATATATCACACATATCACAATATCACAATTAATTAATTCACCAATTAATTAATCTAACTTAACAATTTTATATTCATATCATTTCATTAATTAATTCAATAATTAATTAATCACATCAATTCCATTAATTAATTCAATAATTAATTAATCACATCAATTCCATTAATTAATCAAACAATTAATTAATCACATTAATTACATTAATTAATTCAATAATTAATTAATCACATCAAGAATTGTATAATCACAAAAATCTCTATTAATTAATTCAACAATTAATTAATCTAATTCAAACAATTACATAATCAAAACAATCTCTATTAATTAATTCAACAATTAATTAATCCATTTTTTTCAATTACATAATCACAACATTCTCCAGTAATTAATTAATCTAATTTCACAATCCCAATACCCCTATAATTAATTCAATAATTAATTATTCATATTCAATCAATTCAATATCCCCAATTTCATAATCCCTTAATTAATTAATTTACCAAATTAATTAATTCAATTTAAGAAAATCAATTGTTGATCATCCAATAAAAATTCTAAAATTACATACACATAATTGAAATAAAGACATTGAGATTTGAATAATAGATCACCTACCTCAATTCGTTGATGAGCGATCACCCAATAAAAAAACCAATTTGAAACAGATAGGTCAAACCCATGATGAAGAACACGATCTAAATCCAAAACCTAGATCCAAGATCAAAAAAATCAAGATATAACAAACCTAGATCAAGATCTAGAACTAAAAATAGATAAAAATCCCTCTTTTATCTAGGAAGAGGAGCAGGAGAGAGAGAGAGAGAGATCTAATCAGGAATAAACAACATATCTGAGGTGAATCAGATCTTCAATCTGGGATTTGAATTGTCAAGAACAGAGGTCAAAATCCATAAGAATTCATCTATGAGCCTCTACAAATGAGAGATAATGTTTAGGGTTCATTTAGGGCCGATTAGGGGTTAATATGGGGGTTTAAGAATTTTAAAACAATTTTTCGGGTTAATTAAAAACCCACACACAGTTTCCTGGGAAAAGACACACGATTTTCCAAATCGTGTGTCTAAACCATGTGTCTATTTTGGGGGGTGTGCATGGTTTCTTCTAAGAGGGAACATGATTTAACAAACTGTGCATCATCCATGCAATCTCTCTTTGCGAGGGTTTGCACAGTTTTCTGGGCCAGAGTTCACAGTTTGAGAAAACTGTGCGCCAACCATGCACTGCCCTTTTTCCTTCTATTTTTTTCAAATTTTCAACCAAACACACCCAAGATACAACCCAAACAAAAATATACTCAAAACAAGGCAACATAATACCTAAAACCAAGCTCGATACATCTCCAGAAAAGTTCAGGATCTTATAACATCCATGATGATAATAATGAAGAGGATCCAAGTTAATAACCAAGGCATCCTTGGCCTTAGGGGTCAAGACAACTCAATACTAATTTATAACTTGGATAAAGGGTAAGAGTGTAATCAAAGGAAAATTTCCCAAGGCATTCTACAATGATATAATTCTATCCAAGTCCAAGGATCTCATCCAAGGTAAAACGAGTAAGCAATGACTGGGCCTGATGGGCATAACCATTGCACCACATGTCCGTAGTCATCACGTTGGATCCAAGGAGTGTATCCAAGGAATCCTATAAAGATATTTGAGGGATCATATAGTGTCATACCATGCATAAACTAGTAGACAAAGACTAGGTTCCAAGGTGTGTATCAACCATGGAAAACAACATCCCTGGAATAGAATGGCATCTATGAGAGCTCAAGGCATTCCCTCAGGAATCCAAGGATGACTTGAGTCTAACCACTCCTATAATAATGATAAGGTCTATATGCAATAGGCACCTTATACTTGATTCATTAATTAGTTAAGGCCATGTAATAATCATTCCATTTAATAAGTTAATGGTTCATTCCATACCTGTCATTAGTGTGACAAGGCTAAAGGTCATGGAACCATTTATTGATTCATGTAAATCTTATTCAAATCATTAGGTTCACTCCACTTACTTCCACTAATCATGGAAAGGTGTGCTATGGATTTTCAAACAAGTCATTTAATTACATTCATTGAAATAGGAAAACTGATATGTATCAATATACTTTCCAATTAACCATTTAAACATTCATAAATTAATTATAAAACTTACCTTAGAAGGTCCAAGTGATATATGCATGTAATGGCCATTTATATTTCATTCATTTAATCGAAAAACTTACCTTTATCAAGGTCAAGTCACAACTCACCCAAACGGTGGTGCAAATAGGCTTAACGAGCTACTAAAAGCATAATTATGAAAATACCCTACTTGGGGTGGTCAATGTTGAGGTCATAAACTCTAACAATAGATAAAATATATAACAAGGGTCTTATAAATATGATTATAACAACTATAAGAAAGGCACGTGAATTTAATAGGTCATGCCCGATGAAATTGGCACACGCATAAACACGAAAATTTATAAAATGAAAAAACCTAAGGGATGAGTTATGAACCACCTAGCTTAACCTCGTATGACTCTCCTCATCTAGTATTAGCCTTTAGTTTGGAATGGATTAGAAGAGATCTGAAAAACTGACCAACACCCTGAAAATATGGCATATGAGCTTGCACCTCAATAACTTTATCAAGGAGAAGATAAATGAAGAAAAACTCAAAAAGAATCGAGTACTTAAAGATGTGCATTCAACATGATGAATATGGATTGAATCCGAGTTCGAATGAACAAATGAGATAAAAAACTATCAAAAAGGGCCTGCTAACTTCAAAAAGTAAGAGGAGATCCCTTATTGTCTACTATAATGAGAAAAGGATAATGTGACAACCGGGTCCTGGTGACAGCACATACTGTTGGATCGGAGAAAATGGGGAATGATGGCAAGAGGGGGGGTGAATTACCTTTTAAAAAATGATTAACAAATTAAAAATCAAAGTTGAAATGCAGCGGAAATAAAGGAGGCAATCACACAAGAAATTGTTAATGGAGTTCGGCCAAAACCCGGCCTACGTCTCCGCTCCCAACTCAACCGTTGAGAGATTCCTACCGCTTGCTTTTCAATGGTTTTAGCAAGAAACCCACTAGGCTTTGAGGTAGCACTAGGACCTATTACAGCTTGCTTTTGAATTGGTTTAGCAAGAACCCACTTGCTTTCAATGGAATAGCAAGAACCCACTAGCCTTCTTACAGGTGAAGGCTAGCTCACCTATGACACAATCCTTTTAAAAGGAAAGGCTTGAAGAAAACTCTTCACACCTTAGTGGTGATGTGAAACCCAAAAGAAAGAGGGATGAGAAAAGGTGTTGGGGTTTGTAGGCACAAACCCAATTTGAAAGCTCAAAAAGATAAATACGATAAAACCCGTAATTGGAGAAGACTTGGGCGCCAAAGTATGATGGAGTTGATGTAGCGTGCTTCTCCCAAGCTTCTTGAGGTGCTCCTTGTATTGGAAATTGGTTGGAGCACTTGAGGATCCTTGAAGGTGGAGCGCCGGAGGTTCGCCAAATGTTCACCAATATGTCCGAGCGCTTGGTATATGATCCGATTAGTGTCCGGGGCTTCCTAGGCCTTTATTTATAGGCATGGAACCCTTGGGGAGTCTTCGGAGCCGTTGGAAAAGGCCTCGGAGCCGTTGGAGCCCAAAAGAGGGTTGACTGGTCAGAGCCAACGGCTAGTTTGACTGGGCTACCGGCTGGCCGGTACAGGGCCACCGGCTGGCCGGTGCCTTGGATGTTGAGAAGGAACTTGGTCCAGGCTCCACCGGCTGACGGTGGAGGAGCCACCGGCTGGCCGGTGGGGAGACATTAGCTCACACTGTTTCATCAGGTTGCCACCGGCTGGCCGGTGACAGAGCCACCGGCTGACCGGTGGAACCTGGCAGTGGGCAATGCCTCTGCCAGGTCCACCGACTGGCCAGTGCTATCACACCGGTTGGCCGGTGGACTGCAATTCAGTCCATTTTGCCAACTTTCTTGGGCCAATCCTTTGGCAATCAATTTCCTATCATCCACAACACTTAAAAACAAGTTTAGACAAAGAATAAGGTGATTGTGATCATGAAAATCAAACAACAAGGGGAACGAGAGGTACAACAATCTCCCCCTATTTTGATGATCACAATCACCAAAACAATTAAAGTAAAGTACTGAAATTAAAGACATTCTTAAAGGATAATTTGAAAATAAATCAAAGCATGATAGAAAAGATTCTCCCCCAATCAATCAAGAAATTTCTCCCCCTTTGTGATTATCAAAATAGCATGGGGCATAAAACTTGATTGAGGGAAAAGGTTTGAAAAACTATATATGAGAATTGAAAAATCAATTGAGATTTTTGAAATTGAAATGAAAATTTGAATAACAGTTTGAATTGAAAGTTTTGAATCAAAATTGAATTGAAATTTGAAATTTGAAACCAAATGAAATTTTTTGAAATTGAGAGTTTTGAATCAAAAATGAATTGAAAATTTAAATTGAAAAATGAATCGAAAGAGATTTTTGAATTTAAGAAAATTTCTCCCCCTAAAGAAAACAAAATATCATCGGGGAAACGAAACTATTTTTGGCCCGGAGAGACTCACCAAAAGGGATTTTTCAATCCAAATTTGTTTCATGGCGGGTCTTCTCCTATAATATTCGTCCGAAAAGTAAATAGATTTAGGCATACCATAACGGGATTTTTTGCAATCGCATTCATAAATTAGGTGCCCGGATTTTTTACAATAATTGCAAAATTTATAACTAGAGCTCCCCCTTACAAAAACAGTTGGAGCATGGGAGGAGGAATCTATATTGGTGTAGCCAAGTCCATTGGTGGTTCTAGATACTCGTTGAGAACCTAAGAGTTTGGACAAATTTTGTTCACCTTGGGTGAACTTGGCTAGGGATTCCCTAATGTCCTTAATGGTTGATTCCAAAGAATCAACATTCGGGAAATTTTGGATTTTTAGGGAGAGTTCCTCCTTCTCTTTGAGAAGTTGATCTTTTTTGGAGGAAAGCTTTTTGAAATTCTTTTTCAAAGCGACAAATTTTGATGAAAGCTCATGAAAACCATTTTCTAATTGATCTCTAACGTGTTGGAGTTCTTCATATGACAAATGATTGAAAGAATTTGAAGAACTAGAGGAGGAAGAAGAGGAAGAGGATGATTATACCTCATGTTTTTCCATTAGGCATTTTGTACCTTGGTCGCTTGAGGAGGAGGAGGAGGTGGATGATGAGGTGTCACTCCATGTCGCCTTGAGGACCTTCTTCTTTCCTTTTTCCTTTTGCGTGGCCCGTTTTTTGTTGAGTGGGCAATCGGGCTTGTAATGTATCTTTTCGCCGCACCCGTAGCATTTTACCTTGGGCTCAGATTTTTCGGTGGGTTCTTGCTTTCGCGCCTTGCGAGATTTCTTCTTCTTCTTGTGCTTCTTCATAAATTTGTGCATTTGGCGGGCGAGATTCTCCATTTCCGAGTCGCCGCTTGAAGATGAAGGAGATGAGGAAGATGAGGATTATGAGGAGGAGCTTACTTCTTTTTGTACCTTGAGGGAAATGTTCTTTGGTGTCTTGATTGGTGTGCCCTCCTTTTGAGCTTGCCTCCTCATCGTGATCTCGTACGTCATTAGGGATCCGATGAGCTCTTCGACCGGCATGTTCTTTACATCCTTAGCTTCTTGGATAGCCGTCACCTTAGGTGCCCATGAGCTCGGAAGGACCCATAGAATCTTCTTGACCATTGCTTCAGCTGAAACATCATCACCAAGAGATTTTCTACCATTGCAAACGTCAGTGAAGCGTGTAAACATTTCAGAAATAGATTCGGATGGATGCATAGAGAAAGATTCAAAATCTTGTCGAAACATATCTAATCGAGTATCCTTTACTTTGTTGGTCCCTTCATGGGTAACCTCCAAAAGTTTCCAGATTTCATGTGAGGAGGTGCATGTGGACACTCGATTGAATTCATTTCGGTCAAGGCCGCAATGTAGAGCGTTCATGGCTTTGCCATCAAGCTCAAAGTTTCTAATATCGGCGGGGGTCCATTTGGATTCGTCGGGGGAAGACAAAGAATAACCTTGCATGACAATTTTGTAAATAGGATATCCTATGCTTCTTAAAAAAGTGGTCATGCGGGTTTTCCAATAATTATAGTCGGTCCCATCAAAAAATGGAGCCCGACCCAATGAGTAGCCCTCGGGGGCGAAAGAGGTTGAAGCCATCACAATGGATCTTTGAATTTGTAACCGGTTAGGGTATTACACAAACACGCCCTCTGATACCAATTGTTGGATCGGAGAAAATGGGGAATGATGGAAAGAGGGGGGGTGAATTGCCTTTTAAAAAATGATTAACAAATTAAAAATCAAAGTTGAAATGCAGCGGAAATAAAGGAGGCAATCACACAAGAAATTGTTAACGGAGTTCGGCCAAAACCCGGCCTACGTCTCCGCTCCCAACTCAACCGTTGAGAGATTCCTACCGCTTGCTTTTCAATGGTTTTAGCAAGAAACCCACTAGGCTTTGAGGTAGCACTAGGACCTATTACAGCTTGCTTTTGAATTGGTTTAGCAAGAACCCACTTGCTTTCAATGGAATAGCAAGAACCCACTAGCCTTCTTACAGGTGAAGGCTAGCTCACCTATGACACAAGCCTTTTAAAAGGAAAGGCTTGAAGAAACCTCTTCACACCTTAGTGGTGATGTGAAACCCAAAAGAAAGAGGGATGAGAAAAGGTGTTGGGGTTTGTAGGCACAAAACCAATTTGAAAGCTCAAAAAGATAAATACGATAAAACCCGTAATTGGAGAAGACTTGGGCGCCAAAGTATGATGGAGTTGATGTAGCGTGCTTCTCCCAAGCTTCTTGAGGTGCTCCTTGGATTGGAAATTGGTTGGAGCACTTGAGGATCCTTGAAGGTGGAGCACCGGAGGTTCGCCAAATGTTCACCAATATGTCCGAGCGCTTGGTATATGATCCGATTAGTGTCCGGGGCTTCCTAGGCCTTTATTTATAGGCATTGAACCCTTGGGGAGTCTTCGGAGCCGTTGGAAAAGGCCTCGGAGCCGTTGGAGCCCAAAAGAGGGTTGACTGGTCAAAGCCAACGGCTAGTTTGACTGGGCTGCCGGCTGGCCGGTACAGGGCCACCGGCTGGCCGGTGCCTTGGATGTTGAGAAGGAACTTGGTCCAGGCTCCACCGGCTGACGGTGGAGGAGCCACCGGCTGGCCGGTGGGGAGACAGTAGCTCACACTGTTTCATCAGGTTGCCACCGGCTGGCCGGTGACAGAGCCACCGGCTGACCGGTGGAACCTGGCAGTGGGCAATGCCTCTGCCAGGTCCACCGGCTGGCCGGTGCTATCACACCGGTTGGCCGGTGGACTGCAATTCAGTCCATTTTGCCAACTTTCTTGGGCCAATCCTTTGGCAATCAATTTCCTATCATCCACAACACTTAAAAACAAGGTTAGACAAAGAATAAGGTGATTGTGATCATGAAAATCAAACAACGAGGGGAACGAGAGGTACAACACATACACCCTACCTTTACATGGTCGTCAGGTCCTGGCCTACCAGGTACCACCAGTTGCCCCCGCAGATACGTGGGGCCTACCCAAGGGTCCACCCACATGCCTGAACGAGTCATCTAACTAATGACTGTCTCCATAGGCCAACACATGTCCTTTCTAGTGTGCTTTGTCCTCACTCACACACACTCTGAGAAACTTCCCAGGAGGTCACCCATCCTGATCACTACTCCAGACCAAGCACACTTAACTGTGAAGTTCTAATCAGACAGGATTCCGGAAAGGAAGGTGCATCTTGTTGACATGAGTCATATCATTTAGTCATTTAACCCTTTGTAATTTGGGGATGTTACAATCACCCCCCTTTAGAGCACAACGCCCTCGTTATGGACCCTACATCTCAACCCAGGCAGTGCACCGCACTTAAGGCTGAATACCACCTTTGATACCAAATGTGACAACCGGGTCCCGGTGACAGCACAAACACCCTACCTTTACATGGCCATCAGGTCTTGGCCTACCACATGCCTGAACGATTCATCTAACTAATGACTGTCTCCACAGGCCAACACATGTCCTTTCCAGTGTTCTTTGTCCTCACTCACACACACTCTGAGAAACTTCCCAGAAGGCCACTCATCCTGATCACTACTCCAGACCAAGCACACTTAACTGTGGAGTTCTAATCAGACAGGATTCCGGAAAGGAAGGTGCACCTTGTTGACATGAGTCATATCATTTAGTCATTTAACCCTTTTTCATTTGGGGATGTTACAATCACCCCCCTTTAGAGCACAACGCCCTCGTTATGGACCCTACATCTCAACCCAGGTAGTGCACCACACTTAAGGCTGAATACCACCTTTGATACCAAATGTGACAACCGGGTCCTAGTGACAGCACAAACACCCTACCTTTACATGGCCGTCAGGTCCTGGCCTACCAGGTACCACCAATTGCCATCGCAGACACGTGGGTCACACCCACGTGTCCACCCACAGCTTGAATGGGTCATCTGACTAATGATTGTCCCCACAGGACAACACATGTCCTTTATAGTGTGCTTTGTCCTCACTCACACACACCCTGAGAAACTTCCCAGAAGGTCACCCATCTTGATCACTACTCCAGACCAAGCATGCTTAACTGTAGAGTTCTAACCAGACAGGCTCCCGGAAAGGAAGGTGCACCTTGTTGACATGAGTCATATCATTTCGTCATTTAACCCTTTATCATTTGGGGATGTTACAGATAAGGGGTATCAAAATATTAGAT
The DNA here is from genome assembly GCA_963277665.1 of Viscum album. Lineage (NCBI taxonomy): Eukaryota > Viridiplantae > Streptophyta > Magnoliopsida > Santalales > Viscaceae > Viscum > Viscum album. The sequence continues at coordinate 1,461,319,695 of OY728164.1, forward strand.
CATTAAGGGAAAAAGGATAATTTTACCCAAAAATTTGGGCTCTCATGGTTTGGTCGCACAGTTGGACAAACCATGTGCCAATTGTGCACCTCCCACTACTTAAGGAGGGCACTCACATGGTTAGGGAAACTGTACACCAACCATGCGAATCACTTTTGCTAAAAACTGCAGACATTTTTCATGGGAATGTGGCTCCTAGAGCACAGTTAGGGAAAACTATACACCCTGCTTTACCCCCACTGTCCAAACTCACATGATTAGTAGTAACCATGTGGCCTGGCCTGCATGGTTTCTACTTACCATGCGACCTGTCTGTTTTCCCACCGTCCAGGGTTCCGAGCTCTTAACAAGCCCCCAAAACCACCGTAACCTTTATAACCTTAAAGGGAATCCATATTAGGTTCTAAATAAAGAATTAGACCAAATTTAAATGGATCCATATCTGAGATAAGAATCAAATTCTTACACATAGAACCAAAAACAATCACAAGTGGGTAAAAATTTTGCTTTAGGGAATCTAGGATACTTACCATATTTTTCCTTAATGTTTTCATTTATATCCTTCTGGATTCTATTTCATCTAATATATCTTTTATATTTTTTTGGGGTTTTGCCTAAAAATATACTTGATGGTCTCCTCTTACCAAATATTTTCCAAAATTTCTTGTATTATCTCTTTAATTCACATTGGTTATCCTGAAATTAAGTTCTGAATGATTTTTGTTGGGTTCTTCTAGGCTTCTACCTAGTGGTACCACACCCATATATTCCTGAAATACCCTCTATCTTCAAGAAACAATAAAAAAATCATATATAAAATATTCATTATATCTTGAAAAATATGACTATGCATACAATAAAGTCTTATCACCTTCCTTATTGTTTCTTCTCAATCTCCCAAAGTATCTTACGAATATGCACTTTGAGAAAGAAAAGTCTTCAAGGCTTGTTGAACTAATTTTGACCAGTTACCTAGAAGCTTCTAGATAAATAAATATAAAGTATATGTTTGATCTCCTAGTTCATAAAGATAATACCATTACTAAAACTTACAAGGTTATTCTTCAAAATAGAACATGTCACAAATATTAATCTCGGTTAAAGTTATTATAACTTTTTATACCAATTCTCTATCATTATTGACCAGTGAATTTCTTGAAAACTAATGTTTGAGGAAATCATCTACTACTGGTATAACCTCAATTAGTAATGTGATATATTACTGGATAGTCATTCTCACTTCTGAGTGTCTTAACAACATATCAAAAAATCGACCTACATTACCTCTCAAGGTAGATCCTATGAAATTAAGTGCACTGTCTATGGTCCATGACTATAAACCAACTAAAAACATATAATATATAAGGTCTAGATCCCATTCATCTATGGATGCTCTAGGAACCTTCTTGCATTCTAGATTAAGGATCATTCCATGTCACTGAAAACCTTCTGTATGTGTCTTTATTGGCCTATATTCTTCTTGAATATAGCTAGGATATGATGGATTTTCTTCCCTATTGATATTATAAAACAAATCCTTTAATGACCCTTTCTGTCATTCCTAAGGGATTGGTTTCTGGGAGATCGTCTGCCATAGTGGCTTGGCTTCCCAAGGTTTTACACCGAGTCCTTTGGTGAGAGATGAATTGGTCTCTCTCTTCTTATTCTTATTCTCTTAAATTCAAGATTGTAGGTATTCTAATTTCTTGAGTTTTTCATTTAGGTCTTTAGAGACATGTTATATATCTCCAAGATCCCATTTCTCTTGAGTAATAATATCATGTATATGTTTCTGGTATTCCTGGATACTATGATGAATACTCAAAACTTAAACCTGATATTCTCGAGCTTGTCCTGTTAAAGGGAAAGCATAATCTTCTACAATATATCATCATGATATACTTGCACTTTTTATATCTATCCGTGGATTCATATATGAGACAATGACTTCTGGATAATTATAATATTATCCTGAGGATTTCCCTTCAAGTTGCTTCCAAATATCTTGAATATTTAGTCCAACACCAGATCCTATTCTGACCATATTTTACTATTAAAAGAAAAATAATTCATCTTCTATATATCCTAGATTCCTTTATAGGATTTCAACCAACAACCTGGCTTGTTGAAGTTGAGATTCCATATGCCGGATTTCTACCTTTAATTCTTCAAACCTGTCACGCATCACCTGGGCTTTCTACCCTAGATCAATTACTTTAGGCTCATTTTTATAGGATAATTTGAATTTTGGTATTTAATGATACTTACAAATACAAATATAAATGTCTTTTTTATCGTAATACCTTATCTTGCCTTCTAGATGCTTCTTCTCATAATAGAGACATTTAACCATGAAATCTGAAGTTTCTTAGCAAACTCTGCTTCCTCCCCACGCTTTGATACCACTAGTGGTATCATTTCTCCCTAGGAGATGTATGATTGTGTGTTATTACTAATAATTATATAGAAAATTTGAAAAAACATATAATTATTTCTTGAATTATGGGGTTAATAATTATAATTGTTTTTAAAAATCAAAATTTTAACACTACTGAAAAAAAAGGTTATACCAACGGTTTTAAACCGTTGGTATAGGTTGGAAAACCGTTGGTATAGCCTATACCAACGGTTTTCAAAACCGTAGGGTAGTAAGCCATGAGGAAAGCCCTATACCAATGGTTTGATCTAAACCGTTGGTATAGCCCACTGTATTTATTGATATACCAACGGTTGTAGGATAACCGTTGGTATATGTTTGTATAACTTTTTTACCAACGGTTTCCAGAAACCATTGGTATATATTGAATACTAAACACCGTACCAACGGTTTTAAAACCATTGGTATAGTTTTTAAATTTCTCTCAAAGTATACCAACGGTTTAAAACTGTTGGTATTGTGTTTTTCCAGAACTATTATACCAATGATTTAAAACCGTTGGTATTGTGTTTTTACAGAACTATTATACCAATGGTTTAAAACCATTGGTATTGTGTTTTTCCAGAACTGTTGCACAACATCCCTCTAGTAGCCCCTCCAGTATACACCTGCATAAAAAATATCACAAAAAACCACATATAGACTTAAAACAGCATAGAAAACACCTAAAATAGCACAAAAACACACACATAAAACCATAAAACTCTTCCAAACATGTCATGTACTACAATTCCCTATTTAAATATTCATATGACAACAATTATCCAGTAGAGTTAATAACAGTTTCAATAACTCAAACATTATTTACACCCATTTCAATCTTCAAATGACAACCACTCTTCCAGTATTCACCTCACCCCTGCACAACCCCCCCAACCAGCATAGCCCCCACCTCCCCATCAAATTATAATAGGAAGAATAGTCTGATAAATACTTATTAGAGTTGAATAAGAGTTTGAAATTGGATCAAATCCCAATTTTTTTTTCTGATCCTAGATTTGGGTATGTAATGATTTGTGATGCATTTTGTATTGAACTTGTATTTTTTATAATATATGGTGAAAAGGTGTTTTCTTAGGAGTATAATCACTTATGAACCCATGAGTGAAACTAACTAACTCATGAAAAAGAGTTTGTAACTATCGTTGATGAGTGTAAATTTCAGTTGTTGTATTCACTTAAAATGATGTCCTTTTGAAACAAAAGAGAGACACTTTGAGTGGTGTCGGCCACAACACACCTCAGATTGAGGTGGGGTTGACTCATACACGTCAAAAATGACAAATGGATAGTTTTCCTAAAGTATCAACATAATCCAAATGAGTTTGGTCAGTTTTCCGTATGTCGGATGTTTTTACTTAAAAACGTATCCATTTTAAACAAAAAAATACACTTTGAGTGGTACCGGCCACACCGTGCCTCTGATTGAGGTGGGTTTGACTCATATATGTCACAAATGACCCATGGATCCTTTTCCTAAATTATCAATAGAATCTGAATGCGTTTGGTTCGTTTTCCGTATGTCAGTTGTTGTTTTCACTTAAAATGTTGTCCATTTCAAAGAAAAGTGAGACACTTTGAGTAGTGCCGGCCACACCATGCCTCGGATTGAGACAGGGTTGACTCGTACACATCAAAAATGACCCATGTATCATTTTACTAAAGTTTCAATAGAATCTGAATGCATTTGGTCAGAACTCCGTATGTCAGTTGTTGTTTTCACTTAAAATGATGTCAATTTTAAACAAAAGAGAGACATTTTGAGTGGTGTCGGCCACACTATGCCTTGTATTAAGGATGGGGTTGACTTTTACATGTCATAAATGACCCATGGATTGTTTTCATAAAATATCAACACAATAAGAATGCGTTTGGTCGGTTTTAAGTATGTCAGTTGTTGTTTTCACTTAAAATCTTGTCCATTTCAAACAAAAGAGAAACACTTTGAGTGGTGCCGGCCACACTGGCCATCAGATTGAGGTGGGGTTGACTCATACACATCACATATGATCCATGAATCGTTTTCCTAAAGTTTCAACAGAATCCGAATGCCTTTGGTTTGTTTTTCGTATGTTAGTTGTTGTATTCACTTAAAATGATGTCCTTTTGAAACAAAAGAGAGACACTTTGAGTGGTGCCAGCCACAATGTGCCTCGGATTGAGGTGGGGTTGACTCGTACCCATCAAAAATGACCCATGGATCGTTTTCCTAAAGTATCAACACAATCCGAATGCATTTGGTCGGTTTTCCGTATGTCGGTTGTTTTTACTTAAAAGCGTATCCATTTTAAACACTAGAAAGACTCTTTGAGTGGTACCGGACACACTAGCCCTCATATTGAGGCAAGGTTGACTCGTACACATCACATATGATCCATGTATTGTTTTCCTAAAGTTTCAACAGAATCCGAACCCGTTTGGTAGGTTTTCCGTATTCCAGTTGTTGTTTTCACTTAAAATCCTGTCCATTTCAAATAAAAGTGAGACACTTCGAGTGATACCGGCCACAACGTACCTCTTATTAAGGCGGGGTTGACTCCTACATGTCACATATGACCCATGGATATTTTTACTAAAGTTTCAACAGAATTAAAATGCCTTTGGTCAGTTTTCCGTATTGTTAGTTGTTGTATTCACTTAAAATGATGTCCTTTTGAAACAAAAGAGAGACACTTTGAGTGGTACCGGCCACACCGCACCTTGGATTGAGGAAGGGTTGACTTTTACATGTCAAAAATTACCCATGTATCGTTTTCCTAAAATACCAACACAATCATAATGCTTTTGGTTGGTTTTAAGTATGCTAGTTTTTGTTTTCACTTAAAATCTTGTCCATTTCAAAACAAGAGAAACACTTTGAGTGGTGCCAGCCACACTGGCCCTCAGATTGAGATGGTTTTGACTCATATACGTCACATCTGACCCATGGATAGTTTTCCTAAAGTTTCAATAGAATCTGAATGCATTTGGTCGGTTTTCCGTATGTCAGTTGTTGTTTTAACTTAAAATGATGTCCATTTTAAACAAAAGAGAGAAATTTTGAGTGGTGTCGGCCGCACCGCATCTCAGATTGAGGAGGGGTTGACTCTTACATGTCAAAAATTACCCATGTATCATTTTCCTAAAATATCAACACAATCATAATGTGTTTGGTTGGTTTTAAGTATGTCGGTTGTTGTTTTCACTAAAAATATTGTCCATTTCAAACAAAAGAGAAACACTTTGAGTGGTGCCGGCCACACCGACCCTCATATTGAGGAGGGGTTGAATCTTACACATCATGTATGATCCATGAATCATTTTTCTAAAGTTTCAACAGAATCTAAAAGCCTTTGGTCTGTTTTCCGTATGTCAGTTGTTGTATTCACTAAACATGATGTCCTTTTGAAACAAAAGAGAGACACTTTGAGTGGTTCCGGCCACACCGTGCCTTGGATTGAGGCAGAGTTGACTCATACATGTTACAAATGACTCATGAATAATTTTCTAAAAGTATCAACACAATACGAATGCGTTTGGTCAGTTTTCCGTATGTCGGTTGTTTTTACTTAAAAGCGTATCCATTTTAAACACTGGAAAGAATCTTTGAGTGGTACCGGCCACACCGGACCTCAGATTGAGGCGAGGTTGACTTTTACACATCACATATGACCCATGTATCGTTTTCCTAAAGTTTAAATAGAATCCAAATGCGTTTTGTCAGTTTTCCGTATGCCAGTTGTTGTTTTCACTTAAAATCCTGTCCATTTCAAATAAAAGTGAGACACTTTGAGTGATACCGGCCACACCATGCCTCAGATTGAGGCAGGGTTAACTCGTACACATCACATATGACCCATGGATCTTTTTTCTAAAGTTTCAACAGAATTATAATACCTTTGGTTGGTTTTCTGTATTGTCGGTTGTTGTATTCACTTAAAATGATGTCCTTTTAAAACAAAAGCAAGACACTTTGAGTGGTGCCGGCCACACTGCATCTTGGATTGAGGCATATTTGACTCATGCACGTCACGAATGACCCATGTATCATTTTCCTAAAATAACAATACAATCCGAATGCGTTTGGTCAGTTTTAAGTATGCCAGTTGTTGTTTTCACTTAAAATCTTGTCCATTTCAAACAAAAGAGAAACACTTTGAGTGGTGCCGGCCACACCGGCCCTCATATTGTGGTGGTGTTGACTTTTACACATCACATATGACCCATGGATCATTTTTCTTAAAGTCTTAATAGAATACGAATGCATTTGGTCAGTTTTCCGTATGTCAGTTGTTGTTTTCACTTAAAATGATGTCCATTTTAAACAAAAAATAGACATTTTGAGTGGTGTTGGCCACACCGCACCTCAGATTAAAGATGGGTTGACTCTTAAATTTCAAAAATGTCCCATGTATTGTTTTACTAAAATATCAACACAATACTAATGCGTTTGGTCAGTTTTAAGTATGCCAGTTGTTTTTTTCACTTAAAATCTTATCCATTTCAAACAAAAGAGAAACACTTTGAGTGGTTCCAGTCACACCATCCCTCATATTGAGTCGACGTTGACTCGTACACATCACATATGACCCATTAATCATTTTCCTAAAGTTTCAATAGAATCCTAATGCCTTTGGTCAGTTTTCCATATGCCAGTTGTTGTATTCACTTAAAATGATGTCCTTTTGAAACAAAAGATAGACACTTTGAGTGGTGACGGCCACACCACGCCTCCGATTGAGGAGGGGTTGACTCTTAAACATAAAAAATGAACCATGGATTGTTTTACTAAAGTATTAACACAATACTAATGTGTTTGTTCGGTTTTCCATACGTCGGTTGTTTTTACTTAAAAGCGTATCCATTTTAAACAAAAGAAAGACACTTTTAGTGTTATCGGCCACACCGGCCCTATTATTGAGGCGGGATTGACTTTTACACATCACATATGACCCATTTATCATTGTCCAAAAGTTTTAATATAATCCAAATGCGTTTGGTCAGTTTTCCATATGCCAGTTGTTGTTTTCACTTAAAATCCTGTCTATTTCAAATAAACGTGAGACACTTCAAGTGATACCGGCCACACCGTGCCTCAGATTGATGCAGGGTTGACTATTACACATCACATATGACACATGGATATTTTTCCTAAAGTTTCAATAGAATTATAATGCCTTTGGTCGTTTTTCTGTATTGTCAGTTGTTGTATTCACTTAAAATGTCGTGCTTTTGAAACAAAAGAGAGACACTTTGAGTGGTGCTGGCCACACCGCACCTCGGATTGAGGTGGGCTTGACTCGTACATGTCAAAAATGACCCATGGATCATTGTATTAAAATACCAACACAATCTGAATGCGTTTGGTCGGTTTCAAGTATGCTAGTTGTTGTTTTCACTTAAAATCTTGTCCATTTCAAACAAAAGAGAAAAACTTTGAGTGGTGCCGGCCACACCGACCCTCTAATTGAGGTGGGGTTGACTCTTACACATCAAATATGACCCATGGATCATTTTACTAAAGTTTAAATAGAATCCGAATGCATTTGGTCTGTTTTCCATATGTCAGTTGTTGTTTTCACTTAAAATGATGTCCATTTTAAACAAAAGAGAGACATTTTGAGTGGTGTCGGCCACACCGCACCTCAGATTGAGGTGGTGTTGAATTTTACACGTCAAAAATTATACATGTATAGTTTTCCTAAAATATCAACATAATCCGAATGCATTCGGTCAGTTTTAAGTATGCCAGTTGTTGTTTTCACTTAAAATCTTGTCCATTTCAAACAAAAGAGAAACACTTTGAGTGGTGCCAACCACAACGACCCTCGGATTGAGTAGGGGTTTACTTGTACATGTCACATATGACCCATGAATCATTTTCCTAAAGTGTCAATAGAATATGAATACCTTTGGTCAGTTTTCCGTATGTCAGTTGTTGTTTTCACTTAAAATGATGTCCATTTTAAACAAAAGAGAGACATTTTGAGTGGTGTCGGCCACACCATGCCTCATATTGAGACGGAGTTGACTCGTACATGTAAAAAATGACCCATGTATAGTTTTCCTAAAATATCAACACAATATGAATGCATTTGGTTGGTTTTAAGTATGCAAGTTGTTGTTTTCACTTAAAATATTGTCCATTTCAAACAAAAGAGAAACACTTTGCATGGTGTTAGACACAATGACCCTCATATTGAGGTGTATTTGACTTTCACACATCAAATATTACCCATGGATCATTTTCCTAATGTTTTAACAGAATCCGAATGCTTTTGGTCAGTTTTTTCGTATGTCAGTTGTTGTATTCACTTAAAATGATGTCCTTTTGAAACAAAAGAGAGACACTTTGAGTGGTTCCGACCACACCGCACCTCAGATTGAGGCAGGGTTTACTTTTACACATCACAAATGACCCATGGATCATTTTCCTAAAGTATCAACACAATACTAATGCGTTTGTTCAGTTTTAAGTTTGTCAGTTGTTGTTTTCACTTAAAATGATGTCTATTTTAAACAAAAGAGAGACATTTTGAGTGGTGTTGGCCACACCGCGCCTCTTATTGAGGAAAGGTTGACTAGTACACGTCAAAAATGACCCATGTATTGTTTTCCTAAAATATCAACACAATCCAAATGCGTTTGGTCGGTTTTAAGTATGCCAGTTGTTATTTTCACTTAAAATCTTGTCCATTTCAAACAAAAGAGAAACAATTTGAGTGGTGCCGACCACAACGGCCCTCGTATTGAGGTAGGGTTGACTCATACATGTCACATATGACCCATGAATTTTTTTACTAAAGTTTCAACAGAATCTGAATGCCTTTGGTTGGTTTTCCGTATGTCAGTTGTTGTATTCAATTAAAATGATGTCATTTTGAAACAAAAGAGAGACACTTTGAGTGGTTCCGGACACACCGCACCTCATATTGAGGCAGGGTTGACTCGTACACATCAAAAATTACCCATGTATCATTTTACTAAAGTATAAACACAATCCTAATGTGTTTGGTCAGTTTTTCGTATGTCGGTTGTTTTTACTTAAAAGCGTATCCATTTTAAACACTAGAAAGGAACTTTGAGTGGTACCGGCCAATCCGGCCCTTGGATTGAGGAGGGGTTGACTCATACACGTCACATATGACCCATGGATTGTTTTCCTAAAATTTAAACATAATCCTAATGTGTTTGGTCAGTTTTCCTTATGCCACTTGTTGTTTTCACTTAAAATCCTGTCCATTTCAAATAAAAGTGAGACACTTCGAGTGATACCAAACACACCGTGCCTCAGATTGAGGCAAGTTTGACTCTTATACGTCACATATGACCCATGGATATTTTTCCTAAAGTTTTAATAGAATTAAAATTACTTTTGTCAGTTTTCCGTATTGTCAGTTGTTGTATTCAATTAAAATGATGTACTTTTGAAACAAAAGAGAGACACTTTGAGTGGTGCCGGCCACACCATGCCTCGGATTGATGAGGGGTTTACTATTACACGTCATAAATGACCCATGGATCGTTTTCCTAAAATACCAACACAATCCGAATGCATTTGGTCAGTTTTAAGTATGCCAGTTGTTGTTTTCACTTTAAATCTTGTCCATTTCAAACAAAAGAGAAACACTTTGAGTGGTTCCAGCCACACCGGCCTTTATATTGATGTGGGGTTGACTCTTACACGTCACATATGACCCATGTATCATTTTCCTAAAGTTTCAATAGAATCCGAATGCATTTGGTCAGTTTTTCCTATGTCAGTTGTTGTTTTCACTTAAAATGATGTCCATTTTAAACAAAAGAGAGAAATTTTGAGTGGTGTTGGACACACCACACCTCATATTGAAGAAGGGTTGAATCTTAAATTTCAAAAATGACCCATGTATTCTTTTCCAAAAATATCAACACAATCCGAATGCGTTTGGTTGGTTTTAAGTATGCGAGTTGTTGTTTTCGCTTAAAATCTTGTCCATTTCAAACAAAAGAGAAACACTTTGAGTGGTGCCAGCCACACCGGCCCTTGGATTGAGGTGGTGTTGACTCGTACATGTCACTTATTACCCATGAATCGTTTTCCTAAACTTTAAATAGAATCTTAATTCATTTGGTTGGTTTTTCGTATGTCAGTTGTTGTATTCACTTAAAATGATGTCCTTTTGAAACAAAAGAGAGACACTTTGAGTGGTTCCAGGCACACCGTGCCTCGGATTGAGGCAGGGTTGACTCTTACATGTCACAAATGACCCATGGATCATTTTCCTAAAGTATCAACACAATATTAATGCATTTGGTTGGTTTTCCGTATGTCGGTTGTTTTTACTTAAACGCGTATCCATTTTAAACACTAGAAAGACACTTTGAGTGGTACCGGCCACATCGGCCCTCGGATTGAGGTGGGGTTGACTCATACACACCAAATATTACCCATGTATTGTTTTATTAATGTTTCAACATAATCCAAATGCGTTTGGTCAGTTTTCCGTATGCCACTTGTTTTTTTCACTTAAAATCCTCTCCATTTCAAATAAAAGTGAGACACTTCGAGTGATATCGGCCACACTATGCCTCAGATTGAGGCAGGGTTGACTCTTACATGTCACATATGACCCATGGATCTTTTTTCCTAAATTTTCAACAGAATTATAATGCCTTTGGTTAGTTTTCTGTATATTCAGTTGTTGTATTCACTTAAAATGATGTCCTTTTGAAACAAAAGAGAGACACTTTGAGTGGTGCCAGCCACACCGCGCCTCGTATTGAAGCAAGGTTGAATCTTACACATCACAAATGACTCATGGATCGTTGTACTAAAATACTAACACTACCCAAATTCATTTGGTTAGTTTTAAGTTTTCCAGTTGTTGTTTTCACTTAAAATATTGTCCATTTCAAACAAAAGAGAAACACTTTGAGTGGTGCCGGCCACACCAACCCTCAGATTGAGGTGGGGTTGACTCTTACACGTCACATATGACCCATGGATAGTTTTTCCTAAAGTTTCAATAGAATACGAATTCATTTGGTTGGTTTTCCGTATGTCAGTTGTTATTTTCATTTAAAATGATGTCCATTTTAAACAAAAGAGAGACATTTTGAGTGGTGTCGGCCACACCGCACCTCAGATTGAGGAGGGGTTGACTCATGCACATCCCAAATGACCCATGTATCGTTTTTCTAAAATATCTGAAAGGACCCGATTTGAGTAATGAACCACTGAGGGGGGGGGGTGAATCAGTGGTACCCCTTTTTCTTCTTTTAAGTTCCCTTATGAATGAGAACAACCTTTGTCTCCTGTTAAAGATATAATTCCTTGCTGAGAAACAAATAAGCACACATCCAAAAAGGAACACAGTTATTTACAAGGTTCACTATTCAATAATAATAGCTACATCCTTGGTATGATTGGAAACAATCCATCACCATACAATCCACTAAGAAAACAATCCTTGGATTACAATGAGTAGGATATACCCTTACACTCGTGAAGCACTGTGAAACAATTACTCCAGTGCGTGTGCACCCTCTTAGAACAATAGGGCAAAGTTTCTTTTCTTGTAACAACTTATGTTACCAGCACTTCCTTTCAAATACAAGTGTAAGCAGGTTCAACACAAATCCTCACTTCCTTACCCAGAAGAGAGATAAGGATTCCTTGGACTTGAGATAGATCAATTGCAGTCCAAACTTCCCATTCCGATTCTTCACTCCGAAATCTCCACTCCGAAGTATCCACTCCGATATTTCTTCTTCACTCTGAATTCTTCAATTTGAGTCTTCCTCAGTCTGAGAAACTCAATACGGTGATATCCAGTACAAGTTCCTCATTCCAAATCTCCACTCCGAAATCTCCACTCCAAATTCTCCAGTCTGAATTCTCCACTCCGAATTCTCCATTCTGAATTCTCCACTCCGAATTCTCGTTACGATTGGAACTACAATGAAAGCTCAGTCGGCCAAACACTCCCTCCTCTCTCTAGATTACTAGATCTTATCTCTCTAAATTTTCATCGTATTTCATCCCGTACTCTGATCTCCTTTTATAGGAGCTCCAAAGTGTGCTTAGGCGGGAAACCAAAATATTTTCCCGCTCACTTAGATTCACCCAAATCATAATTCCTCCTGAAATCACGGAGCAATTAAGACTCAGTCAATGCTTCTAGAATCTTCTCGAATCTTCTTCTACTTCTCTTGTTTTGGAACTTTGGCCTTTTCTGGATCTGAATTTGTTACTCAAATTTCTTGGTATCACCTTCTCGGATCCATCCATCTTGAGTTTTCAGGATCACTTCAAGTCTTGGCATGACTCATCAACACCTTTCCGACATGACACCACTTCTATTCACAGTGTGACCCTTCATCACTTCTTGGTGCAAATTCTGGTTTTCGGCTTCAGCAATTCTCAGATTAGACTCCGCACTTTTGGCTATGAACTTTAAACTCAGGAAGTTGACTCTGAACTTCTCACTACGAACTTCTGATTCAGGAAGTCGACTCCGTAAGTTCTGTTCAGGAGGTAGAATCTGAACTCCTGACTCCAAACATCGACTCCGCACATCTGGTTCTCGTTGCGACTTCACCGATTCTTGAAACACCTTCTCCACCCATATTTTTCTTGAATCATGAGTACCTGCATATACTCACAATTTTGAGTTACAAAACATCAAAGCATCGTCACAATAAATGTCTCCTCATCTCTTATCAGCCTGCTTAGGTTCCGAACTTTTCAAATCCCAGACACCGAATTCTTTCGAACACCAAATTCCGAGTGTTCAAAATTCTTGGTTCCAAATTTCTCAAACTCCAGACTCTGAAAGTTCAATATAATTGATTCCGAACTTCTCAAACTCCAGACTCCGAAAGTTCAATATACTTGGTTCCGAACTTCTCAAACTCTAGACTCCGAAAGTTCAATATACTTGGTTCTGAACTTCTCAAAATCTAGACTCCTAAAGTTCAATATACTTGGTTCCGAACTTCTAACTTCCAGCTTCCGAATTCAATGGTTCCTAACTTCTAACTTCCAGCTTCTGAATTCATTGGTTCCGAACATCTAACTTCCAGCTTCCAAATTCAATGGTTCCGAACTTCTAACTTCCAGCTTCCAAATCCAAGGTATATTTCCTTTATGAAAACTTTCTCAAGATCAACAAAAAACAATTCATACAAACCATCTCTCCCTTCAAGTTGGTCCTAACAATCTCCCCCTTTGGATTTTGTTGTCAAACAAGTTTTCATAAATCACCAAACGTTGTAACCTCAAGAAATTAATTACTTATCGATAATTCTAAGCCTACGTGAGCTAACTCATTATAGGAAACAAGAATCATTGAAAGCAAAACCATGCTGTCCATAAGAAGTGAAAATGACATCGTCAACTTCATACAACTTAAGCTTAATGCACCCTGTAAACAACTTCAAGTTATTTCCTACAACCACTCCAACAAACAGTTAGAATAGTTCACATACATAAACAATGCTGAGTTCATAGCTTACCCACAACTCTCTCTTTAAACAATAGATTTATGATACAAGCAACTTCTCCCCCTTGACAAAACAATCCAAAGGTAAGAGGAGAGAGGGGACAGAACAACATACCTTATCCTTGAAGTGAAAGAGGTTGGACACCCATGTTCAACCTCAATCTTGAGAATGATTCCTTTGGCAAGGGTTTCGTGAAAATATCAGCAACTTGTTCTGCAGATGACACATATTCAAGTTTCAGTTCATTCTTTTCCACATGCTCTTTGATGAAATGATATTTGATATCAATATGCTTCGATCGTGAATGTTGGACTGGATTCTTGGTAAGGTTAATTGTACTTTGATTATCACAGCCCAAGAGCAAGGGAAACTTCACTTCAACTAACAAATCTTCCAACTGTGTTTTCATCTAGATAAGTTGAGTAGCAGCCATGGTTGCAGCAACATATTCAGCTTCAGCCGTGCTAAGTGTCACTGAATTTTTCTTCTTCGAGTGCCAGCCAACATAACATTTTCCCATAAAGAACACTCCACCAGATGTGGATCTTCTATCATCAACATTTCCTGCCCAATCTGCATCTGAATAGCCAAACAGATCAATGTTATTTGAGCCACTATATTTGATTCCAAATTCTATTGTGCCTTTTATATATCTGAGAATTTTTTTGCCAACAATAAGATGTGATTCTTTAGGAGCACTCTGGAATCTTGCACATAAGGTAACAACAAAAACAATATATGGTCTTGATGCAGTCAGGTATAACAAACTTCCAATCAGCTTTCAATATTCTTTCTGATCAACTTCTTTTCCTTCATCATCTTTGCTTAGCTTCGTTCCTACTGAGATAGGAGTTAATACAAGTTTTGAGTTTTCCATGCCAAACTTCTTGAGAAGTTCCTTGGCATACTTTTCTTGGGAGAGGAAAATGAATTATTTCTGTTTCAAGATTTGTAACCCAAGGAAGTATCTCATCTCACCCAACATGGACATCTCAAATACATTTTTCATTTCTTTAGCAAACCTTTCACAGCTTCCTTCATCATTCCCAACAAAAATAATGTCATCAACATAGACAATAACAATGAGTGGAAGATCTTGACTTTCCTTGATGTATAGATTACTGTCAACTCTTCCTTTATTGAAGTTCATCTTCTTTAAGCAAGCATCCAATTTGGAGTACCATGCTCTTGGAGCTTGCTTTAGCCCATACAAGGCTTTCTTCAATCTGCACACATAACTTTCATTTTTCCCAACAATAAAGCCACATGGTTGCTTAACATAAACTTCTTCTTTGAGATCACCATTAAGAAATGCAGATTTAACATCCATTTAAAAGATTTTGTATCCTCATTGTGCAGCAATAGCAAGAAAGATTCGAATAGTTTCTAATCTGGCCACTGGAGAAAATGTTTCTTCAAAGTCAATTACTTCAATCTGAGAGTAGCCTTTACAAACCAATCTTGCTTTATTTCTAATCACTTCACCTTCTTCATTCAACTTGTTCCGGAATACCCATTTGGTGCCAATAATATTCTTACTTTTAGGCCTTGGTACAAGTTCCCATGTATCATTCTTTTCAATCTGATCCAATTCTTCATTCATGGCTTGAACCCATTCAGGATGCTCAAAGGCTTCTTTAATGTCATTTGGTTCCACTTTGGAATACAAGGAAGTATGTGATAAAGAATTACTCGTTCTTCTTGTTTGAACCATGTGACGTTGATCACCAATGATATTCTAAGCTTGCACTTGTTTCATCAGCCTTGGATAAGTTTTTCGTGTGTCTTCCTCATCACTTGATATGGCTGAATCCAATTCTTCATCTTGATTAGGGTTGCAATTCACTATATCCTTATTAGAATCATCAACTTCATCTTCCTTATCTTCCTTGTCTGTCTGGACATGCTTATCTTTCCCCGGATTTTCAATGACTTTTACATCAACTGTATCCACAATTCTTCCTGTTTCTTTGTTAAAACATCTATAACCTCTTCCTTCTGGTGCATAACCAAGAAAAATTCCATCTTCTCCTTTCTGCTCGAACTTTCCACTGCTTCCTCCTTTCTTCTTTATAATGCATGGGCTCCCAAAAACTTTAGCATGCTTCATACTTGGTGTAATTCCATAGAAAAGTTCATATGGAGTCTTGTTTGATTGAGGCCTGTAGAAACATTGATTTTGAATATAAACAGCTGTACTTGTAGCTTGCCTCAAAAAATAATGGGTAAGGCCATGTTCAAGCAACATTGTTCTTCCCATTTCCACCAAGCTTCTGTTCTTCCTTTTAGCAACCCCATTTTGTTGAGGTGTATATGGAGCAATATATTCATGCTGAATCCCATGCTTCTCAAGATAGTCTTCAAATTATTCACTTCTATACTCACCACCATTATCTGTTCTCAACTTCTTCACAGAGTATTCACACTCTTTCTCAGCTTTCCTTCTGAAACTCTTAAACATTTTCAGGGCGTCTGACTTGTTTTTCATAAACATAACACATGTAATGCGAGTAAATTCATCAATGAAGGTGATGAAGTACTTGTCTCCATTTTTTGATTGTTTACTCATCAGCCCACATATATCAGAATGTATCAGCTCAAGGGGTTGTTTTGAACAAATGTCAACCTTCTTATGCACAACACTTGTAATCTTTCCTTTCTGACAGGTAGTGCAACACCAATCTCTTCTTCTTGGAAAATTTGGAATATCTCGAACACTATCCCTTTGAGATATCTTTCTCATATTTCTCTGACACATGTGTCCAAGTCTTCTGTTCCACAACTGATTTTCTTCCACTACACTCATGTAACAAGAGTTTTGTGAATTACTAACCTGAAACAGATTTCCTTTGGTTCGTTGGCCTCTTGTAATAATCTTCCCATCTTCTTCACTTTTCACAATAAATCCATCTTTCTTGAAGATAACTTTGTTACCCTCATCACATAATTGTGATACACTCAGTAAGTTGTGCTTCAGCCCATCAACATACAAAGTTTTCTTAGACTTCAATTTTTCTTTCCTAATGATGGTTGGTCCAACTCCTTTGATTTTTAAAGATTCATCATTGCCAAATGTCACAGTGCATTCTTTAAACCTCTTCATATTTTTTAGAAACTCCAAGTCTCCTTTCATATGTGAAGAACAACCACTGTCAAGTATCCAAGGTCGTTCTTCCTTTGTAACTTTTAAAGCGGTTTCAAAAACAAGAGCTTTTTCTTCTTTCACTTCTATCTTCACTTTCGGGCTCTAAGAATTAAGAACTTTTTGTTGAGCTGGTAACAACACAAGACATCCTTTTGCAAGGTGTCCAGGTTGTTCACACCTTTCACAAATGGTTTCCAGAGGCTGGAACCTATTTCCTATCTTGAATTCATTCTTCTCAGCTTTCTTCAGGAAAACCTTCTTACTCTTATTCCTTTGAAGAGATTGACTCCCCCTCAATCTCTGCCTTTCATAAATTGTGGGGTGGTGATAATATTGTTGATTAAACCAACACATATTCTATGTATGCCCGAATCCACCACAATACCAACAGTACCCATAGAAGGAGTACCTTCCTCTAAAGCTTTTGTTCTGATACTTCTTTGTTGCTCTTTCTTCAGCCCCACCAACCATTCTTTTGTTAGAAAGATTGTTTTGATGGAATTATTCCTTCTCTGACTTTTCTTGTTTTTCACCAGTGTTAGGCTTAGGTTTCCTTGAAACTTCAGAGTTCCCAGCAACGTTGGTCTTGACCACATAAGTAGCTTTCTCAGCTTTCTTTTTCACAGCAATCACTTTATTCTTTTGTTGAATTTTCTCAGAATGTTCTTATTGAGAACTTTCACCAACATCAGTAGTTGAATTTTGAAAACAAATGTTTCTTGACTCAACTTTCAAGAATTTCTTTTGAACCAGCTCTAATTCTTCCTCTTTTGCCTTCAGCTTAACTTTCATGTGCTCATTTTGATTTTTCTCATCTTCAAGAGACTTTTTCAAGTCTTCAAGCTCTTTATCAAGTTCTACTTTAACATTAACTTGATTGCATGTTAAGGAACATTCATCTTCCAATTTTTTGTTAAGCTTCTCCAGCCTTCTGACCTTCCTTAAACATTCCTTCAATTCTTCTTTCAGATGCATCTCCAGCTGAGTTTCTTCTTCTTCCAAGCTGCTGCTTCTGAAATCTTAATCATTCACTGTTGCAATGAAGGTATTTTCAACACCATGCTCAACTGATTTTTCGGATTCACCATAACTTTCTTCATCTTCTTCATTTACGGATAGAAGGATTTTTCACTTTGATTTGAAGAACTTCTTTTCTTTCCCCAACTTTACTTTACCACCCTGCTTCTTCCATAACCTTCTTGGATTTCTTTCTTCTTCATCACTGTCTTCTTAATTCTCCCTTTGAGGGCAGTTAGCCGCAAAGTGGCCAATGCCTCCACATTCAAAACACTTCAAGGGAAGTTTTCCCTTGTATTTACCTATGCCTCTTCTAACATTTTTTGAAAACAAAGATAAAATATCGTTAATATTTTTACATACCTCGCTTTCCGAGTCAGAGTCACCACCATCTTCTTCAATGAAGATCTTCTTAGATTTTTCCTTCTTCATGGCTTTGAAAGATAATTCTCTGTCAACCTTTGTCTTGGTCTTCATAGCCTTCTCCCTTCTTATCTCACAAGTAATGAGTGTGCTATGCAAATCATCAATAGATAGAATCTCTGAGTCTCTTTCTTCTAATGAAGATACCTCCGCATCAAATTTATCAGGAAGAATCCTTAAGATCTTGTCCACCACAGTAGATTCTTTCAGTTATTCACCAAGACATCTGATGGTACTAACAATATCGTTCACCCTGGTGAAAAAATCCCCAACAGATTCTTGATCTCCCATCTTCAAGTCTTCATACTTCAATCTCCAAATTTGAATTTTTGCCTTCTTGACTTTTGTATTGCCTTCATATATGTTTTTCAGTTTGTCCCATATAACTTTGACTGTGACCACTCCTTTTACTCTCAAGAATTCACTTTCAGAAAGTGAAGACAATATAGCATTCTTGGCTCTTCCATCATTCTCAAGAAACTTCTTGTCAACAGGTGTAAGTGGAACATTGTCTTCAATGGGGGGAAACCCAACTGTTGCAGCTTCAAGAACTTCATAACTAATAGACATGAGATACGGTAGCATTCTATCCTTCCATATGTGATAGTTTTTCCCATCAAATACCGGAATGCCTTTACTATTCACACAATTCAGATTCTCCATCAGCAAGGAAAACAAAGGGAACCTGGCTCTGATACCAATTGAAAGGACTCGATTTGAGTAATGAACCACTGATAGGGGGGGGGGTGAATCAGTGGTACCCCCTTTTCTTCTTTTAAGTTCCCTTAAGAATGAGAACAACCATTGTCTCTTGTTAAAGATATAATTCCCTGCTGAGAAAAAAACAATCACACATCCAAAAAGGAACACAGTGATTTACAAGGTTCACTATTCAATAAGAATAGCTACGTCCTTGGTATGGTTGGAAACAATCCAGCACCATACAATCCACTAAGAAAACAATCCTTGGATTAAAATGAGTAGGATATACCCTTACACTCATGAAGCACTGTGAAACAATTACTCCAGTGCATGTGCACCCTCTTAGCACAACAGGGAAAAGTTTTTTTTCTTGTAACAACTTATGTTACCAGCACTTCCTTTAAAATACAAGTGTAAGCAGGTTCAGCACAAATCCTCACTTCCTTACCCAGAATAGAGATAAGGATTCCTTGGACTTGAGATAGATCAATTGCAGTCCGAACTTCCCATTCCGATTCTTCACTCCGAAATCTCCACTCCGAAGTATCTACTCCGATATTTCTTCTTCACTCTGAATTCTTCAATTCGAGTCTTCCTCAGTCTGAGAAACTCAATACGGTGATAGCCAGTACAAGTTCCTCATTCCGAATCTCCACTCTAAAATCTCCACTCCAAATTCTACAGTCTGAATTCTCCACTCCGAATTCTCCAGTCTGAATTCTCCACTCTGAATTCTCATTACGATTGGAACTACAATGAAAGCTCAGTCAGCCAAACACTCCCTCCTCTCTCTAGATTACCAGATCTTATCTCTCTAAATTTTCATCATATTTCATCCCGTACTCTGATCTCCTTTTATAGGAGCTCCAAAGTGTGCTTAGGCGGGAAACCAAAATATTTTCCCGCTCACTTAGATTCACCCAAATCATAATTCCTCCTGAAATCTCGGAGCAATTAAGACTCAGTCAATGCTTCCAGAATCTTCTCGAATCTTCTTCTACTTCTCTTGTTTTGGAACTTTGGCCTTTTCTGGATATGACTTTGTTACTCAAATTTCTTGGTATCACCTTCTCAGATCCATCCATCTTGAGTTTTCAGCATCACTTCAAGTCTTGGCATGACTCATCAACACCTTTCCGGCATGACACCAATTCTATTCACAGTGTGACCCTTCATCACTTCTTGGTGTGACTTCTGTTTTTCGGCTTCAGCAATTCTCAGAGTAGACTCCGTACTTTTGGCTACGAAATTTAAACTCAGGAAGTCGACTCCGAACTTCTCGCTACGAACTTCTGATTCAGGAAGTCGACTCCGTAAGTTCTGTTCAGGAGGTAGACTCCGAACTCCTGACTCCAAACATCGACTCCGCACATCTGGTTCTCGTTGCGACTTCACCGATTCTTGAAACACCTTCTCCACCCATATTTTTCTTGAATCATGAGTACCTGCATATACTCACAATTTTGAGTTACAAAACAGCAAAGCATCGTCACAATAAATGTCTCCTCATCTCCTATCAGCCTGCTTAGGTTCCGAACTTTTCAAATCCCAGACACCGAATTCTTTCGAACACCATATTCCGAGTGTTCAAAATTCTTGGTTCCGAATTTCTCAAACTCCAGACTCCGAAAGTTCAATATACTTGGTTCCAAACTTCTCAAACTCCAGACTCCGAAAGTTCAATATACTTGGTTCCGAACTTCTCAAACTCCAGACTCCGAAAGTTCAATATACTTGGTTCCGAACTTCTCAAAATCCAGACTCCAAAAGTTCAATATACTTGGTTCCGAACTTCTAACTTCCAGCTTCCGAATTCAATGGTTCTGAACTTCTAACTTCCAGCTTCCGAATTCATTGGTTCTGAACGTCTAACTTCTAGCTTCCGAATTCAATGGTTCCGAACTTATAACTTCTAGCTTTCGAATCCAAGGTATCTTTCCTTTATGAAAACTTTCTCAAGATGAACAAAAAACAATTCATACAAACCATATCTCCCTTCAGGTTGGTCCTAATAATATCAACACAATCCGAATGTGTTTGGTGGGTTTTAAGTATGCCAGTTGTTGTTTTCACTTAAAATATTATCCATTTCAAACAAAAGAGAAACACTTTGAGTGGTGCCGGCCACACTGGACCTCAGATTGAGGTGGGTTTGACTCATAAATATCACATATTACCCATGAATCATTTTCCTAAAGTTTCAATAGAATCCGAATGCCTTTGGTCAGTTTTCTGTATGTTAGTTGTTTTATTCACTTAAAATGATGTCCTTTTGAAATAAAAGAGAGACACTTTGAGTGGTGCTGACCACAACGTGCCTCAGATTGAGGCGGGGTTGATTCTTAAACATCAAAAATGAACCATGGATCTTTTTATTAAAGTATCAACACAATCCGAATGTGTTTGGTCGGTTTTTCATATGTTGGTTGTTTTTACTTAAAAGCGTATCCATTTTAAACAAAAGAAAGACAATTTGAGTGGTATCAGCCACACTGGCCCTCGTATTGAGGAAGGATTGACTTTTACATGTCACATATGACCCATGGATTGTTTTCCAAAAGTTTCAATATAATCCTAATGCGTTTGGTTAGTTTTCCATATGCCAGTTGTTGTTTTCACTTAAAATCCTGTCCATTTCAAATAAAAGTGAGACACTTCAAGTGATATCGGCCACACCGTGCCTCAGATTGAGGTGGGGTTGACTCATACACGTCACATATGATCGATGGATCTTTTTCCTAAAGTTTAAAAAGAACTATAATTCCTTTGGTTGGTTTTCCGTATTGTCAGTTGTTGTATTCACTTAAAATGATGTCCTTTTGAAACAAAAGAGAGACACTTTGAGTTGTTCCAGCCACACCGCGCCTCTAATTGAGGAGGGGTTGACTCATACACATCAAAAATGACCCATGGATCATTTTTCTAAAATACCAACACAATCCGAATGCGTTTGGTTGGTTTTAAGTATGCTAGTTGTTGTTTTCACTTAAAATCTTGTCCATTTCAAAAAAAGAGAAACACTTTGAGTTTTTCCGGCCACACCGGCCCTCATATTGAGGTGGGGTTGACTTTTACATGTCAAATATGACCCATGTATCGTTTTCCTAAAGTTTTAATAGAATCCTAATGCATTTGGTCTTTTTTCTGTATTAATAGTTGTTGTTTTCACTTAAAATGATGTCCATTTTAAACAAAAGAGATACATTTTGAGTGGTGTCAGCCACACCGCATCTCAGATTGAGTTGGGGTTGACTCTTAAATGTCAAAAATGACCCATGGATCGTTTTCCTAAAATATCAACACAATATGAATGCGTTTGGTCGGTTTTAAGTATGTCAGTTGTTGTTTTCACTTAAAATCTTGTCCATTCCAAACAAAAGAGAAACACTTTGAGTGGTTCCGGCCACACCAGCCCTCAGATTGAGGTGGGGTTGAATCGTACTTGTTACATATGACCCATGAATCATTGTTCTAAAGTTTCAATAGAATCCAAATGCCTTTGGTTGGTTTTCCGTATGTCAGTTGTTGTATTCACTAAAAATGATGTCCTTTTGAAATAAAAGAGATACACTTTGAGTGGTGTCGGCCACACCACACCTCGTATTGAGGAGGGGTTGACTCGTACATGTTAAAAATGACCCATGGATCATTTTACTAAAGTATCAACACAATCCGAATGCGTTTGGTTTGTTTTCTATATGTCGATTGTTTTTACTTAAAAGCGTATCCATTTTAAACAAAAGAAAGACACTTTGAGTGGTACCGGCCACACCGGCACTAGTATTGAGGTGGGGTTGAGTCATACACATCACATATGACCCATGGATCATTTTACTAAAGTTTCAAAATAATATGAATACATTTGGTCAGTTTTCCGTATGCCAGTTGTTGTTTTCACTTAAAATCCTATCCATTTCAAATAAAAGTGAGATAATTCAAGTGATACCGGCCACACCATGCCTCTAATTGAGGTGGGGTTGACTCATACATGTCACATATGACCCATGGATCTTTTTCCTAAAGTTTAAATAGAATTTGAATGCCTTTGGTCAGTTTTCCGTATTTCCAGTTATTGTATTCACTTAAAATGATGTCCTTTTGAAACAAAAGAGAGACACTTTGAGTGGTCTCGGCCACACCACACCTTGTATTGAGGCGAGGTTGACTCTTACATGTCAAAAATGACCCATGGATCATTTTACTAAAATATAAATACAATCCAAATGCATTTGGTCAGTTTTAAGTATGCTAGTTGTTGTTTTCACTTAAAATCTTGTCCATTTCAAACAAAAGAGAAACAATTTGAGTGGTTCCGGCCACAACAACCCTCATATTGAGGTGGAGTTGACTCGTACACATCACATATGACCAATGAATTTTTTTACTAATGTTTCAACAGAATCTGAATGCCTTTGGTCAGTTTTTCGTATGTCAATTGTTGTATTCACTTAAAATGATGTCCTTTTGAAACAAAAGAGAGAAACTTTGAGTGGTGTCGGCCACACCGCACCTCTAATTGAGGTGGGGTTGACTTTTAAACATCAAAAATGACCCATGGATCGTTTTCCTAAATTATCAATACAATCCGAATGCGTTTGGGCAGTTTTCCGTATGCCGGTTGTTTTTACTTAAAAGCTTATCAATTTTAAACAAAAGAAAGGAAATTTTAGTGGTACTGGCCACAAAATGCATCGGATTGAGGTGGGGTTGACTCATACAAGTCAAAAATGACCCATGGATCCTTTTCCTAAAGTATCAATATAATCCAAATGAGTTTGGTCAGTTTTCTGTATGCTAGTTGTTGTTTTCACTTAAAATGCTGTCCATTTCAAAGAAAAGTGAGACACTTTGAGTGGTGTCGGACACACTGCGCCTCAGATTGAGGTGAAGTTGACTCATACACATCAAAAATGATCCATGTATCATTTTTTGTAGTATCAACACAATCCAAATGAATTTGGTTGGTTTTCCATATGCCAATTGTTGTTTTCACTTAAAATCCTGTCCATTTCAAATAAAAGTGAGACATTTCGAGTGGTGTTGGCCACACGACCCTTGTATTGAGGCGGGGTTGACTCATACACGTCACATATGACCCATGGATGATTTTCCTAAAGTTTTAACAGAATATTAATGCATTTGGTTGGTTTTCCGTATGCCATTTGTTGTTTTCACTTAAAATCCTATCCATTTCAAATAAAAGTGAGACACTTCGAGTGATACCGGCCACACCGTGCCTCAGATTGAGGCGGGTTTGACTCGTACACATCAGATATGACCCATGGATCCTTGTCCTAAAGTATCAATAGAATCTGAATGCGTTTGTTCAGTTTTTCGTATGTCAGTTGTTGTTTCCACTTAAAATGTTGTCCATTTCAAAAAAAAGTGAGACAATTTGAGTGGTGCCGGCCACAACTAACCTCATATTGAGGCGAGGTTGACTCATACATGTCACTTGGGCGTTTTGAGTGCCGTCAAGTGTGGATTGAAGATCCAGGTGAGTCTAATACTCTCCTTGCTTCCTCTTTTAGATTAGGGTTTGCACTGTTCTATCATCTTCTTCTGAAGCTCTAAAAACCTCTTTTCCATTGGGATGTAGGCTTAATCTTAAAGAGAGATTAGATTGGGATCTGGGGTCCTGGGAGGAGGGTTGGGGGGGATATCTGGGGGGCTGTCCGGGGGGCTGTCCAGGGGGCTGTCTGGGGTCTAGGGAGGAGGGTGGGGGGGGGGGGGGGCTATTCGAGGAGCTATCTGGGGTCTAGGTAGGAGGGTGGGGGGGGGGGGGGTGTTTGGAGGGTGGGTGGGCTATCCGGGAGACTTTACGGAGTCCAGGGAGGAGGGTGGGGGTGGGGGGGCTATCCGGGGGGCTGTTCGGGGTCCAGGGAGGAGGTTGGGGGGGTTTTCTGGGGTCTAGGGAGGAGGGTGGGTAATGTATTTAAAACTCTATCTAGGTATCATACATCGAATTCCGACAGGACTATGAACCACTGCGGGATGTCATCCTGGAGTAGGGCCAAATCACAACATTACCGCAGCGTGACCGTGGCGTGACCGCGACGTGATCGCGGCATGACCGTGGCGTGACCACGGTGTGTTGGCCCGGTCTAGCGACATCCACGGGGCACCATCTTCCAGCCATGATTCCAAATAAATCCTATGTAGTTGTCCTTCAGATTATAGAAACTGATCTTATGTTATAAAAAACAGACTCTTGATTCGGGATTGTGGTATGATAAAGATATATATTTTTTATTTTTTATTTTTAAAAGTGGTACTAGGTTGTTGAAACTACTGATTGAGAGTCAAATTATCACACCCTAAACTATCAGTGTGAGTTTTCGTAGACAGCGCACCTCCATTGGAGGGGTTTTATTATAAAAACATGATTTTATTTATCAAATGAAACCATTATATTAAAGAAAACTTATTCAAGATACACAATTCAATATAATTAAGTAGAATTAAGAAAGAAGCTAAATTCAATTTAAAGCATTCTTAAATTAAAGAGGCTACGAGAGGGACTCTACCTTAAGGGGTGTCTCCCATGGGTGTCTTGTGGTGTGTAGTGTCTATCTATGATTTTTTTGGTGCTTCCGTATTGTGGGAAATGTGTATTTCATGGTCAGTTTAATAAATACATTATTTAATTAGAAAATACACCCATATTCAATAGAGATATACCCAATTTTGATAGAGAATACCATCCAAATAACCAACTCAGAAATCCGAGACCAGCATTTTACTTTACCAATTCCAATTACATAATATATGCAGCACCGAATTATGTTTTATGAACCAATCAATTAAAGGGAAAGAAACTCCTCACAATAACCCATAAAATATCATATAGCATCACTCACCTACAAACCATTATAACATCATTAGGCTTCCATATTTGGTAAAAAATAAAGAGTTATACTGAATTCAAAAATATCCATACCAGAGTGAAAACCAGGTTAAAAAATAAAGAGTTATACAGAATTCAAAAATGTAATGGATCGATCTGCCCCTGATCACTATCACCATCACTACTGTCATCATCGAACTCATCCTCTCCGCCATCTCTATCCTCATCATCGTCCTCGTCATCATCCCCATACTCATCTTTGTCCCCATCCTCTCCCTCGGCCCCATCCTCGCCCTCGACCCCATCCTCGCCCTCGTCCACATCCTCATCCTCGCCCTCATCCTCTTCAGCATCCTCATCATCACTAGGAACGTCATCATCTCGACCGACACTAGAAATGACACCTGGTGCATTGGATAATGCACCCATCGATGACATATATGTCTGAAAAGCCACACTAGCCTCTGTTGGAAGTGATGAAGATAAAGCTTTGATCAGTTTCATAAATTCTTTCTCCCTTGTTTGAACTTGTTATTCCAACTCTGTGACCCTTTTATCAGACTGTCTTGCATTATCCTTGACCTATTCCAAATCAGTGGTACTAGAATGGATACCTGGAGAGGACCAATACCTCATCGGGGCTATATTCTTACCAGGTCGGCAGCGTACTCAACCAGAGTGCTCATCTCCAAAAACCTGATATAAATGATCGTGTGGCCCTAAATTGTCAGGCTCCTGGGAATCAAGAGCCTCTAAAGAAGCCTGTTAAAAATATTAATAGATTATTAAATTTCAAAATATATATTAAACTTTGAAATAAACAAATTAAAACTTACAATCTTTTCTTGTGTCGGTTCATTAACCGTAGTTCCATCTTTTTTCCTTCCACTCGAGCAAAAAAATTTTGATCGAGGGATATGTCCTTCAATATTCAATTTGTGCTTCTGTAATGACATTGAAAGAATATAAAGTGCAAGTATAATCATATATTCAATATTTAATAAATCACATAATTTAAGTAGGAAACAATAAAAGGGGAAAGTCCTAAAGAAAAATTATAAACAACTATATCGTACCAGCTGCCTCTCATGATCTGACATAGTTGTGCACCCCAAAGTGTGGAGGTATTGATTTAAATCAATGTTTTTTTTGTTTTTTTAGAATATTCCTAAATAATGTTTAATAATAAATAAGATAATATTAATGAAAAATATGAAAACTGTCATTTAAATATCTCAAATGGGATTAATACCTTAAATTTGGCAGTTTCCCAATGGGTAATCATTTGGCGATATTTCTCTATCGGGTAGTCATCAACGATAGGTAATGTCTCCAAATTCGTGCCCACTCTATCACACCAGCCAGCATACAGCTCATGCTTATAAGATTTCCAAAGCTCTCCTAGCTCCTTTAAACGTGATGATCGTGCAGCTTCGCCATCAGGGAAGTTAAACTAAAGTTGACACCCAATAGATTAATTCATATAAAAACCAAAAAATACTACATTAAATCCAATAAAATTTTTACCCATATTTGTGCCTATGCATTATCCTTGACTTCCTGTGGCAGATGTCTCTAAGAGAGAGAGCTGACAGAAATGATGTCAGAGTATTTAGCCAGCATCGCCAAAAAAAACCCGACATTCCTGCCTAGATTTATCAATAATCTGTCCATCATCATTGTATTCAACCATCAACTGTGTCTGGCGATTCCATACCACACGTAAGTGAGTATGCCCCCTCCCCCGCCTCCTATCAGTAAATGAATCTGTTATTAAAGAAAAAAATACCAGTAAAAGTTATAATAAAAAAAATTGGTATAAAATTTTTTTAGAGTTATATAAATATACATGTGGTAGTCGGATCAATGGGCATCACTAGATGTAGATAATATGAAGGAATATCCTGTAAAGGTAGAGTGTCCCTCAATGTATTCTCTTTAGCCACATCTTGTGTCAGATCAGGAGTCGAAGAAGGTGGAATATAATAGCTCGGAGATAATGAACCAGAAGCAAAAGATAATGGCACAGACGTTTGGACAACTGGCAGTGTAAACATCGGAGGCCTAAATATCCCGTGTGTCCCTAAAGACACAACATGATCAAAATGGGGCGTAGAATATACGTCTGTGGTAGGGGCATAGTCTAATCGGGTACGACCAGTGGATCTTCTAACTCTCACACCACGAGATCTCATACCACCTGCCTTAGTACTGGGACCACCAGATGGTCTTCTAACTCTGACACCACCCCCCTCTTACCACCAACCTCTGTACTAGGAGCAATATCAGGCTCTCGTCGGATATCTCTCGTCTAGGGGGTGGATCCTGAAAAAAAGTTTAACACAAAATTAAACACATGATATTATAAGTTATTGAAATATATATATTTTAAATAAAATACTCACAACAGGGATGAGTGGAGGAATTCCCATCTGTGTCATGCGACGATTATTTTCTGTCATCTTTTTCTGCCGCCTCTCTTCAATGGGTGTCATTTCCTGCAATGAAAACAAATATGGAAGTAATTATAAACAAATAACTAATGTGTAACCCAAAAAACAAAATATAGAAAAACCATTATGATAAAAAAACATAAAGAAATAGAAGATTTATGGTGGTTTGAAGGTAAGTACTAAGATACACACTCTGAATGATGTAGGTAAAACATGTAGGTAAGAACACGACTGTATGATTCTATATATTTACCACCACAACTTTGGGTTCACAATCAACTCTGAAAATTGAGCTATTGGAGTCATCATAAGTAATAAATAGATTGCTTCCAATTGTAGTAGGGATAGTGTCAACTTCATCATCACCATCATCAAAAAAATGTCTAGGATTTACTTCAATAATTACACCAAATTTAGGATGACGATGATCTTTGACATAAGAAACTTGTTTCACCATTGATGCCAATACATATGGTTCATCAGTGGAAAGAGTGCGAGTCATGTCAATAACTAGAAATCCACAATCACCAATAAAGGTGCCTTACCTCGTCATTGAATCAAACCATTGACATTTCATCATCATGACTCGACCATGCGAGTAATAATCCAAAATTATTATTTTCTCCATGACTCCATAATAAGCTACATTTTTAGAATGAGGTCTATTATCTGATGAACTGACATAACAGTCTGTTGTGGCAGTTATCATAACACCATCATGCTGTGTTCTCATGTTTCTTGCTCATTCAGTGATAATAAATTTGTATCCATTGATCACAAGTGATTTACAAGCACGAACCATGGTATTAGGACCAAAATCCAAAGCTCTTATTTCCTCATAAACAGAGTCTATAGGAAAACTCGATACCTAAAATATAAAAAAATATTAAACTTAATTAAATATTAATTTTTATTTAATTATTATAGAAATATTTTTACCTTCAATTTCAACCAAGCAGAAAACCCTTTTCTATGCAAAGTCTCTTTCCTTCTCAAAGATAAAGAATGGTGCTTTCTATATATCAATTATTTATGTTCCCTGTAGATAAAAATAATAATAGTTTAACAAATATTTAAAATTACAAGAAATAAGATAATAGATACATATACAATTTACTTACTTGATATACTCATCGAACAAATCACAATTGAACAACACTGTGCGATGTGCTATATCTCACTCTTCAAGGCTTAATGTCGTTAATGTATATGATCCCGGAATTCCTCCTGTCTGAGGAAGTGATGGAAAACTGTGTTCAATTTTCCCATACTGTTCTTCTTCATTTCCGATTGGTCTGTTTATTCTCATAGTACGATCAGACAAATACATTGAGCAGAAATCCATACATTCTTGAGCCAATTAACCATTCACAATAGAACCTTAGGGATAATTTCTGTTCCAAACATATGATTTCAATGTGCACATGTTTCTTTCAGTTGGATACATCCAATGGAAACCAACGGGTCCTCCAAGAAGTATTTCGGTCGGAAGATAGACAGTCAGATGCAACATGCATGTAAAAAATGATGGAAGGAATATTTTCTCTAACTCACACAAAATTAATGGTGTCTCTGCCAATAGTTTTTGCAAGAAGGATTTGGAAAACCTCTTAGCATAAAGATCTCTAAACAAATAGCACAAATGAATAACTGATACTCTTACATTATTGGACAAGAGATGACGGATTGCTATTGGAATCAACTCATGCAAAAGAACGTGATAATCATGCATCTTCAAAGATTTCAGCTTCAACTCTTTTATGTTGACCCATTTTGATATATTTCTTGAATAGCCATTAGGAACTTTAATAGTCTCTAGTACTTGTAGAAATTGATTTTTTTCAGCAGGTGTCATCACATAAGAAGCACATAGAACTTGCCATTTATTTTCACTGATACAGACAGGATGCAATTTTGGTCTAATCCCCCAATCTACCAAGTCACGCCAAGATCATAAATCATCTTTTGTCTTACCCTTTACATTTAGAATAATCTAAACCAACATTTTACATATATTCTTTTCAACATGCATTATGTCTAAGCAATGACGTAACAAGTTGGTTGACCAATACGACAACTCAAAGAATATACTCTTCTTCTTCCAATTGTAACAGGTATCATTGGAAACATTTTTACTCTTTCTAGATTTCATTACACCCTTCCTAAATGAATAAATAAAATCTTTCAATTCATTAAGCACATCGGTTCTAGACATACGCTGAGGTGGATCATCAGTCTCCATGGTATTGTCAAATCTTCGACGATTGTTTCTATATGGATGGTTCATTGGAAAGAATCGTTGATGTCCCATAAAACTAAAACTACGATGATATTTCAGTCTTCTCGATCGATTATTCTTCATACAAATAGTACATGACAATTTTACTTTTGTGCTCCATCCAGACATCATTGCATAAGCAAGAAAATCATTGATCATCCACATAAGCGCAACACGCATCTGAAATATGTCTTTCGAATATGCATCGTATGTGGGCACACCCACATCCCAAAGAAGTTTCAACTATTTTATTAAAGGTTGCATGTATACATCTATATCATTTCCAGGATCAGAAGGGCCAGATATCAGTATACTCAAGAAAGTGTACGGATTTTTCATACACAACCATGGGGGAAGGTTATAAATGTGTATGAAAACCAACCATGTGCTGTGTGAAGTAAGCATCTGCCCAAATGGATTAAAACTATCACATGAAAGACCCTGTCTCACATTACGCACGTCAGCTGCAAATTCAGGATATCGAGCATCAAATCTCTGCCATGAAAATCCATCTGTAGGGTGAACCAAATATTCATTATTCTTTTTTCTCTCGGTGTCTTGCCATTGCATTTTTAATGATATTTCATTAGACATGAAAAGGTTATGTAATATGGGGATCAATGGAAAGTGACACATTACTTTTTGTGGCACACGAGATGGTGTTCCATCATCTGTTGGCTTCCATCGGGAGGTTCCACATTTGATACAATCATTTCTTTCAGCAGTTTCCTCCCAAAATAAGCTGAAATCATTTGGGCAAACATGATTTTTTTTGAGAATCCAAGTTCATCAACTAACTTCCATGCCATATAGTGGTTTGAGGTAATATCTGTATCATCTGGAAGTAATTCCTTCAAGAAGGTAAGAATTTAATCAATTGCAGTATTTGAAATCCCATACATAGTTTTCCCATGAAATAATCGGATTAAAAATTACAAATTTTTCATTTTAGCACATTGACGATATACTGGAGTCGTCGCAACATCATTCAATTTTTTCACCCTATCAACATCATCATTTTCATTGGACGCATCATGTGTGCTTGTATCAAAATCTTGTTGGCTGGACATCCTTTCCTTCTCATGATGCTGAATAAATGGAAACCGATCATATATCAAACTCTCCAATTCAGTCTTATCATTTGGATCATCAACATTTTGAGATTCCATTTTCTCTCCATTGTGATACCAAACATAATAGTTTGTTTGGAAACCATATTTTGTTATATTATAGCTAACTTATTCACGACTCAAACAAAGTCTTCCAACATAATTAGAACATGGGCAGTGTATGCGACCACTATCTGAAGCCTTGTCAAATGAAAAATCTAGAAATCTGTTCAAATTATTTTGAAAATCGGTTGAAATCCGATCATTTTCATACATCCAACTTCTATCCATTCTGTAAAAAAATTAAAATAAGTTATTTCAAAGCAATTCAATAATATTGAAGTTCAATCAAAAGAATATTTAGGTAAATGACAATTGTTTACTTTAAATAAAAGCATAACCGACACATTACTCTATATGAGAATCATATTAAGAAATACAACAAAATACAGTTTATATAAGAAAATAAGATACATAATTTCTAATGCCTATATTCAAGGATTGACCAGTAAGATATTCGAAGTAGATCAAGGAATACATAATCCTTAAGGGTCTTGTTGGGATTACATGAGTTTTATACTTTAACTTCTTTAGGGAGATCAGGATGAGGAGTAGGATGAGGATTAGGGGAGTGGTAGGGCTTTCCAATGGGGGTACGGGGTGTCCAGGGGGTGCGGGGTGTCCAGGGGGGTAGTGGGGTCGTCTGGGGGGTTAGAGGTGTCCAGGGGATGGGGGGCTGTCTAGGGGGGTCGGGGTGTCCAGGTGGGCGGGCTGACCACTGGGGTGGTCAGGCTGTCCAGGGGGGGTAGGGGGAGTCCAGGGGTGGGCGGGCTGTCCAAGGAGGTGAGCGGGGTGTTCAGGGGGTGGGTGGGGATGTCCGGGGGGGGGGGGGTACGGGGTGTCCAGGGGTGGGGGGGCTACCCATGGGGGTGGAGGGGCTGTCTAGGGGGTCTGGGGTGTCCAGGGGGTGGGAGGGCTATCCAGGGGGGGTGGGATGTCCATGGGGGGTGGTCAGGCTGTCCACGGGGGGTGGTCGGGCTGTCCACGGGGGTGGAGGCTCTGTCCAGTGGGGTCAGGGGTGTCAAGGGGGAGGGGGGGGATTTCTAGGGGGTGGGGGTGCGTCTAGGGGGATGGGGGGTGTCCAGGGGGTGGTGGGCGGGGTGTCCGATGGTGGGGTGGGTGGGCTGTCAACAAGGGTGGGGGGGGGGGGGGCTGTTCAGGGGGCACGAGCTATCCATAGGGTGGGCGAGCTATCCATGGGGGGTGGCGGGGCTGTCTAGGGGGGTCGGGGGTGTCCAGGGGGTGGGGGGGATTTCTAGGGGGTGGGGGTTGTCCAGGGGGTACGAGGTGTCCAGGGGGTGGGCGGGGTGTCTAGGGGGGTGGCGGGGATGTCCAGGGGGGGTATAGGGTGTCCAGGGGGGTGGGCGGGCTGTCCCTAGGGGTGGGGGTAGTCCACGGGGGGAGGGGGTGTCCAGGGGGTGGGCGGGGCTGTCCAGGGGGGTACGAGGTGTCCAGGGGGTGGGTGGGTTGTCCACGGGGGGGGGGGGGGGGGGGGCTGTCCATGGGGGGTACGAGGTGTCCAGGGGGGGTGGGAGGGCTTTCCATGGGGGTGGCGGGGCTGTCCAGGGGGTCAGGGGGTCCATGGGGTGGGGGGGGGCTTTCCATGAGTGGGGGGGGGGCTGTCCAGGGGGTATGAGGTGTCCCAGACAAGCCACCCCCACCCCCCTTGGACACCACACACCCCCACCTAGACATCCCACCCCCCACTAAACCAAAAACATAAAACAAACCCTTTACCCCTGCACTAAAAAAACCCCACTAAAAAGACCATTTACGATGTATGAAGTGTAGAACAAAAAAACATAAAACAAATAAATTGTTCAATACTCCAACAACAATAACTCCAATTTAATCGAAATAAAAACATCAAACCTAAAATAAAAAGAGGAAGAACACTAAAACTAAGACAACAATTACTAATTTGAAGTTTAGAAATAAAAATTTGTTTGATTGAAGAAGGATCTTCGGCTGGAAGGTATTTCGCAGCCGAGAATACGTTGGGAGGTGGTCTAGATTAGGTCTGCAATTGGACCTACTAAGAGCTGGGGCTCTGGGCATTTGGGGGAAAAACATTCCCAAGTCAAGCGCACCCCATGGGTGGATAATGTTTATGATTCTAAACTAATAGGTTGTTTATGGATCTTAAAGAGGTTTAATTTCATAAAGTATAGACAGAAACATTTATTTTTAAATTTGAGATTAATAATAAAGTATGTCAATAATACTATACACATCATAAATAACACAAAATAGTGATACTTTTAAGGTATGTTTTATAAACCATATTCTATATACTCACAGACATCTACCAATCATGTATTAGTCATTGATCCAATATCAAATAGTGTGAATCATAAAATTTTCCAAAATCCCTAAAATAGGAAAAAATGACGTGATCTTTCTAGATATTGAAATAAATGTAGAAATCAGAGGAAGAGGACTTCTATGTTTTTATTTGGGAAGAGGTTTAAAGAGTCTAACCTGGATGGGGGAGTTGCAGCCGATCAGATGGAAGAACTCGGGTTAGGGTTCACCTGTGCGCCGGGGCTTTTGGAAATTGGGGAAATGAGTTCTGTGCTGTGCTGCGGGGGCTTCTGGAAATCGGGAGTATTTTAGGATACCTTTCCCAACAATTTGTAAAAATTGTTGGGAAATCATGACTTTTCCCAATGGTTTGTAAAAACCGTTGGGAAAAAATGTCCTTTACCAACATTTTGCTACAAACCGTTGGTAAAGGGTGAAAACATTTTGGATTTCCCAACGGTTTCTTCAAACCATGGGGAAAGCCTTCACGAAACCAAGATGTACCAATAGTTTTTACAAACCATTGGTAAAAAACACTTATACCAATGGTTCTGGAGAACTGTTGGTATAAAAGTGTTGGGAAAACCCAACTTTCCAGTAGTGTAATATGAAATTTATTTAAACGAGAATTTAAATTTAGCTTGTCAACAATGTTATAAAATGAACAATTTTATTTTTTTTCATTTATTTATTTTAGTTTTAACTTATTATATCTTTTACATATTATAAATTCTTTTTTTTTCATAATTTTTTGTATATAGAAGTATGATTATGCAAACCAGTGTTCAAAAAATTAGATAGGACCAGACGATTTGACCGGTCAGGTTTATGACCTGGTTATACTTATTGAGCCATTTTTTTAGCTGAACTGGATTCATTCACTCTAAACCAAAGGAAATCCGATTGAACTACCAGTTTTACGAAACAGATGAAATGTGGTGCTTGGGTCGATGCATGACATGTAATATCTAGAATTGTGGAAAACTATTCTGAAAATTGAGGCATAAATCTGATTTTTTAGGAGGATACACCTAAATTATTTATATTTAACTTTGTAAATATAATTTTTAATTTCCATGGGAGGACCAATCAGGTTCAAATATATATATATATATGTCAAAAAAATTATTCCACATTATATATATATATATATATATATAATTTTTTGATCATGAATGTATATTGTAATTAATAAGATTAATTTTATCATAGTAAAAATATATTATAATTAATAAAAACATATAATAAAAAATAAAATTATATTATAAATTAATAAAATAATAAAATTAATTCAACCACCTGACTCAACCAATCTGATTAGTCCGACCTTTAAGCACTTCCCTCACTAGTTCAACGGCCGATCCGGTTATGAAAACCTTGATGCAAAATAAAAATATGTTTTTTTGAAAAATAAAAAGATTAAATAAATCTTGTAAATTTATTATTATTGTTGTTTCTATTTGTCACAACCTTGGAAAAGTGAAACTTAAAAAGACTAAATGTTTCTACTCATGTAAAAAAGGTGCACCTTTCTTTTTGAGAGTCTACCTGATCAAAACTCCATAGTTAAATGAGATTGGCCTAGAGTAGTGTCAGGATTGGTAGACTATTAGGAAGTACTTGTATTTCATCATTTTTCTATAATAACTAGGCCCTACTAATAACACATGCACTTATCCTTAACATGGCTGATGAGTCCTGGACTGCTAAGCATAAACATGTGTTTGTGGAGCAACTGGTGGTGTCTGGTAGGCTAGGACCCATTGGTCATGTTATAGTGGGGTGTTTGTGCTGTCAGTGAGAACTAGTTATTAGAGTGGTATTAGAGCCAATACCTAGCTGAAAGTGCAGTGGAAATACCTAGGCTTGAGTTTTGGGGTCCACAACGAGAGCTTGTTCTTTAATGGGAAGAGAGTGTCACATCCCTAGAAAAATGAGACTTAAAAAGACTAAATATAGATAATCATGTCAACAAGGTGCACCTTCCTTTTTAGGAGGCTACCTAATTAGAACTCCACAATTAATAGAGATTATCCTAAATTAGTTTTGGTATCGGTGACCTCCTTAGAAGTTTCTTTGGGGGTGTGTGAGTGAGGAAAAAGCACATGGAAAGAACATGTGTTGACCTATGTGGATAGCCATTAGTCTAATGATCTGTTCAAGCATGTGGGTGTTATTGGATGTTCACTAAAATATACATGCATGACATGCATGTACACATGAATATGATGCATTATATATATGTATGATATGATGTTGTATATAATGTACATTTAATATATGCATATGATGAATCTATTTTTCATGCATGTGATGCACGTATAATATATATATTATTAATTTCTTATGAATGGTTTATTTATTAGTTACAATCCATTATGAATGGATTAAAGGCTTTGCACTAAATTCATTTAATGAATTATACCCCAACATTCAGAAACACATATGATCTGTTATGAATAAGAGATGCCTCGAGCTTCGACTATATAATAGGATGTGATCCTCTCCTGTTGGGTGTGTGTGGTGTGTGATGTGTACGAGACTCTTCTAAACTCTCTTCCTCCTAAAACTTCATTTATCTTATTTGAGAAAGTGTTATCACCCCTTCATATTTCAAGCATCATCAGGATACAATCATGGATCCACTGGTCAATGTACTCCATAATAGGTAAGGTTCTTTTATTTACTACACCTTATGATCTTCCTCAAACACTCTCTATGGAAGGAATATCAAAACTACTGAAACTATCATTTTCCAAGTACTATGTTTTTCATATTATTTACATGTTTATTCTTGAAGATATATTGTATGTGTTTTGGGTTATCTTCCACTGTAAATGGTCATCCGATGATCATAAGAAACCCATCAATGGTATAAAAGGGAGGTTCATCAAGAATTAAATGTTTTTTGATCATTAGTTTTCAAAGAAAAATGAAAAACAACATTTTTGTAAACTTAAAGAAGCATTACAGACCCTTATGTGAGATGCGTAAAGGTAAATATGATTCACCCTTATGTAGTTTGGATACATAAAGGTTATACCTTTTTGAGATCTGGTTATGTAAAGGTGGATATGCCTTTACCCTTATGTAATATCCTTATGCAGAAGGTCCACGTAAGGGTTACCTCATTTTTACCTTTATGAAAATGGGTCGTGTAATGGTAGTACCCTTATGCAAGGGGTATTGCATAAAAGTAGTACTATTACCAAAGGGTTTTTTTATAAAGGTAGTGACCTCAGGTAAAGGAGACTGCGTAAGGGTCATTGGCACTTTACCCTTACACATAAAGGTGTTAAAGTCATTATTTAAAGGTCCATAATGTTTACCTTTACACAACATATGAAATATTGAGAGTACCATTACAAAGAGAAGTTTCATAAGGTTAATACCTTTACTTGAGGGATCTATATATAGGTAATCTATGTATTTAAGGTTTAGGGCACAACAGAAGCGTGGTTGGGGCGGGACCCAACTTTGATTTTTACCATGATCAATGATTATTCCGGGATCAATACGACAATGAATTCCAATCTCCACGGAATATAATCAAAGATTTAGATAAAGAAGGAAGAGACCCAAAACCTTTAGAGAGGATCTTGCACATCATGTTTATAATTAATTTAATTAATTTCATAAAGAAAATAATACATGGATATTAGGTATTTTATTCGTTGATGATATTGATCGTCCAGAATGAACCTTATGGATTATCACATTGTGCTTGTAAGGATCCAAACTAGAATCCCTCTAGCGGTGATCCACACGTGCTCTAATGGCCTCTAATCGACACTGCTCATTCTCTAGGTGCTAGTGCGGTGAAGCGAGTGTCTTGTGTCAGTCGTTCTTGATCGCTTGTTCTTCAGTATTGAAGAACGTCTCTCTTTCTTGAGAGGGGAAAAAAGAGGATTCGAGAGAGATTTTTTTGGCTCAACAATTCTCAATTCACCAAGCTTGCGGTGTCGTGTGTACCCTAGCATAATAGGAGTACTTGTCTATTTATATGCATGGAACTTCAGTTACAATATTTAATTGCATAATAGAAATTAAATACATTCTTGAACTTAGAGAAAACCCATGATCATAATAATAATACCGTGCCATTATTGATGGTGAGCCAACTTGTGCAAAATGGAATTATAAATAAAATTCCGTGTCACAAAATAATAGTAGTGTCATTATTATTTTAACTTTTTCCAAATAGTTAAATAATTATTTACCATCTTTCAAATAATAATTTTACTATCGGATCGGCCTTAGTCCGCTCGAATTCCACTTCTATTTATTGAACACCCGAATAAATAAATGAATAAATTATTCTCTTAAATAAATATTTTATTTACAAACTAGTAAATAACTATTTATTAAATGTTCAATAAATATATTTTATTTAATTTATGAGATGATTTTAACTTGAATAAAATTATTCCACGGTCTTGAGAATAATATTTATTTCATTAATTAAATTCAAATATAATTTAACCGAGACCACCAAAAACACTTAGTGCATGAACCTCTAGGATTCTTTCTCGTTGGAATTAGGCGGGCTTGACTAAAGTCCAAGAGTACTGTCTAGCAATGGGTAAAGAAACCTAAGAGAAAGAATGTAAAATTGCAACAATGACATCCACATATAAATGCTCATTGTGTAATATAATCCTTTTGTCGCAATATCTCATCAACCAAGTTTCATGATAGCGTCATAAACTTTTATACTTGACACATCATTCTTTGACTACCTGAAATAAACTCATCGTTACACCATGACCATGGAATTTTGCATGACGGTTATATTTCAATCAAAGGGCCAAGATATCAAATTCCATAAATGGAAGGTACAGATCCTTCCTCGACTTATCCATTAATAATATTCCACTTGTGATGCACCCAACCTAACCTACTTCCCATCAACTGTCTGCATGGCGGTTTTCATCAGTAAATAAAAGTGCACGAGTCATGACACATATTAATGACAATATTAAAGTCTAAGGATCATTACACACGCTCGTAGATAGAAATATCCGATGACACCAAAACATGCGGAATTCCTACTAGCAGGTCTGTTCTCATAATCTTATATCTTGGAGATTACCATGTGTGAAATTCATGAGAGGAAGTCTCATCTACTTACAAGTACTCACACTTGATGGTATGCATGCTATGTTTCCCATCACAGTATTTCATCCAACCATAGAACTATATTTAAGAATATTGTTATAGAATTTCAAGGTTCTCATCATAGCGGGGAACTGCCATGACCTTATCAATGCAACAAATACTCTAGGACATTATTACATCATAGTCACGCAGAATAATGAACAATATGTAATAATACATTAAATATCCATGTAATCAAAGTAAAATGAGTTGGTTATAGGAAAATAACTCTTAAAAACTCCCACTTGGACTAGAGCCAACTGCCTACAACTTTCAGTTCGCTAGACCTCACATGGTGATCATGTTTCTGCTGAGTCAAGGATTTAGTCAAGGGGTCCACCACATTGTCTTTTGTGGAAATATTCTCACTGCAACTTCACCTCTATGAAAAAAATCCCTCAATAGATGATACTTTAGAAGTATGTGCTTCATCTTCTGATGTAACCTGGACTCTTTTGCGAGAGTCTCCACTACAGTATTATCACAGTACAATGTGATGGGATCTTTACTACTAGGTATCAAATCTAGCTCCTGGATGAAGATTTTCATCCAAACTGCTTCTTTAGCTGCCTCAAAAGCTGCTATATACTCAAACTCTACTGTAGAATCTACAACCACACTATTATTTGAGCTCTTCCAGATCACTGCACCCCCATTCAAAGTGAATATGTATCCCATTTGCGATTTCATGTCATCTTGATTAGTATGGAAACTA
Source organism: Viscum album (assembly GCA_963277665.1). Lineage (NCBI taxonomy): Eukaryota > Viridiplantae > Streptophyta > Magnoliopsida > Santalales > Viscaceae > Viscum > Viscum album. Next base: position 1,461,359,805 of record OY728164.1, read on the forward strand.
GCATATACATATCCTCTGATGACTAGTTTCTCATCTCCTCTATAAACCAAGAACATATCCTTAGTATGCCTCAGATACTTTAGTATAGTCTTGACTGCCATCCAATGGTGGTCACCTGTGTCAGCTTGATATATACCTACAACACTCAATGCATAGGAGACATCCAACATAACACATAACATTCCATACATGACTGACCCAATCGCTGATGCATATGGAGTCCTTGACATTATCTTTCATCCCTCATGTGTTTAAGGATACATTTTCTTAGAAAGATGAATGCCATGTGATGATGGAAAAAATCCCCTCTTGGATTTTTCCATACTGAATCTCTTCAGTATCTTATCAATGTATGTACTTTGACTTAGGCCCAACAATCTCTTGGATCTATCACTATGGATCTTGATCCCAAGAATATATGCTGCCTCTCCCAAGTACTTCATGGAGAAGCACCGATTCAACCATGCCTGAACATACTATAAGACTAGCATATCATTTCCAATAATTAATATGTCATCAACATATATTATTAGGAAAATGACTACACTCTCATTAAAATGTTTGTAGACACAAGGCTCACATTCATTTTTGATAAAACCAAATTATGTTATGGCATCATCAAAATCAATGTTCCATGACCTGGATGCTTTCTTTAACCCATAAATGGATTTCTGCAACTTGCATACCTTATTTTCATCCTTTGGAGTCACAAACCCTTCAGGTTGTGTCATATAGACATCTTCCCGAAGGTTCCTATTAAAGAATGCTATTTTGACATCCATTTTCCAAATCTCATAGTCATGGTAAGTTGCAATGGAAAGTAAAATTCTGATGGATTTCAACATTGAAACTAGTGAAAATGTTTCATCGTAGTCAATTCCTTGACGTTGTTTAAACCCTTTTGCAACTAGTCGTAACTTATAGGTACTGACTTGTCCATCCATGTCCATTTTCTTCTTGAATACCCATTTGAAACCAATAGGCTTTTCATCAACTGAAGGATCTAACAAAATCCATACTTGGTTTTTGTACATGGAATCCATTTTAGAATTCATGGCTTCTTGCCACTTGACAACGTCTGTGCCACTTAATACTTCCTTGTAGGTCAGAGGATCATTATTAACAACTAATAATGAGTCACCATCCTCAGTAACTAGAAAACCGTATTGTTTTGGTTCTCTAACCTCTCTTTTACTCTTATGTAGTACTTGTGTCTCTAGAAAAGATTCTTTTTCCATGGGGCTTTATGGAATATGTTCCTGTACCAACTCTTGTGTACCTTGAGTCTCGACTTCATCAAAGTTTATCTTGCTCCCACTATCTCTTTTGGAGATGTGATCCCTATCAAGGAATATGGCATGTCTTTCCACTATAACCTTTTTTTTCTGAGGGGTTGTATAGGTAATATCCCCTTGTTTCCTTGGGGTATCCTATAAAGGTACACTTTGTGCCTTAGGGTGTGAGTTTGTTACCTAAAGAGGCCGTAACAAACGCTTCACTACCCCACACATGTAAATTCAATAACATGACTTTTCTTCCACTTTAGAACTCGTATGGAATACCGTTTATCGATTTAGTTGGTACTTGGTTTAGTATGTCTACCACTTTTTGTAATGCATACCCCCAAAAGGATAATGGAAGACTTTCATGACTCATCATTGATCTCACCATGTCCAACAAGGTGTGGTTCCTCCTTTCTCTTACACCATTCCATTGAGGCGTGTAAGGAGGAGTGAGTTGGGATAGGATCCCAAACTCTCATAAGTAATCAATGAAGTAACGATTAAGATATTCCCCACCTTGGTCTAAGCAGAGTTTCTTAATCTTCTTACCAAGATGTTCTCAACTTCATTCTTGTATTCCTTGAACTTATCAAAGGAATCTGAATTATACCTTATTAAGTAGATATATCCATATATACTAAAATCATCAGTAAAAGTTATAAAGTATGAGTATCCACCCCTTGTTTCAACTGGAAATGGTCCACACACATCGGTATTAACCAATTAAAGAAGATATTTAGCTCTTTCACCTTTCCCACTAAATGGGGCTTTGGTCATTTTTCCTTTTAAACATGCATGACATACTCCAATTGGTTTTAGTTAAAAAGAATCTAAATATCCATCTTGATGTAACTTTGTCAAGCATTTCTAGTTTACATGTCCTAGCCGGTGATGCCAAAGTTGGGTGTGGTATGAGTCACGTGAAGTATATTTATCATCGATTTCCATTACTTGGTTTGTGTAATCCAACACATAAAGACCGTTGTATAAATTTGCCCTACCAAAACAAATGATATATTTATAAAAGAAGCAACACTCATTTCCAGTGGCCCTTTTTAACACATGCGAAACAAACAACCTCATGTTCCCTTGCCTCCTCTTTGATCTTCTTTTTCTTGGAAGGCCATGAAGAAGCTTTGGGCTTAAAGATCTTTGCTTTCACTTTCCTCTTATTCACCATAAGGACAGAAGGATTTTTTCAATTCATATATATGTCCACTTGGTGTATGAGTATAAGAATATTAAATAGAGACTTCTAAATGTTGTTCATATTGAAATTGAAAACAAATTTAGAGAAGCTCTGAGAGAGTGATGTGAGAATGAGATCATTTCCCAGTTCTTCAGAGAGTTTAAACCCTAGAACCTCCAGGTGCTCAATGTAGTCAAGGATCTTGACTACATGAGGCCCAGTCAGAGCACCTTCTCCAAGATTACTATGAAAGAGTGCCTTAGAGATCTCAAACCTTTCCTGTCTTGCTCTCTCCTGGTAAAGACTACAGAGTTGCTTGAGCATGCTATAAGCATCCATGTTTTCATGAGACTTCATGAGCTCACTAGACATTGATGATAACATCAAACATTGAATTTCGACTACAGCGTTCATATGTTTCTCATAGACCAATAAATACTCATCACTCATCTCTTTGGCAGGCAGATCAGGTAATGCTGACTCCAGCATGTAAAACTTCTGTTCATGACATAGGATAACCCGAAAGCGTCTAAACCATTCTTGGAAGTTACTGCTGGTGAGGATGTTATCTTTATCTAGATTTTATCATAGGGATAGTGTGGTTGAATATATTATCATTTTTTATTCTACAATTAAAATAGTCGATCATTAATACTTTCTTGATTGCATTTTATGAGAAATAATAAATTTTATTAAGTCTCCCACTATTTTATCAAGTCCTAATGGCCCTCACCATTGAACTTGGAATGTCTAGTTGCCATGACATTCTAGTGGAAAGGATCCATATCCCCCTTCGTATAACCCCAACAAGGGTTGGTCAAGCTATTAAAAGGTATTTAAGTAGGTAGGTATTTTCTAAATTCAGGCTTGCAGCTCCTTGATATGTTGAGTGGACTCCCCAATCCTGAAATCATGACTTTGAATTTCCTCAACTCTTGCCTCCAATATTACACCAAGTTTAGCATGGGCTACTCTTCTTGATGTAATATAGTTAAGTCAACCTGAAACCTTTCATAAGGTCTTTATATATAAAATTAAGTGTCCCAACAAGGGTTGTTCAGACACATAGTTTTATTGTGTTTTTCCCTTAATTAAGTAATGAAAGGCTTGGTCTTACTTACTATTTTATTAGAGGGATTTTTATCTCTTATGTGTGAATTGATTATTATCATTATCACACGCTTGTTAATATTAAGTGGAACTTACTTAAGTGATTAACCATATATTGATAACATTTACGAATAAGTCTGGTTTATTTTAGTTCCATCTTGCATGCTTGTTTAATTTATTAATTATGTGATCGTGAAAACACATCCATAATGATAAAACATGAAACTGACAGAAATAAAATAAAGTAAATGGCATGACCATGAGCTTTTCTAATGGTTAGTTTATCCAGCGGTTGATAAACTAACCCTGACCTATGGGAGAAACACCTTGAACCTTTTGGGTTCGTGTTTACAGCTTCCACCTATCCACCTCTATATCTCCTGGGATTGGTTTTGTCTCGGCTTTAGCTTGAACCACCTCCACTAGCTTGGGAGTTCCATCCATTACATATGCCTTTTTTAACTCACATGTAGGTGAGGGGTAAAAAGGGGTTTTACATAAAAGAAACCTTGGGCACACAGGCCCTACATATTAATGAAGAGAAGGCTCGCGAGCCAACTGATTTAATTCAAATAAATAAGTTAAAAGAAACCATCCACATATAAAGGTCTTGGTCTAGCTCATTATCATCCATACAAGCAATGATATTTACGCATAAATAAAACTAGCATTCAATTCTTTAATCGCTCTTGTTTAAGATAAATCACGCTCGAATCAATTAATTATCATCTTTAATTAATCAATACTTTTATCTCAAACCCTTTTCTGAATTTTCTTGAGATTCTTATCCATCATAATTTTAAACAAATAAATTCATTTAAAATTATCTTTGTACGCAACTTGTACCTTGGAGGAAACCCGATTAATTCCTATTCATAACTACCCAATGAGTAGAAATGAACATTACACATATGTTAAATTAAACACATATATATAAAACACCTATCATGTGTTGTGCCTCAGCTTTACACCTTAAAAATGGTACACGTATCAAGGGTTTGTATAATATAATAATAAATTTTAATAAATATATTCAATTTGGATGAGTACATGATGTGTAGTTCCAACTACACAGCATGTACTATTGTTCACCATCCATCTGAAGTACACGCCTGGGGAAACGACGTGTGAGTGTACTTCAGAAATCTTTAGAGTACAAAGAGTGTCCAGTGGGACACACTCTGTCTAGTTCCTCATTACACAGTCTCCAGCCGAGCAAGCCGTGTACAAGGTACATGTTCCAACCCTAACCTGAAGGGACTACATGCTGTGTCCATTGGGCTACACAAGGTGTAATTTGGAAACCGTGTGCCACCTATTCCTGGTCAACACATAGAGTCATTAATACTTAGACAAACTCCAATGACACGACTTGGTTTGGTGGACTAGACCCGGTGCATTGAACCTTGACTACACGGTGTGTACTGCCGAATACACACTGTGTGTTCTGGAGTGTTACAACCAAGAACTTTTGGAACCTTCGAATGAGATCCTCTCTTTTATTTTAACAAAATTAAAAGAAAAGATTGTTTCTGTAAGATGAACGAGAAACAAAAGAGGAGGAACAAATCTCGAGATTTAGATTTTTAGAATGATTAACTTGAATCGAAACAACTAAATTATTAAATTCATAAATCATCAACGAAATATTTAAATAATTATAAACTATGATGTAACCCCTTTGATACCACCTGAAGGTTCTGGGTGCAGTGGAAGTGTGGTTGGTGCGGGACCCAAATTTGATTTTTACCATGATCAATGATTATTCCGGGATCAATACGACGATGAACGCCAGTCTCCAAAAATTAAAATAAATGATTTAGATAAAGAAGGAAGAGGCCCAAAACCTTTAGAGAGGATCTTTCACACCATGCTTATAATTAATTTAATTAATTTCATAAAGAAAAAAATACCTGGATCTTCGATATTTTCTTCATAGATGATGTTGATCGTCTGGAATGACCCTTCTGGATTATCTCGTTACACTTGTAAGGATCCAAACTAGAATCCCTCTAGTGGTGATCCACACGTGCTCCGATGGCCTCCGATCGACACTGCTCGTTCTCTAGGTGCTAGCACGGTTAAGCGAGTGTCTAGTGTCGGTCATTCTTAATCACCTTTTCTTCGACCTTGAAGAACGTCTATCTTTATTGAGAGGGGAAAGAAGAGGATTCGAGAGAGAAATTGTTTGGCTCAAAAATTCTCAATTCACCAAGCTTGCAGTGTCGAGTGTACCCTAGCACAATAAGCGTACTTTTCTATTTATATACATGGAACTTCAATTACAATATTTAATTTCATAACAGAAATTAAATACATTCATGAACTTAGAGAAAACCCATGATCATAATAATAATACCGTGTCATTATTTATGGTGCGCCAACTTGCGCAAAATAGAATTATAAATAAAATTTCATGTCACAAAATAATATCAGCATCATTATTATTTTAACTTATGCCAACTAGTTAAATAATTATTTATTGTCTTGCAAATAATTGTTTTACTACCGGAATGACCTTGGTCTGCTCAAACTCCACTTCCATTTATTGAACACCCGAATAAATAAATAAATAATTTATTCTCTTAAATAAATATTTTATTTACAAACTAGTAAATAAATATTTATTAAATGTTTAATAAATATATTTTATTTAATTTATGCGATCATTTTAACTTGAATAAAATTATTCCAAGGTCTTGAGAATAATATTTATTTCATTAATTAAATTCAATAGAATTTAACTAAGACCACCAAAAACACTTAGTGTGTGGCCCTCTAGGATTCTTTTTTGTTGGAATTAGATGAGTTTGCCTAAAGTCCAAGAGTACTATCTAGAAATGGGTTAAGGCACCCAAGAGAAAGAACGTAAAATTGAAATAATGACATCCACATACGAATGCTCACTGTGTAATATAATCCCTTTATCGTAATATCTCATCAAGAAGGTTTCATGATAGTGTCATAAACTTTTATGCTTGATACATCATTCTTTGACTACCTGAAATAAACTCATCGTTACCCCATGGCCATGGAATTTCGCGTGACGGTTCTATTTCAATCAAAGGGATGAGATATCAACTTCCATAAATGGAAGGGACAAATCATTACTTGACTTATCCATTAATAATATGCCACTCTTGATGCACCAAACTAACCTACTTCCTGCCAACTATCTTCATGATGGTTTTCATCAGTAAATAAAAGTGTACTAGTCGTGACACGTATTAATGACAATCTTAAAGTCTAAGGATCATTACACACACTCGTAGATAGAAATATCTGATGAAACCAAAACATGTGGAATTCCTACTAGCGGGTCTGTTCTCATAATCTCCTATCTTGGAGATTACCATGTGTGAACTTCATGAGAGGAAGTCTCATCTTCTTATGAGTACTTGCACCTGACGATCTGCATGCTATTTGTCCCATCATAGTATGTCATCCAACTGCAGAACTATTTTTAAGAATATTGTTATAGCATTTCAAGGTTCTCATCATAGTAGGGAACTGTTGACCTTATCAATGCAACAAATACTCTAGTACATTATTACATCATAGTCACGCAGAACAATGAACAATATGTAATAATACATTAAATATCCATGTAATCAAAGTAAAACCAGTTGGTTCTAAGAAAGTAACTCTTACATGTATTACAATTACACAAGATTTATAAAACATCAGTTTCCCTTACAAAGCATTTTTGTAAGGGTAAAATAGAGGATACCCTTACGTATAATAGAGGTTTTGTGTAAGGGTGAACAATTTTTTTTTTAAAATTGTTTTTAACCTATTAAATTGTTTTTATGGTTTATAAAATGTTTATAAATCATAATAAAATGTATTTTGAGATATTTTAATTTATAAGGATTTAATTAATTAATTATAAATTGTTTATAAATAATTAAATAAATGTTTATGAAACATTTTCCCCATATATTAAAGGTTAATATTTTAAAATAATTTTTTGACAAAATTAAATGACATGCCTTATGATCTAGAAATAAAAGGCTTATTTAGAAATCATAATCGGTGATTTATAAGTGTTTATAAATTAAAATATATATTATATTTAGATTATATAAAAGTTTATATGATTGATATTGAATTATAAAATGTTTATAATTAATGAAATATCATATAAATTCCATTTAATATAAAATATAAAGGGGTTTATATTGAAATAAATATAAAATGTTTATATTCTTGACAAATTATAAAATGTTTATAATTAGTATTTATTTATGAATAGTTAAAATGTATCATGTTTTGTAAATAAATAAAATATTTATTTATTTGTTAAATTTATTTGATATCCATGTTTAATAATTTTTTTATGAAATATGAATATTGTGTATACCTATTTATATGATAAATTTCTTCTAGGATAGAGCCTTACATATCATGCTAGGTTTTATATCATCAAATTTAGTTTTCATTTACTTTGACCTTGGTTTTAATTTTTAGTTATGATCTTGAGAATAATTGTTGGACATAGTTTGTGCATATTATGTGTTAGAGTTTTCATGAATTGAACTCTCTCTTGATTAAATTCTCCTTGAGTAGAGGGACTTTGGGTTAGACCACCTACTTTCCTAGAGGATTGCCTTGTCTAGTAAAATGAATGAGGTTGGTTATCTATCACTCCAGGATTACTCATGTAGAGTTTTTAAATCTCAGATAACTCTATTCCTTTACATGAAGCATTTATGTACCTTATGAATACGATGCATTTAGATATGTATGAATATAAATGACTTCTATTTTTGGATGATTAAAACAGAATTGTGGGTTGTGTAAAGAGTTACACATTAATGTGTTTTGAACACATTAATTTGGTGGTTAGAATAGGGATTTCCAAAACTAAATTTTTATAAGAATGCATACACAAAAGAAAATAAAACATGAGAAGATAATGACTGAATAAGATGTTATAATTATGAATTTAATATGAAAATGATGTATATTAAATTGATGAGACTTTAAAAGGAAAACCCCTCAAATGCTAAGTGTTATATTTCTTCCAAAGAGACACTTATCAAGACCTTGATAATCCAATTGGGTAGGTCATGCCATAGATGGGTGCTCATGTATTATCTTGTGTAAGGTAAAAAAGTAATGAGTGACACTAGAACATCCTTGGGTGGGTCATGCCATAGCTGGGTGCCCTTGTATTGATCTTTATTAGCCTATTTTTAGTGTTTACCTTGGGTAAAACTAGATTAGAGACCCTAATAGGATTGGGTTTCCAAAGGAATAGAGTTGATTGAATCCATATGATGGATTTTGATTAAGGGTTATCCACTCAACTGTTGGAGTTGGTGCATTAAAACCAAATTCTTTTTTACTTTATGATAAACATGTATTCATTGTTTTGAATATTAATAAACTACTTATCACATCATGATTGTTCTTCTGCATGACATAACATGTGATAATGTCTTAAGAGTAGCTATCACACTAAAAGGTCATAACAGTTCACCACTATGATGGGAACCCGTAAGTGCTACGACACTATTCTTGAATATATTTTCTATAGCAAGATGATATCATTTGAGGGATACAAATGATATAGGCTATCGGGGGTGGAGACCCACCAGTAGGAAACCCACATTTATATGTGTCATTGGATGTTTCTATCTAAAGATGTGTGTATTGGTCTTTAGGCTTTAATATTATTATTAATTAGTATTATGAGTCATGTACTTAGATGTATTGATGAAAACCATGATGACATATGTTCACGGTGAGGTAAGATACGTTGGGTGCATCACGAGTAATATTTCATTAATGAATAATAAGAGAAAGGATTTATCCCTTCTGTTCTTTAACGAAAGTTAATATCTCAGTCCCTTTAGAAATGATATAGCCTAAAAAAATCCATGGACATAGTGTTTTATAATCAATTTATAATTCTATAAAGTCAAAGAAAGAGATATCGAACATATAGGTTGATGACACCGGCATGAAACCTGCTCAATTTGAGATATTGTGATAAAGAGATTATATTACACAGTAAGAATTTGTATGAGGTGACATGTCATTACAACAGTAACTTATTTATCTATGGGTGACTTGGTGTGTTTCTAAATGCTAATGTTGGACTTTAGGTTGCTTCGCCCAATGCCACTGAGAAAGAGGCCTAGAGGACCACACACTATGTGTATCCAGAATCTCAATTAAATAATAATATATTATTTATTATTTAATAGTTTGAATAAATATTATTCTCACACATGGTTTAATAATTATTCATGTATTCTTGATTGCACTTATTCCATCACTAGTTATTCAAGAGAATATATTATGAGCAGAATATTTAATAAATATTTATTTTTTGTTTAGTGAATACAATATTTATTTATTTATTAGTGAATATTGAATCAATATTTATTTAATAAATAAATAGACATTATTCAAGGCCCGATAAATATTATGGAGGAGTGGCGGACCAAGTTTAATGGTCTGGTGAGAAATAATAAATAATTAATATTATTTAATTAAATAATATTTAATTATAATTTACAAGTTAAGAACATGTTGAGAAATAATAATAATAATATTATTATTTGACATGGGGATTTTCTAAGATTAAATAAATAAATAAGGGTGCTTGCGAAATTATTTTAGTTTAAACCTAGCAATATAAATAACCAATTATGTTATTTTCTCAAGAGCTTATTCATTTGTGCACAAAAATATTGGAGAATCCTCTCAAGCTTAGAGATCTCCCTTCTCCAAGAATACTCCCAAGAATGGTGAGCAATCCTCGTCCATCAGATCAAGGAGAATACTTTGGAAGTGATTCTTGAGGCGATCAAGGCGAACAACACAAGCACAAATATCTTCCATACTAGCAACCGAAGACTCCTTCAGTGATTTCTGGAGATTCCTAGAACATGTGTGGATTACCGCTAGAGGAAATCTATACTTTGTTTCTACAACGCAATGAAGGTGCACCACAGATCTATCTCCAGATTTATCAATGAAGAAAGAATTCCTTATAGGTAATTATTTATCTAATTAAATTAATTATAAACAATATGTATTGATCTCCTATCTCTGGTTCCAGCATGATTAATGTTGTATATCTATGATTCAATTCCATTTATCATGGTTATTAAACATTGTATAGATCTTGGATTGATAATTTATTATGGAAAAAAGAAATGTTGGGCACCACCCTTCCTATGCTTCCGCTGCACCCGGAACCTACACGTGGTATCAAAAGGGGAATATAATTGTTTATAATTATTTAAAAATCATTGGTGATTTATGCATTTGTAATTTAGTTTTTCGATTCATGTTTAATCATTATTTTAATCTGAATTACGATATTTGTTTCTTCCTCTATCATTTCTCACAAATCTAATGGAAATGATTAATTTTATGATTAAAATAAAATCAAGGAACTCATCTGGAGGTGACATGGTTTCTGGTTGGACAGCACTAGACTACATGCTGTGTAACTAGAGTTACACGTTGTGTAGTCACGTTCAATGCATCAAGACTGATTCATAAATCAATTTGAGATTATGTGATAATTACCACATTAATTACACCATTAATGCACTGTGTGTTGACTGAAAATAAATAGCGCATAGTCAGCTAGACTACACACTGTGTAGACCATTGGACACGACGTGTAATCCCTTTGGGTCAGAGATGGGTTGTGTATTCCATACGTGACCTACCCGACCAGTGACCGTGTAACACGAAGTCAACATAGAATGTGGCCCATTGGACATGTCGTGTACTCCAAAATTTATGAGGTATGATTCACACGCTGAGTCCCTAGGAATGTACCTTGGATAGATAGTGAGAGATGTACAAGCCATGTAGATCTCATCTACATGCCTTGTACTTTTACTAGTTATAAAGATTTAAAATTTATTCATTATACAGTATAAACCTTAAGACATGTACTTGCACGTGGTAGTAAATATGGGACACACCATGTGATAGGTTTTAATATATATATATATATATTTAATTAATATATGCGTAATGTTTAGATCTGCATATCATTTATGAGTCGTATTAAAAGTTGTTACTCTACGTGTATTGAAGCATAACACGTGACCAAAAAATCACGTAATTAATGTAATCATCCGTGAAGTATACATCATGAAAGTATGTGATAATTCATGTATGCCATATGTCATAAGAGTAAAATAGTATACGAGTATAATACACGTTGGGTATATTTGGATGAGTATTCACCATGTTGCCTCCAAGGTACATTTATGTACACGGTTAATTTTAAATGAATTTATTTAATTTGTTTAAAATTATAATGGATGAGAATCTCAAAGAAATATAGATAAGAATTAAGATAAAAGGATTGATTAATTAAAGATAATAATTAATAGATTCAAGCATGATTTATCTTAAATAAGAATGATTAAGAATTGAATGATAGTTTTATTAAATGCGCAATTCCTTACATGCTAGTGAATTATAATGAGCTAGACCATACCTTTTGTATGTGATTGGTTTCATTTAATTTATTATTAAATTAAATTATTGGTCTGCATGCCTTCTATCCTCATTATTATGTAGGGCCTGTGTGCCCATGATTTCTTTCATGTAAACCCCCCTTTCCCCTCACCTGTTTGTGAGTAAAAGACATATGTAATGGATGGAGCTCCCAAGCTAGTAGAGGAGATTCAAGTATGGAGTTGAGGTGAAACCAATCCAATGAGATACATATGCGGACAAGTGGAAAGTTGCAACACGAACCTTAATGGTTCATGGTGTTTTCCCCCTATGTCAGCGATTAGTTTATCAACTGCTAGATAAACTAACCATTAATACAAGCTCATGATCATACAATTTATTATATTTCAGTTAGTTTCATGGTTATTTCATTATGGATGTTTTTTCATGATCACATAATTAACGAATTAATAAGTATGCAAGATGGAACTAAAATAAACTGGCTTATGCATAAATATTATCTAGGACATGGTTAATCACTTAAGTAATCCCACTTAATATTAACAAGCATGTGATAAAGATAATAATTGAAAATTTACACATAAAAGGATAAAATCCCTCAATAAAATATTAATTCATTATAGCCTTCCATTACTTCGGTTAGAATCGAACCATAGTTCAAAGTGCTTGACCAGCCAAAGTTGAGGTGATTTCAATTATTGGGGAATTCTAACATGATGTTTTGGGTTGACTTAACTTGGTTCACATCAAGGGTTGACTGCCAAAGTAGTACTTGGTGTAACTAAGAGGCAAAGGTTGAGAAAATCTAAAATTAAGGGTTTCAAGATTGGGGAGTCCACTCAATAGATCTAGGAACTATGAGTTAATGTAGTTGGCATTTGAAATGACTAACTAAAATCATTCAAGTTGCTTAAAAAACCAATGTTGGGGTAATGAGAAGGGGAATATGGATCCTTTCCACTAGGATGTATAAGAAACAGGATATTCCAAAGCCAATGGTGAGGGATATTGGGTTTCGATAAAATAGTGGGAGACTAATAAATATAATATTTATTTAATTGTCTAAATTTTATCAAATAAAGTACTAAAATTTTTCTTATCTTATTTTGTGGAAACAACAATAAAATGAAATCAAACATATCATTGTGATCCATACATGAGAAGTAAAACCTTCTCATTGGTACAAATTTCTAAGAGTGGAAAAGAAACCTACGTGTCATCCTTCTCTATAAAAGGAAATTGTATTTTTTGGAAGAACCTTTACCAGTTACGCCTGAAAATGAGGCAAGTGATGAAGAACTATCTCTCTATGAGAAGAATCTGAATGATGCTACAGATGTTCATCGCTTCATGCTATCATCTATGTCCAATGAGATTTTAAAGAAACATGAGGATATGGATTCCTATAGCATGATGTCTCACCTTTGAGATATCTATCAAGAGAAGGTGAGACAAGAGAGGTATGAGATACCCAATGCTTTGTTCACAACTAATCTCGGAGAGTATACACCCGCTGGGCCTCATGTAGTCAAACTTATTTGCTACATTAAATGCTTGGACATCTTAGGGATTAAATTCTCAGATGAGTTGTGTACAAATCTCATACTTTCATCACTGCCCAAGAACTTATCTAACTTTATTATTAATTACAATATGATAAATAGTGAGAAGAGTCTTTTAGAACATATGACCTTGATTCTCCAAGTGGATAAGGACATGGGGCGTGACAAACCCACAATCCTTATGGTGAATAAGAAGAGTAAGGAAAAAGAAAAGAGGCCCAAGACTTATAAACAGTCTAAATCTCCCGAACACCATCCTGCCAAGAAGAAGAAGATCTAGAGGCAAGGCAAGGAAAAAGAGGCAGTATGTTTTGCATGTGGAAAATCAGACCATTGGAAGAGGAACTGCACCTAGAGGCAAGGGGAAGCTAAATGTGGGTTCTTTATCGAGTGCAATATTTCCATTTTTATGCACTCACTACTAAAAATTGGACTATTTGTGACGGGACCCCATTGAAAATGGACCATTGTAGAAAAATGTGTCACAAATAGTTTCCCCAAGATTATTTAAAAAATTCATTTACAACGGGTTGTCATAAAAAGTCCCGTTGCAAATATTTTTCCCAAGATTTTTTTAAAAAAAGTATTTGTGACGACCCATCACAAAAGGCCCATCATAAATATCTTAAAAAAACAAAAACAAAAAATAAAACCGAATAAAATAATATTATTAATAAAAAGAAAATAATATTAGAAAATAATAATAAAATAATATTGGAAAATAATAATAATAATACTAATATTAATAATATAAATAATATAAATATAATAATATTTTTTAAAAAATATTAATATTATTAATATTAATGAAATAATAATATTAATATTAGTAAAATAATAAAAACCTTGATATTCGTAAAAATATTAAAAAATAATAAAAACAAAATAATAATAAATAATAAATAATAAAATAATAAAAATAATAAAAATAATAAAAAATTAAATAAAGTAATAAAATAATAAAATAATAATAAAATAATAAAAAATTGAATAAATAATAAAAAATGAAATATTTGCAATAATATAAAAAATGAATATATAGAAATATAATTAGTTAATATTAAAAAAAAAATTACATTCAAATGCTTTATCATAAAAAACAAATATATCACTGAGGGGGGGGGGTCCTCTAGAGGAGCTGAAAGAGATGGTGGAGGACACTCCATCCCTAAACCATGAGTCTGACGTCACATGTACTCCATTTTCTCCTACTACTATTGCTACTGCCATCGACACATCTCCTCCTCCTACTTTGCTGTCATTGGAGCTCTTCCTGCTACTACTGCCATTGGCGCATCTCCTGTTGCTGTCATCGATGCATCTCCTCTTGCTCTTTATGCATAATCTCTATGACCTCACTCTGAGCTCGCAGCTGCTCCAAATATTGTGCAGTAGATGATGATGACTCCCCACAAACTCCTCTCGAGTTGAAGGCTGACATCACAATGGTACCATAATAACTACCAGGCATCAATCAAGAGTTGATACCAACAAATAGGCCTTTCTTAAAGATATAATGGTTTGCCTGCATCTATGCTGCCTTATCAAATCAGTGGACACTGGTCTGACCCTCGGTCTCAGCCTGACTCTCAGTCTGTGAATGAGACTCCGTGACCTCATATAACTCCTTTAATTTCAATTTAAAATTAAAATAGTTAAAATATTATTTGTAGTTAATTTTAAAACTCAAAAATAAATTATACTAACCACAATCTGATACTGGTGATCACCTCTAATCTCTCCTGTGACTGGATCGCTGTACATCCTCCTATAAATGTCGAAATCCATAACATCAAACTGCCTATTTGAATATAAAATAAACTGTTACATTTAAAGTTATATAAATTATTTTAAAAAATACTTACCATATGTTCCCTATGCATACTGAATATACAAATACTAGCTTGACGTGTCACCTCCCGTCTCCCTCGGTTTTGTCAACCTACTGATAATCTCTTCTGAAAACATCCACCCAAACAATATGAACATAATCCATCCCAAAACTAAGATGAAATGTAATCAGGTTGGTGGAAAAAATAAGACTCATCAAACTCTATCACTCCTGTTTTTTTTCATTTATTTCCTTATCAAATTGTGCAAAAACTGATGGCAACTCTCATGCATAAACCCCTCCCATGCCTTCCAGATAGATCCACACATGCTCTTATCGATGAGATACCATAAACCCCACAAATAAATTATAATATCAAGTTACTAATTAAATAAATTTCAAAATAATGATTATTTATTTACATACCAGCCAATGATCAAACATGAAATGCTGAATATCAATGGAAATATCATCCCATGTGACCCATTCTTCAGAAAAATAATTTCTCAATATAATGATCCTCTGTCCAATATATATATGTGAAAAGTTGTGAAAAAAATAACAAATAATCAAACAATTAGTATTTAAATAAATTAATAAAACTAACTAAAATACACAGGTAAACATACCTCTTCATATGTGGATCAAATTCAAGATGTGGATGTCGCTTTGGGATAGGATCAGGAATCATCAATCAGGTAAGACCACACCCCCTCTGAGTCCTCTCTGAACCACCAACAACCTAAGGGTCATATGATCCAACATCCTACTCATCAAAAGGTAGATTAGCCTCCTTCAACTGACGAAACAGATCTGGTTCCATCTGAAACACGAAATGATTATTGTTAGCAAATAGTTAAAAACAACTATCATATATAGATGTATATTATATATGATTATAACCAACATTTAACAATGTCAATATTCATATGTATCCTCATTTTCATATCTGACGATGTTAATGTCTTCATATTCATCCTCAGCATCATCAATTTCTATATGAGTTTCAGTTTCATCATCTCTTATCATTTCAAATCCATTTTTAACATCATTAACATCATTGTCACCATCGAACCTTAACTACGGGGTGTCATCATTGATGTTTATGTTTCTTTATGAAAAAGATGTATTTGGAACAGTCTCTTGAAAAATTTCAATTCCTTTCACTTTAGTGGAACCACATTCACTTTGAGTAAACTGATTTTCCTGAGAATTAATTTTTATTATGCTCCATCAATCACCCAACTCTTTTGAAGTAGCATAATGATTATCGTAATAAATTTTATGTGCCTGATGAGATAATAAAAATGGATCATTTACTATAAAAAGACTTTTATATTTAATATCAATGATTCCATGATTTTTATGAACACATAAGCCTCTCTCAGTATCCAACCATTGACTTTTAAACATCGTTATGTAATTCTGTCTCAGATAACACAATTCAATAATTTATTCCAGTATGCTGTAAAAGTCAACTTCAGTTTCTCTATGATGAGATCCTCTCAAATAGACACAACTATTCATTGTTTTTTTGATTCCCCATATGCACGTGTATGAAATCGAAAACCATTCATGACATGTGCATTATAAGATTTAACCATTTTGGATAGTGGGTTACTCAAGACACACAATCAATTATCAATTTTATCAGCATGTTGAGATACCTGAAAATTTATAAAATAATTATCAATATAACAAGTAATAAATTGATTTTATATGTTAAAACATAAATAATTTATGTTACTTGTTTTTGAAACCAGTAGAAAAAATTATTTTTTTGACGTTCTTCAAGAGCAGCTGCTATAATTTGTGGAAGTTGTTTCTTGATATGATTATCATATAACCTAAAAATAAAATAATATTAATTTACTATAATAAAGATTATATAATAAGTGATATGATCACTCATAGTACAAATGGTTTCATTTCTTCATAGTTGAGCAGAACATATGTATGAGCTTTGTGATGTTCATCATCTGAAATCCAACGTTCATGAACTCTACTGAAGCCAAGTTAGGGATGATTAAAAACTGATAATTGATTACTCATTTCATCATCAATATTTCCCCCATTATGAACCATGCGATTGTGTTTTGAGGGATATTCATATTCAAAATAATGAGACCAGGATTTTTCTCTCTCTTGCAAATAAGATTCTCCAATTGAGCGTTCAACCGATACTTTGTTACGTACTTTTTCCTTCAATTTATGCATGCATCTCTCGAATGGGTACAACCATCTGAACTGTACCAAACCTCCACATTTTACTTCATGTGGTAAATCTAATATCAAATATTCCATTGAGTCAAAGAAAGTTGGCGAGAAGATTTTTTCCAGCTTATATAAAATTAAAATGACATCTTCTTGCAGTCTGCTTAGTGCATTGTAGTTTCTTGTCATCGAACAAATATCTTAGAAAAAATATGATATGTCTATTATTTCATCCCAAATCATATAATTAAATAAAACTATTAATCAAATCAGTAGAAGTCTTTTCATTATCACATGATAGTTATGACTTTTTAATCTGGTAATATGACTATTTCTAACACATCTGCCCAAATTGTAAGCATAACTATATGGAATTCTCAAATCTATAATCCATTAACAAAATAATAATTGATTTTATTTTTATAGTGTATAATATTCTTTTGGATTCATTAACTTTATGATCTGAAATTTTCAAATAGTTCAAGTTCTGGTTGCCTACAAATTTGGACAAGATCTAATTGTGCCTTTACATTATCTTTGGTCTTACCTGGTGTATCGAAAACTGTATGAAATAAATTATCAAAATAGTTTTTCTCAATATTCATGACATCCAACATGTGATGGACCAACAAATCAGACCAATATGGAAGATCCCAAAAAATGTTCCTTTTATCCAATTTGGTTCTTTCCCAAAGCCATCAATTTTCCGTTGGTTTATTGTTGGTCAAAATGTGATAGGAGGTAATGAAAAGACAATTTATTTTACCTCTGTTCCTGATATAATTTTTGGAGGTTTATATGTTTCAATTATTCCTTTTCTAAAATGATATTTGTTCCTCTGAAAAGGATGATCTATAATACCTCGACCCCAGTTACCCAGAGTCGGTGCATTATTACATAACATTGGCATGATACAAGGAATCATGTCCCGAAAGACCGATCAGTTTAGTAGCCCTGGAATTACTAGATTCATACACAAGTTTTACATTACATAATGAAATAAAAACAAAAACATTGTATCTCCATAGAACACACTCATATCTCTTAGCCTATCCCTACAGGTCAGTTATAATATACTTCTTCACATACTGGAAAAAATAAAACATAATAAAGGGGTGAGCTCAGATGCTCAGTAAGGATAACAATATAGAAAAACTATCATAAATAAGAATAAACATTTAATGCAATGTATAAGACTAAAACAAAAGCCTTTTAAAATTAAACTTCAGCATAATATGGCAAATATAAGTCAAATAATTCCATCTACTTATTCACATGGATATTCTACTAGTCAAATAATCACATGTAATATCAATAGATAATTTCATAATGATGGAATGCATAATGCCATACATCATAACCACATATTCAAGGCCTCATGCCAAGACTACAAATAATATTTTCCCAAGGCCTTGTGCCAAGACACTAGTTTGTCTCATGAGACCTACTGATGCATCGAGGAGCTATAGCGGGCTCCACCCGTCACTTACTAAGTCCAATTCATTCCTCATATGAAAAGGTTGAAATATAATATAAACATTCATATTAAAACTAGCATAAGGAATTTTAATACCTTAACCATAAACCATGAATGGTATAAAAATAACACATCCATAGTCAAACATATCACAAAACCTTCAATATAATAAATCAACTTTAAACAAGTGTAAAATCCATCAAAGGATGTTGACATAGATGAAATCAAAACTATTTGAGAGAAATATATATTTCTATTTTGAAATCATTTAAAATTCATGTAATTATAAAAGAAAACATTTATTTTGAAAATATTCTTATAATACTATAAGGGAATCTTTGAATGTGTTATAATGGTAGAAAATATCTGCACTCGCCGTATAAGTTAAATAAAACATTCTTTCCTTAATTTTGTCGAAAAGTTCATAAAGGACCTTGTTTGGAAAATGACAGAAAGATTCCTTTATAAAATTTTTATAAAAAGCAAAACAAGGGTATAAATGACTTTAACCCATAGTCTAGGAAATAGTAAAAATGTTTTGAAATACATTTTTAAGAAACACAGATGTGAATGATAAAGAGGTCCCAGTAGATACTCACGTATAAACAACCTTAGATAATGAAGATATTGTAGAATTAAACTTTACCTTATAATTTTCCTTGTTAGAGGGTACGTTAACCTCCTATATAATCGTTAAATCATTGTTATTAAATTATAAAATAACCATATACATAAATATGATATTATATATTATCTTGTAATATTTCTTTGTTAATAATATTTCAGTAGTATCGTTGTTTCGGGTGTTAACTGATTCATTTTCCTTTATATTTTTTTATTACATAAGTAATGTTTATTATGGATAGGATGTATTTTATTCATATACAGAATGATATTAAGTTCTTAAAAATTATTTTTAATCATAAAATGAAAATTATTCTTTAATGGTTATGATGGGGAATGAATCTCATTGCGTTCATGGAGGCGGTAATCCGTACGTACACACGAGCGACAATACCATTCTATTGATGGTGAAATAATATGTAATTGGATGTTATAACATATATAAAGAATAATTAACAATTTATATTTATTATTTACATCAATTATACTCATTATTATACCCATCCAAATAATGAAGTGTTGAATAACAAACTACACCACGACGTGGAGACGGTAAGCCGTACATACGCACATATGGTGACTTTGTTATTCATAAGATGGATATAATAATGAATATTGTTGTACCATATTTATAATAACATATAATTATGTAGAAGGTACTGGATATATTATTTTTTATGGAAACAACAAAGAAAGAGGAAGTGTAAGAAGAAAAGAACATGAAAGAGGTGATGAAATAATTACCTCTTCTTCGGGTGTCTCTTTTTGATTTGATCAAAAGGGCTCTTTAGATTGGCTTTATAATCAAATTAAGGCCTCTAGGTTGAATTGAGAGTATTTATGAGGATATTTGAGTAGGTTTTGGCTGATCCAAATGGCTTTGGAGGTGTGATTTTGAGAGAAGGGGAAGTACCCTTTTATAAGAGAGGTGAGGGTCACTTTAGGAAAAGTTTGAAATATTAATTTATTCTAAAATAATTTTTGGTTTATTATGGATCCAAAAGGATTTATTTCAAGGATAAGGTTGTTATGTGTCTAAAACCTTTCAAACAATAGGTTTTAGATAGGTTTAGGTCACCATATTAACTTTATATTTTAAATTTAACTCTTAGTTAAATAGTTTAACTTTTACCATGTATTCTTATATTATTATAATAAATAGTTAATAAACTTACTATAAAAAGCCAATAGAACCCCAAGTGGTTCATTATTAACATATAAAATCTTATATAAGTCCTTTTAACAAACATTAGATTTTTAGAAATATTATATCATTTAATAATATAGTATTTTTTAAAAAAACCCATTTATGTCAATTTTGACACTATTTGGTATTTTGTTTTTATTAATGTCATAAAAAAATTATCACTTCAAAAAAAATTTATTTAATAAACTATAACATGTCATATTAACCTATAAATTTTTTGGAATTCATCAAAAGTATCAATTTACATTTATTTTAATATTTATAATATCAATTATTTTAACCTTTCATTAATAAGGTAATTACTGCATCATCATTGTGTCATAAATAAATTTAATTATTTAATGTCTAAAAATTATAAATAAAATACCATTATGTAGAAAATATTTTTATCTTTCTAATTAATATTTATAGTCTAATTTATCTTATGTGTAACCCTATATTAAAAATGTGTTAGTCATAAAAATTTGAATTTAACACTTTTAACTCTTCTTTAAATAAAATAACAATAAATGTCCTAATCTATTCCAAGTGGATCAAAGAAGATCATATTTTATTCCTAAGGTTTATTTTGGTCTAAAAACACTTATCCAATACAATTATGACATGTTTTAGGGTAATTATAATATCATTTTACCTTTAATTAACCTATTTACTTTTAACCGTGGTAAATAAAATTCAAAAGTTACTATTCACCAAAAATTATTTTCATCCCATTGAACCAGATTTTACTTACTTATGTAAACCATGTCTCTTGAATTTTTGAAATTAAATTCAAAAAAGCGGTAAAATTATGTTTTATGCAAATTTGCAAATGTGCCTAGAAGGTGGGTAAAAGACATTAAAAGTTTAATAAAATTTTATATATCTAATATTTTTATAAAATAACTCTAATGAATTAAATTGGAATAATATAGGTATTATGTATCTATTATGACTTTAAAATAAATTTAAATAAAAATAATAATTATTTAAATAAAAGGTCGGTTTTAAAAAATAACGCAGTGTTTTTCACTATTAATCAAAAATTGAAAGTTTTCAGAAAAATACCAAAAATTCACCCTAAGATAATTTTGATATTAAGAAAATAAAAATGAAGTCCATTTTGAAAAATACAATTTATAAAATTTCAAAAAGTGGGTATTACTATTCATAACAGCTAGTTTGATTGGTCGTGGTGTGCTAGAACTCTAAGTTGCTTACATCGCAAGCTATTGTATTATTTAAAGAGAAGCATACCATGGAAGCTTGGGGTGTTACATTCTTCCCTCCTTAAAATAATTTCATCCTCAAAATTTCTAGAATACTGCTGCATAAAAATATTTGGGTGGTTCTTTATCATAAGTTCCTTGGTTTCCCTTGTTGCCTCTTCCATCTTATGGTTTCTCCATAGAACTTTTACCAAACGAGTCATCTGATTTCTCAACACTTATTCTATGGTATCAAGAATACTGATAAGATCTTCACAATAATATAGACTGGGTTCCAGTTCTATTTCTTCATAGGTGAGTACATGCGTTGGGTTATACATGTATTTTCTCAATAGTGATACGTGAAAAACATCATGAACTTTGGAGAGACTTGGAGGCATTTCCAAACGGTAAGCTAAAACTCCAATTCATTCTAGAATTTCAAAATGTACGATGTACCCGAGACTTAATTTACCCTTCTTAACAAATTTTATAACACCCTTCCATGGAGATACCTTCAAGAAAACACGATCTTCTACTTGAAATTCCAAATCCTTCCTTCGGTTATCGACATAAATATTTTTCCTACTTTGAGCTGCTTTGATGTGGGTTTGGATAATCTTCACCTTTTACATTGTTTCCTAAACAAGTTATGGGCCTACGAGTTTTCTTTCACCAACATCATCCCAACAAGTTGGTGTGCGACATCTCTTTCCATATAACGCTTCATATAGTTCCATCTGAATACTTGAATGGAAGATATTGTTATAGGAAAATTATACCAGAGGTAAATGCTGATCCCACATAACTTGAAAGTCAAGTGAGAAAGATCTAAACATGTCTTCTAAGGTTTGAATAGCCTATTCTGATTGTCCATCAGTTTTGGGGTGGTAGGAAGTGCTTAAATTAAGTTCAATATCAAGGGATTTCTGAAGACTTTTCTAGAATCTTGATGTAAAATGGGGATCATGATTAGAAAAAATCAATAGGGGTACACCATTAAGTGTTACAACTTCATTAATATATAGTCTTACTAAATGTTCAAGTGTTAAATATTCTCTTATAGAAAGAAAATGTGATGACTTGGTAAGATGATCAACAATGAACCATATTACATCATTTATTCCAGGAGTCTTTGGTAGCCCCATGACAAAGTCCATCGTAATATCATCCCATTTCTACTCAGGTATGGGAATAGGTTGTATGACTCCTCTAGGATGTTACCTTCTAGCCTTAACCTGTTGACAAACTATACATCTTGACACGTAATCAGAAATATCTCTCTTCATGTTGTCCCGCCAAAAATGTTCCTTCAAATCTCTATACATATTAGTGCTAACAGGGTGTATAGAGAAATTGGAGCTATGAACATCATCCAACAATTCCCTTTTTAGATAAGGTATACCGGGAACACAAATTCTCTTCCCAAATTTCAAAATTCCATCTTCATATACGAAGTCAATCAATCTCCCAACATTCATAGCTTTAATTTTCTTTTGAAACTCCTCATCATCAGTCTAAGAACTTTTTATCATTTCTAGTAAAGATCGATTGGAAACCATTTAAAAAAGTATTGATGTTTCACCTTCCATGATTATTCCCATATCCATATTTAATATATCCATGAACATAGGATCCCATTCAACTCTCATCTTGTTCAGAACTCCATGATCCTTTCTGCTCAAAGCATCTGCCACCTTATTTTCTTTCCTAGGGTGGTAGTGTATAGTGAAATCATAATCTTTGATTAGTTCAAGCCATCTCCTTTGCCTCATGTTGAGTTATTTCTGTGAGAAAATATATTTCAAACTCTTATGATCGTATATATATCACATTTTTCACCATAGAGATAATGTATCCATATTTTCAAAGAAAATATTACAACTGCTAATTCAAGATCATGAGTATGATAGTTTTCTTCATGATTTTTTAGCTGTCTTGATTGATAGGAAATAACTCTATCATTCTGTATAAAGACACAACCAAGTCCTTTCTTTTATGCATCACTATAAATAACAAACCCATCATTCTCCTATGGTAGAGTCAAGATAGAAGCATTGAATAATATTTTCTTTAATTATTCAAAACATTTTCACACTCTTTTTTCCAAAAGAACTTAACCCCTTTACATGTGATCTTGGTTAATGGGTTATCTAATTGGGAAAAAGTTTGGACGAAACACTGATAATAACCTGCTGAACCAATAAAACTATGTACCTCAGTTATACTTGTCGGTGTTGGCCATTCTTGGATTTCCTTAGTATTTGAATGATCAACAGAGATTCCATCTTTAGAGACAATATGGCTGAGAATTGAAGCCAGAATTTACACTTGCTAAACTTCCTATATAATTCATTTCTTCTAAGAGTATTTAGAATAGTGCGCAAGTGATTTTCATGATATTCATAAATTTTAGATTAAACCAAGATATCATCAGTAAATACCACTACAAATTCATCAAGATATTTTTTAAAAACTATATTCATTAGATCCATGAAGACAGTGAGTGCATTAGTTAGTCCAAAAGGCATTAATGTAAACCCATAATGCCCATACCTAGTACGAAATGTTGTCTTTGGAATGTCTTCCTTCTTCACACACAACTAATGATATCCAGATCGAAGGTCAATCTTTGAAAAATATTGAGCTCCATGAAGTTGATCAAATAAATCATCAATGTGAGGTAGGTGATACTTGTTCTTTATTGTTATAGCATTAATATCCCTATAGTGAATTCACAACCTCATGGATCCATCTTTCTTCTTAACAAAAAGAATAGGGGCTACCCATGGAGAAACACCAGGGAAAATAAATACCTTATTACTCAATTCCTCTATTTGTTTCTTTAGTTCCACTAATTCCACAGTGTCCATTCTATAAGGGGTATTCGATATAGGCCTTGAACTAGGAATTAAATCAATAGAAAACTCAATTTCTCGTTTTGGAGGATGTCCAGGTAAATCCTTTGGAAACACATCAACATATTCTTGCACAATAGGTACATCCTCTATTTGAACATTTCTTTCCTCACCCATAGTCATTTCATTCTCTTCCTCCCCAATAATTGAATTTAGTAGAGCTACTGGGGGTGGATCTAGATAAGAATCAGATGGTGACATTTCAGATCTAAAGATAAGATATACCTTATCATCATCAAAAATTGTAACATCCTTCTTCTTACAATAAATTTTCACATCATGGTCCGAAAGCCAATCCATACTGAGGATTATATCAAATTCAATCATGGGTATGATGATGCGATCAGCAGATAAAGCACGTTTATATGACCTAATGAGAACTTATTGATAAAACTTTATTGCAATGATACTTCACTTAGGAGTTTTGACTGACAACTCCCTTGTTAAATAAAATTTGAAATATCTAATTTTCTTAGCAAACTGGGAAGATATGAAACAATGCGATGATCTAGAATCAAATAAATCATTTACTAAATTTGAGGAAACCATTAAATTACCTACCACCACGTCATTCGAAGCTTCAACCTCAGCAGTAGTGATCGTATAAGCTTAGCCTTTCTCCCTTGGCCTTTTCTGAGGTAAGTTTCCTTGGTGCTTAGGACATTCATTTGAATAATGCCCCATTTCTCTACAATTGTAGCTTTCAACATTGATAGCCTCTTTCTTTCCCTTGCAATCATGAGCTGAGTGGCCCTTTTCACCACACTTGTAACAGACTCCCATTCCCTTCAGAAAAGTACCGGGGTGTTTCTTCCCACATTTACTACAGGATGAAAATTCAACTTTTCCCTTCTTCTCCTTATTTCCATTTCCATAGTGTTCAACAGATCTCTTATTCTCTGTCTTTTCTTTAAATTCATAAGACTTAGAGAATTACTTTTTTGTCTTGATAGCACACGAGACTATATCTTCGTATGACGAGAAGAATTGTGAGACTAATGCTCAATGGAGAAATGGTTTTAACCTGTCAAAGAATCAATCAATATTACTCCTTGGGTTACATATATAATCTGCTGCATGCCTTTCTAACCTTGTAAAGTTAGCCTCATACTTTGCGACATTCTCATCTTCCTTTTACCTCAGACTTAGAAATTGTCTTTCTATATCCACTCGATGCTCATGAGGAAAGTATTTTTCTAAGAAAATCTCTTTAAACTCCCTCCATTCCATATTTGATACTTCTTCATCCTCCTTTGTGTTTTGAATTAATGACCACCATTGATCTGTATCTCCTGTGAGGTGATAAACTACCATGACAACTTTTTCCCTTTCGCTAGTCCCCAAAGCATGAAATATTTTCTCTAAGGAACTTATCCATTTCTCAGCTACAAATGGATTTGTAGTCCCATTTAATGTTGATGGTTGTTTCCTCATTAAGCGGTCTAACATTGATCCTCCATGTTGTGGATCAGGGTGCTCCAGGTAAGGTTATTATTTATAACCTAAGTGAGTTGTCCTAGTATGGTGATAAGATGATGAACACTAGTTTCATAACCAGATCCACTATAATTATCTTTAGTAGGAGGGAAATATCTACATGGATTACATGCTTTGATATAGTTTCCATTTCTTCCACTAGGCTCCATTTCTAAACAATTGAATACAATATATTAGTTTATAAATTGAAATACATAATTCCAAACTAGTGAAAAATCTAACATAAATTGAACAGTTTATGGATATAATCCATAATCATAAAAAAATGTTTTCTTTGAGGAAGTATTTACTCATAAATCCTTCATAATGGTTTGTAAATAAAATGTAAATTATCCTAAGCATATCCCTCAGGATTGTCGTAACCAAGAGTGTAACAAGGCTCGTTGTCGTGTACCAAGATACTCCAGGTCAAGCCCAAAACTCCTTGTCGGAGTTTTCACTCCTAGGTACATCTATGCCAAAGCCACCTCTACCTACTCGTATCCAAAGAGGGATGTATTTCTTGGAAAATACACAAAATATATACATTACCAAAATTCTAGTAATTTCTTCTATACTAATCCTAAAAGTATATCTTAGGGTAATATTCTCTAATCATAATTTTTCTAAATCTAGATTCTAAGGTTTATACTAAACTTCCTCTAATAGCAACTATAACGCCTGACCCGAATTACCTAGAGTAGGTGCATTATTACATAAAATTGGCATGATTTAAGGAATCATATCCTGAAAGACTAATCAGTTTAGTAGCCTTGGAAGTACTATATTCATACATAAGTTTTACATTATATCATGAAATAAAAACAAAAACATTGTATCTCCATAGAACACACTCATATCCCTTAGCCTATCCCTGCAGGTCAGTCATAATATACTTCTTCACATCCTAGAAAAAAATAAAACATAAGAAAGGGGTGAGCTCAGATGCTCAATAAGGATAACAATATAGCAGAAACTATCATAAATAAGAATAAACATTTAAGGCAATTTATAAGACTAAAAAAATCCTTTTAAACTTAAACTTCAGCATAATATAGCAAAGATAAGTCAAATAATTCCATCTACTTATTCACATGGATATTATACTAGTCAAATAATCATATGTAATATCAATAGATAATTTCATAATGATGGAATGCATAATGCCGGACATCATAACCACATAGTCGAGGCCTCATTCTAATACTAAAAATAAGATTTTGTCAAGGCCTTATGAAAAGACACTAGTTTGTCTCATGAGACCTATTGATGCATCGAGGAGCTATAGCTGGCTCCACCCATCACTTACTAAGTCCAATGCATTCCTCACATGAAAAGGTTGAAACATAACATGAACTTTCATATTAAAACTAGCATACAAAATGTTAATAATTTAACCATAAACCATGAATGGTATAAAAATAACACATACACAGTCAAACATATCACAACCTTCAATACAATAAATCAACTTCAAATTAGTGTAAAATCCATCAAAGGATGTTGACATAGATGAAATCAAAACTATTTGAGAAAAATATATCTTTCTATTTTGAAATCATTTAAAAGCCAAGTAATTATAAAATAAAACATTTATTTTGAAAATATTCTTATAAGCTTATAAGGGAAGATTCGAAGGTGTTATAATGGTGAAAAATAGCCACACACTCCATATAAGTTAAAAAAACATTCTTTCCTTAATTTTGTCAAAAAGGTCATAAAGGAACTTGTTTGGAAAACGACGAAAAAATTCCTTTATAAACATTTTATAAAAATTAAAACAAGGGTATAAATGACTTTAACCCACAATATAGTAAATAGTAAAAATGTTTTAAAATACATTTTTAAGAAACACGGATGTCGATGATAAAGAGGTCCCAGTAGATACTCACGTATAAACAACCTTAGATAATGAAGAGATTGTATAATTAACCCTAACCTTGTACTTTTCCTTGGTTGAGGGTATATTAACCTCTTGTATAATAGTTAAATCATTGTTATTAAATTATAAAATAACCATATACATAAATATGATATTATATATGATCTTCTAATATTGCTTTGTTAATAATATTTCAGTAGTGTCATTGTTTCGGGTGTTAACTGATTCGTTTTCCTTTATATGTTTTGTTACGTAAGTAATGTTTGTTTTGGATAGGATGTATTTGATTCATATACAAAATGATATTAAGTTCTTTAACATTATTTTTAATCATAAAATTAAAATTATTCTTGAATGGTTACAATGTTTAATGGATCTCATTGAGTTCGTGGAGACGGTAATCCGTACGTACGCACGAGCGACAATACCATTCTATTGATGGTGAAATTATATGTAATTGGATGGTATACCATATATACAGAATCATTAACATGTTATATTTATTATTTAAATTAATTCTACTCATTATTACACCCATCCAAATAATGAAGTGTTGAATAAAAAACTATACCACGACATGGAGACGGTAAGCCATACGTACGCACGTATGGTGACTTTTTTATTCATAGGATGGATAAATTAATGAATATTGCTGTAGCATATTTATAACACTATCTCAGTATGTAGAAGATACTGGATATATTATTTTTGTATGGAAACAAAAAAGAAAGAGTGTGACACCCTGAGATTTTATGAGAAGTATTCTTTTTAATTTATTTGATGTCTTGTGTTGTATGCTACACCAAGATTATCTTACGCTATACGCAACACCGTATTAGCTTGCAGTATATGCAACACTATTCTTGGATCGTGTTACACAAAATTTCAAGATCGTTTGATAGAAGTTATTCTACGCAACATTGAGTGTATATATAAATATATTCAATGTATAAATGAAATATGGTTGTATTTTATTATACACAACAACAAAGGAATCTTACACTACATGCAATCCTGACTTGTCTTGCTTTACATGCAATCACAACCTTCCATGATAGCATGTGTTGTACGCAATACCGAGTTTCACTAAACAACGATATGTTATTAAAATATTATATAAACTAGCCGTTATGAATAGTAATACCCAATTTTTGAAATTTTATAAATTTTATCATTCAAAATAGACTTCATTTTTGGATTTTTAATATCAAAATTAGCCTATGGTGAAATTTTGGTATTTTTCTGAAAAATTTCAATTTTTGATTAATAGTGAAAACACTAAGTTATTGGTTAAAACCAAATTTTTATTTAAATAATAATTTATTTTATTTAAATTTATTTTAGGTCAAAATAGATACATAATACTTATATAAGTTCAATGTAATTCATTGGAGTCATTTTATAATAATTTTAGATATATAAAAAAAATTATTGAACTTTTCACCGTCTTTTACCCACCTCCTAGGAGCATTTGCAATTGGACATAAAACTTAATTTTACAGCTTCTATAAGTTTAATTTCAAAAATTAAAGAGAAATGGTTAATATCAAGGAGTAAAATGTGGTTCAATAAGATAAAAATAATTTTTTGTGAATAGTAACTTTTTACTTTTATTTACCACGGTTAAAAGTAAATAGGGTAATTAAGGGTAAAAATGAAATTATTATTACCCTAAAACATGTCCTAATTCTATTGGATAAGTTTAATTCGACCAAAAACAACATTAGGAATAAAATATTACCTTTTAGGTCCACTTGGATTAGATTAGGACACTTATTATTATTTTATTTAAAGAATAGTTAAAAGAGTTAAAATCAAAGTTTAATAACTAAAACATTTTTAATATAGGGTTATACATAAGATAAATTTGACTATAATTATTCATTAGAAATATAAAAATATTTCCCACATAATGGTATTTTATTTATAATTTTTAAATATTAAATAATTTAATTTATTTATGACATAATGATGATCCAGTAATTACCTTATTAATGAAATATTAACATAATTGATGTTATAAATACCCAAATAAATGTAATTTGATAATTTTTATGAATTAAAATAATTTTATAGGTTAATATGACATGTTAGTATTTATTTAATTAATTTTTATCGAACTAATCATGCTGTTATGATTTTCACAAAAATCAATTACCAAATAGTGTCAAAATTGACATAAAATAGTTTTTAAAACAAATATTATATTATTAATTGTTATTTTATTCCTAAAAATCTAAGGTTAGGAAAAATGACTTAGATAAGGTTATATATATTAATAATGAACCACTTGGGGTTCTTTTTGATTGTTATAGTACATTTATTAACCATATAGTGTAAGAAAACAAGAAGACACGGTAAAAGTTAAATTATTTAACTTAGAGTTAAATATAAATGATAAGGTTAAAATAGAAACCTAAACTTGTCTAAAACATATTTTTTGAGGTTATTTTGACCCATCCTCACTTTATCTTCAAAATAAATCAATTTGGAGCTATTATAAACCGAATATGACTTTATTATAAAATAATATTTTAAGTTTTTCCTAAGGTGCCCCTCTCCTCCCTTATAAAAGGGCACCTCCTCCCTCTTCTCTTTACACAATTTTGAGCTTTAAAGATCAGAAAAACTCTGCCCATTTTCCTTCTAAACTTTCCTAGAAACATTATAGAGGTTCTGTTCTCCTCAAAAGAACAAATCTAGTGCCTTAAGAGGAAGCTTAAAAGAGGTGCGTCGAAGAAGAGGTAATCTCTTCTACCGATTCTTTCAAGTTTTCTTTCTTCTTAAACTTATTCTTCTTTAGTTGTTTAATTATAAAGTAATAACATCAGTATCAATAATATACTTATATGTTATTATAAATATGAAACAACCCAATTTCACCTTCTATCCATCCTACGGAAAACGAAATCACCGCGCGTGCATACGTACGAAATACCGTCTCCACGCCGTGGTGTAATCTGTTTTCCCACCACCACATTACTTGGATGAGTATAATGGTGTAAAGAATAACTATATATAGTTATTATAACATCATACTGATTCTGAGATATTATATCATCCACTCTAATTTAATTCAATAATTATGGGAACAATATCATCGCTCGTGCGTAAGTACAGATTACCGTCTCCACGACGTGATGAGATTCATTCAAGAATGATTATAAAGTATATATAATGAATATTAATGAAATATACCTCATGATAAAGCTACTAGATTTATGTATATATATATATATATTTCATCTACTTACTTCCATTCAAGTCAATAAGGAAATGAAAACAACGTTCATGCGTACGTACGACCTACTGTCTCCATGAATGGTGTATTTAATTTCATTTATCTATCTATTATATATATATATATATACTGAATATATATGATATATAAATCATGATGTACATTCTGAAAGTAAGTAAATCATGATAGAAGTAATAATAATATCAAGAACAATAAGTCTAAACACGTACGATAAATAAAACGATTTTACCAAAAACGATGCTTTAACATGGAATTTACAAAAGAACGGGTAATATAAAGTCATAAGTGAACCATATATGATATCATAACAATGAATATGATTCTGTAATAATTCAATGACATTATTTAAATCATTATACAGGAGGTTTAGATACGTACGAATCATATCAAACCTAAGGTAAGGGATAACTTTTCCAATCTCGTTTTTATCTGAGATTGTTTATTCGTAAGTATTTACTGGGGTTATATTTATCATCCATGCCCCTTTTTTATAAAAATGGTTTCATGTATGTTTAAAGTCCTTTTTACACATTTTTGACTTTTACTACATGGTATTTAAGTAATCTTTCTTTTGTTTACCATACGAGGTACTTTTTACTTTTACAGAAAAAGTATGAGAAGAATGTTTTTTAAATTATACGGCGTGAATGGATTTTTACAGTTTTATAAAGACTTATTTCAATGAAGTTTACTATACAAAATTTCATGATTATTTTCAAAAAAATCCTTTTCTTTTAAAATTTCATGGAATTTTTAGAAAAGAAAATGATTTTGAAGAAGAAAGGATATTTTCTTCAAGAATTCATTTCATGTGTTTTATCAAAACTATTTTCCATCTAAGATGACATTATTTCATATGTGTATGTTTCAAGTATAATGTCTCTATGATTTACATGGTTTCACTTTTCTTATGATGAAATGATATCCATTTTTTTATATGGATTATGTTATGATGGGATGATGTTTATGAAACACATTTTATTCTTTGGGTTATGATGAATGATTTATGTTTATGTTGTGGCACACGTAAGAATGATTTCATTATTAGATGGGTGGGACCTATATCTCTCTCTAATGCATTGGGTAAATATTTATATCTCATGAGATAGACATGGCTGGAACGATAAGTTAATCTGGTTCAGTGATACAGGACTGGAACAAGGAGTGAACTCGATTCAGAAAGGGACTTTGTCCACTAATATGGTCTTGGCAGCAATGCCTTGGCTACTACGGAAATCATATCATGTGCTTAATGGTTTGACACAATTAAATGTTTTATTCCCATGCTATTTTATCATGATTGATGTTCCTTTATGACCTATTCCTTACATACTGCCAAGATTTATTTCACAACTCAAGATTTTGATGTGTAAACTTTATGTTCATGTTTTGAAGTTCAAATGTATATGGTTATTTTATTTTCTCCATGCTCACCCTTAATGAGAATTTGAGCTCACCCTTTATATGTTTTATTTTTCCCAGGATATAAAGAAAGGTTTTAGGTAAGAAAAAAAGGGAAGATCTTTATGGTAGATGTTGAAGTTCTTTCACCAAGATTAGAAGATTATATTCCGAGTTTCCAAAGACACTAAACTATTATGGTCCTTTGGTGTCCGTTTTTGTTATGTATTAGGTATTCTGCAAAAGTAATGTAATTTACATGTACTTAAAGTATGAGTCTCTACAGTTGGTATCAGAGGAAAGGTTTAGTTAACCTTTGAAAACTAGGATGCAAAAACTTTAGTGAAATCCCTAGAGATATTTCTAAGGTATGTCTAGGTATTTCCCTAAGGATAAGTATACGTATAGGTTATAGTCCTAGAATTATGGTAACGATCTTATAATTAAACCTAAGATGTTATATATTTAAAGTAATATCCCTTTATTATGCTATTTTCCTGACATGATTTTTGCCTCTCACACTGTTCTTTTTTGGTTTTAGGCAATGGCTGGAACCCGAAGGAACCGTGTTGATCAATGTAATAGACAATGCAATGATTGTCCTCCTAGAAAAACCAATGTTATGGGAGATGGAGTGAAAAATCTTATTGCTATACTTACACAAGCTATGAATCATTCTGGACTTCCAAATGAGGAGAGAAAGGAACAATATTCTATTGAGTCCTTCATGAGGCAACGTCCACCTTCTTTCAGTGGGTCTTCTGATCCAATTGTTGTTGAACAATAGATTAGTACCATTGAAAAGATATTTTCGATACTTCGCTGTTCAGAACATGAAAAATTCATTTTGGCTGTTTACCGTTTAGAAGGTGAAGCAGACCAGTGGTGGACTCTAATTAAGAATAGAAGGCCCCAAGATGAAATTTAATCCATGGAATGGGATGAGTTCAAGAACTTATTTTTCAATAATTACTTCCCTCGTATTCTTCGAACAAAGATAGAAAAGGAGTTCCTTAAGCTTATGCAAAAGGATGATGAATCTATTGGTATATACGAATCGAATTTTACAAGGCTTGCAAGGTATGCATCTTGCTTTATCATCCAACCTGAAAGTGAAGTTGATCGATTCTTCAGTGGCTTAAAACCAAGTCTTCGAAGGGCATTAGCTATAAGGGACTTTATTAATTATGAATAAATTGTGCATTTTGCTATCAAGGTAGAACTGTAAGTTGGTGTTACATATCCATCTCATGGTTTTGAAAAGAAACGAAAGATGGAGTTCAAGGAAAAATCTCATAAAAATGGTGAGAAGAAGGTGAATGTTTCTTTATGCTCAAAGTGTGTAAAGAAGCATGGTGGAGATTGTCTAAAAGGTACTAGAAAATGTTTCAAGTGTGGAAAAGAAGGTCATCGAGTAGATGAGTGCCGAAGTAATGGGAAAAAGGTTTCTAATGACATGAATAGAGAAAATACTACAGAGAACGCTCCAACAACACTTCAATGCTTCAAGTGCAAGGAAATGGGGAATTATGCTAATCAATTACCTAATCCAAGGGTTAATGATGATCGATGTGAGAAACCTCTTAAGGAAAAGGACAAAGGGAAGTCACATGCGATCACTATTTGTGATTTTGTGTATGAAAATGATGTTGTGGAATGATTGAGTGTTTATGTAATGGGATTTCAAAATAGTATCATGGAATCTCATTTATAGTATCGTGGAATTTTGGAATATCTATGTATTGGTTTTCAATAATTGTATGGTACCGGTAACCATGAAAAGTGATTGAAATATTTTTGGAAAGCGAATGATATGTGCATAATGAAGGGATAAGGAGAAAATGAAATGTTTGATAGTATTCATGAGCTCATGACTGATATAAGGACAAAGTGATATCATGGTTTGAGTATATAGAAATTTTGGGATTTTGGTATGTGGAAAGAGTTAAATTTTGACAGCATTCATGTTTTCACTAATGTTCTATGGTAATTCATGTTTCAAAATATTACATGATTAAGGTATTCACATGTTTGTAATGTGACCAATAAGATATATCTTATGATATATGGAGGATAAATGATGGTATTCTTGTGCTTGTTATGTGACCTTTAAAGTAATCGTTTTATTTATACTATGAGATTGGACAAATGTATTTTGGATAAGCCTAAATATTGGAATGGATTATTTTGGACATAATATAGTATTGTTTAAGTCCAGAACTTTTTGTTATGTTATAATAGTATAGTTTTAGAAAAAGGAAAACCTGTAGGATGGACGACAACCCGTCGCGTCGGACAAGGATGCGGGAATCGAACCCACAACTGAAGTGTGAGAGACCTTTATCACCTACCACTGGCCTACAGGAAGTCCCTGGTTAGTAGAAACTAGTTTTATTTTATTAATATCTATGATAGATGAAGTGTAAGTCCATTTTAGCAACCATATACGATTAATCTCAGCATAGATGGACTTATGTATATTTAATAAATTGTGTTAACTTTTTGCGATAGAAACAGATGGAATGACCTATCATTCTATCGCATGATCTGCTAACACTTCACGAATGACAAATTCAACTTCATTTATTTAAGAGATGAAGTGGAAATTATTCAAGGCACGAACAACGGTGAGATTGTACTAAAATCAAGTAAGTATTTCTTTTAATTCAACAATTCTTCAACATTAGGGAAATGATCTTGAGAACTAAAAATGTTGTCCTAGTACCCTCATACCCAATGAATTAGATGGTACCTTAGATCATCACAAATTTATGGCTTTTTGATTGATGGCCTTTTCATAGCCATGTTCTATACCACTCTCCATCAGAACTTGATGGTTAGATTTCTCTTCCATATCCATATTTTCACCTATGTTCTCCTATGTGGAAACTCAGTGATTAGTTAACTTGGGTAACCATTACGTTTCATAATTTAGTTTTCAAAGTTAAGTTTTGGTAGTACTTTTTACGATGAGGGTTTCTAT